>JAUMHF010000009.1:13290258-13307259 GCA_032359275.1 Microctenopoma steveboyesi | reverse complement strand
CTTATTGAAAAGTCAGCATTCAGAGGGGGAAAACTCTAGATTGTTTCACTGCCATTGACTGGTTTATGTCTCACCTCTCTGTGACCACAGCGGAATACCCTTTTTGTATTGTTCTGTATGGCTGGGGTGGCTGTGTTTTTGTCATGCATCCATCCACCTGTTCAGATAGGTTGTTGTAAAGTAAACAGTAAAGTAAAACATTAAAAAAATACTCACTTTTTACAACAAAAACTCAGTTTGAACAGATAACTAATGCAACAAGAGTTGTTTGTAATTGTAGTGACACAAAGTTAGCTGGTTAAGTAAGAGCATGTGAAACCTGTGGAGCACAGGTCGGAAACACTTGACACATTTTGACACTGAAAGTGTACCTAAGGTAGGTTGCGTTTTCCTTGTCTGGTAAACTGAGTCTGCTGTAAATACTGTCTGCTGTCTCACTGTCCCGCATCCTTGGTTTAAGGTATGCATTTTGGAAAAATGTTTCTTGAAGGCATAGACATTTCAGTTCTACAGAGGAAACGTATATGCTGTGTTGAGCATGCACAAACAGGCTGCAGAAGCAACACACATGTGAAAATACATAAGCTTGAGGTGTGTGATGCTAGTCTTTGTGGGGCGTGTGTTTTAATGTGTGAGACACTGTCAACTTCAGTGTGTGTAATGAGCTGGTAACTGGAGGCTAGTATGACACACTGTGTCTCTCAGTCTAGCACTTTGCTAGGCTCTCTGGAGCCTCTGTCTCATCACAGTTTCAGGTGCTGTCTTGTCTCTCTGGAGTTCCTTCTCATTCAATGGGTTATTTCTTCTTCTTGTCGTTGATAATGTTACCATGTTCTGTAATTTGTAAGGGTATTGCTTGATCAGATAGGATGTTGAACTCATTTTGAAAGTGAAATTGCAACTAATGGACAAATTCCTGGAAAGACGTTTGCTTACTCATACATAAGCGGAAAGCAGGTGGTTTTTGGTGTTAGAGGAAGATACTAAACCTCTGGTCATTGGCCAGCGGTGACCTGGCGGTGTCTCACTTCTCATCTTCAGAACACATGGTTCCATTCCAAGCCCAAACACTCTGTGTTTCGTTGTGTGTGTTCGTGTAATGAAACTGTGTGTTGAACTGAACAGGAAGTGAGGCAGACGGACATATCTCTCACCCTGAACATTCTCCAGACTGTCCAGCCGCCTCCACTGCACTGGCTGTGTGACTCATACTTTCCACATCCCAGTGGATGTCAGAGGAAGGCCAGCCAGGCAGCTCACAGTCACACATGCTTTTTAGAAAGATGGCTCACCCCTGTGTGTTGGTCTAACCCTGACTGCACACTCTTTTCCCTCGTGATCTTTTTTACACACTGTGTCAATGTGCACATTTACAAGCAGTTCATAGTTTTACCTAGGAGCTCTGGGGCTGTTGGTGTAGAAGAGAAACAAACAAGGGGAGCCTTCTGGAAGTCTTTTTACCCACAGCCTCAAATGGCTATTAGTCCCATATCCTGTTAGGACTGTTTGGTTTCAGAAGGTGCAGTTAAAAACTCCAGGACTTGCTCTCTATAAATGAAGCTTTGTGTCCCAAGGCACTGCTACACTGTCTAGTGATCTTTGCTGTGTAAATAGAGTTTGTTAGACAGACGCCACTGACTGTTAGCAACAATCTGAAGCCTTGTATCAAGTATTACTTTAGTATCCAACAGTTCAGTTGTTTTGCTTTCAGTGTCTGTGACAGACTCTTGTACTTTCCACTGACACATGATCACATGTCCTCCTTTTTATTTTCTGTAAAGACAGGAGCTAAAGGAAATTTTGATTTGATGATCCTCACCCCCACCTTGTGAAATATTTGTCTTGTTGGAGAGACATTTTATTTATGTGCGCTGTTGACACGGCTTTAGTGAATCATCATGTTACAACAAATTCCCAACAGTTATATTTAAAGATACAGCTATGACACCTTTTTTTACAGTTCATATTGTAAACGGGTACTAAACAATCTAAAGATCTATCGTAGACATTGTATTTGTATATCTGTAATAGAATAAATATTCTATTTTGAAATAAGAAAACAATGAAAGCTGATATTTTTGGCAGTTTCAGAATGTAAGCATAACCCAATGGTAGAGCAACATAGAGCATTGCTTATTTGCCTCAGTCTTGTCTGTAGCAGTGTGCTGGCCAAGAGTCAAAAATGTCAGACGGCGAGAACAGCATTTCTCTGTCTGTCTCCCTGGCTGGGCTGACACAGTGACTGCGGCACAGACGGCAGACAGCTGCATCTCTCTGGCTTCCTCTGTTTGCTATTTGGAAACCAGTGACTTCATTACCGCAGACCAGTGCAGCTGCACTCTCTGGCTGTCTCCTGGGCTGTCTGCTCTGTCTGTCTGCTTGTCAGTCATTCTCTTGGGCTGTATCTAATTGGATTTAAACAGACATGCTAATCACTCACTGTGCTGCTCTTGCCATATTTTCCTTCTTCCTTCACCTTCCTAATTTGTGTCTTAGATCCACTTTCTTCTCCTTGGTTTGCGTCCCTATTTCCTTTACTCAGCATCAGGTAGTTCTGATTTTGCCCATACGTGTCTGTTAACAGTCACTACCCTGCGGACCCCAATCAGAAGACGGTAATAAAATAAACAGCCAAATGACTACATATGTCAGTCATTATATGAGCAATAAGAGCACTTGTGCATGTCTGCAAGGTAGATGAGAAGAAAACCAGTAGCTATTGATTAGGTCTCTGACCTTGATGGATGTGGTGATTTGCTGGGTGACACCGACACTGAGTAGGGGAGGAAATGGAGTAAGGGGGGAAACGGAAGAAAAGTGAAAGGAGGAGCCACAGTCTGCGTTCCATAAGTTTTCATCTATGTAAAGACTAGTCTACCTGAGAAACAGACTACCCTGTGTTTTGGTCAACTTCTTTCAAACAGATCATGTCCATAGACTATGACCCCAGCTTGTCTTCCCCAAGTTGAAAATTAACCACCCCAAGACCTGAGCGGAACCATAAATATAGCCTTGAACATCCCTCTTGTTTGGCCAATCACATGCTAACTGAATTTCCCTAGTTAGCCCTCTCTCGTTTACCCTTTCTCTACCCATACACTCATTCACATATTTTTATGTCTGTTGTGCCTTTTCTAAAGAACAGTTACTTAGTTATGCTAAATAGACAACAACATCTTTGAACAATGGCCCAGAGTAATCTACAGTCGTGCCTGTATGTAGTTTGGTATGTGAGCCTGTCCATGCCCCGTGTGCACAAGATGGTCTGCCTTGGCCACTATTAGCTGCCTGTTGTAAAGGACTGAATGGGGCCCAGCGTCGGCCTGGTAGCTCAATGGGTTAAGTGTCAGACTGGGATGTAGAAGGTCGCAGGTTCGAACCCCATCTGACTCCTAATCTATCCCCTACCAGGTGTGTCCTTGAGCCTTAACCCAGCGCTAGCTCCTTGTAAGTCGCTTTGGATAAAAGCGTCTGCCAAGCAAAGTAAAGCAAAGCAAAGCAAAGCTAGGTGGGAGGTGCTGAGCTGAGCCAAAGTCATTCCTTCTCAGTGATTCGTTAGGAAAGGTAAAAATCTTCTGACGTTTTTAGCTTGCTGTAGCTAACAGAGTGTCCTGCTTACTGCAACTCCACATCTGAAAGTGTAACATTGGTTGGCTGGTGCTGATATTCAACCCCAGCTACCATTTGTTATTTTTGTTTTGTCTTGAGCTTTTTTCTCTTAACTTACCACAACATAAGTTGCTCCTACGGAACTAATGTAAGCTAGCCCCAGTGCAACAGGCAGAAGTGATGCGTCTGTCCAGATACAGTGGAGTCTTTTCCATGCTGGCCAGCAGTTTCAGTATAAACAAAATGGCTAAGCTCCTCCCAGTCAAATATCCTATGGGCTTTAACCGAACCCTGGACTAACAGCCTGTTTGCATGTTCACTGTGCTCTGACTCTCCCCCATCGGGGTGCCAGACCAGTTTGTTGCTTGCAAGTAAAATGAAAAAGAGAACAAGTGAAAGACGGGGGTATGTAATGGGCTGCGAGTTCAAACAAGACTGGAAGAAGAGAAAGCGGCTTGGATCACAACATGTCAGACGAGCTTGCCTGGATTGTTTTGCAACCAGAATAATGAGGAGTCTTGGTAGTAATTAATCGATGTGTTTATGAGAAGATTAGCGGTCCACTGTCTGGTCTCCCCGGGAGACAGTCAGACCAGCAGGTTGTGTGTGTACTGGGGGAAGGGAAATGGAGGCGAGGGAGGTGTACTGTACAAGGGCTGTGGGAGTCTGCCAGCCTGTGCGTGATGTGTCCAAGCAGAGAGAACCATTTGAAAGACTCTTCTGTGCTGCCTTCCTGGTGGGAACGGTGATTAATGAAGATATAAATGGAGAGACCCAGTGACTGCGCTTTCTATAGGAGCACCATAGACATAGCAGACACGCATACATGCACGCTCATATTTTCTCCCAAAGCCCTGGTCTCCCAGACAGGAAGATAAACACAGGATATCAAAGGTGTGTCATGAGTCCAGCTGGGCTGCCACCCAACACATCCAACACATAATTCTAACCACTACACCGATCAATTATGCATGTTGCAAATGGCGATACTAGGAGAAAAGACCAGCTATAAATATTTAGGGAATCTCCCCACTTTGTCAGTTATTTGTTTCGGCATTCGGTAAAGGTTTTTCATTTCCATGTGTAAGCAATTCTGCTTTCAGTGTTTTATTATGTGGCCCTGTTCTTTTGTCAAATGGCTCCCTGAGCTTAGTTGGATTTAACCTGTTAGGTGCCATGACCCATGCTAGTTTCATCTTGCGCTTCAGATTAAAGTAGGAACACAGAAAACCACTGTGAGAATGCAAAGTTACCAAGGTTGAAGTGATGATTTGCACAGTAAGTTCTTTATTTTGTATCGTCACCTTTACTCTAATAACATCAAATACTATCCAACTGTTTCTTTCCCTTTCAGTGTTTGCAGCCTCTGCACCCAGTAAATCCTTTTCTCACTGGGGGTCTGACTGATCAGTACTCAGGGCAAGGCTGTCAAGTTAACAACGGGAAAACAGATTACATTAGTGAATGTAAAAAAGTGATTTGCCCAGGCTTCAAATCTTTTTTTTTTCCCTTTCCAAATGTTGGTGTGTTTACCTCACTGCTATTCCCACCTGCTGTGACGTAACTCATGGGAATCATCCATCTCCCTGACATTTCTCTAGGGAGGGACACATGCAAACATACAGTGTTATTTGCCTCATATCCCTCAGGGGTCCATACCAGCTCATCTAGATCCTGTAAATAGAGAACTGTTTCCCCTCTGGATCTTCTGCAGGCCCCAGTGCACCTCTCTACTGCATAAATGAAGTAGTAGATGATCCTCACTGTCACTGAGCTTCAGAAGTTTTTCATTATCTAAACACGTTCATATGATGTATATCATATATTTTAGCAGTTTTTTTCTGCAATGGTAGACTAATTAGGGGTTGAATGTCTTTTGCTGGCTTCACTGTTCCCCTTATTAAAACAGTGTTGCTGTTGGAGTGTCTTGGTCTTTGTGGAGGCTTATTGCCTTCGACTTTATGCTTTGAAGAGTGAAAAATGTACTTGTGGTTTACAGACCAGCTACATTGGAAACATTTCCTATGACAGGTGCACTTAGTTATGCCAGACATTCTCTTGTCATCACTATCAAATGTACTGGCGGAGACGCATCCTGATTCCAGCTGATGACATATACCCACAGTAGTTCTTTATAACATTGAGTCATGTTGATGGGAAGAAATCTAGCCTCTAGTCAGATGATGGTGAATTTTGGCAAGAATGTCTTTCTCTGTCAGCTGCTTTGGCACACAACCAAGCAGGCTCATTTTGTATTCTGAAAAGCAGTGTGCTTCAAAGAAGAGGGAAAATTACTGATGAAATTTTAAATCCAAAAGTCCTACTTTTTGTCCTTGTGTCATCAGAAATGAATGATGGACATCACGGCTGAGACTTCACCATGATGTGAGCTTTCAGTTTGCCCACATGCTAACATCACCTATTAGATAGATGAGACCGCAGCACAGAACACTGTGCAAATGACAGTCTGTAGTCCATGATTAAAGGAAGTCAAAGGGTCAAATAGAGTAAGACACACAAACACAACCACCACCGCCAACCACTTCCCCTCATCACCACGCCAACCCTATTCTGCAGCATGAGTCACAGTACTCCATCAGTCCTGTGGTCTGCTCTCTACTGATCAGCGTCACTGTGGAGCCAGGGCGAAGATTTATCACTGTCCCAGTCTCTCACTCAGTCTGTTTGATCTACGCCCAGGTGTGCTCACTTAGCGCTCTGACTCAACCATAATGACATTTACCAAACCAGGTCATGCTTTTCCTGGGTTGTTGTCATGCTTGTCTCAGACGGTGACTGTTAAAAAGAAGGAAGTCTGGTTATTAAATGTGTGAGTGTGTTGTGGGTTCACCAGTACATTTCTGTAGGTTTGGGTTTGTTAAATATCTTATTATTATTATATTTATTAAGATTAAAAGTGAATGTGTAACACAATTTTACAGTCCAGACCATGTGAAAATAGAGAGAATAGTCTTCAGTGTGTGGTTTTGAATACCAGAGCTTGTGACCAAGAAAAGGAGAATGAGAGATAGTGGAAGAGTCATCGTAGTTGTTCGTGTTCGTGTTTGTATGCTGGAGAGACGGACAAGCCCGAGGGGCCTGGACAGCAAAGCTAAGCTGCCCATGCAGCGAAGAGAAGTAAAGGCTTCAAACAAGCTCTTGCATGTAATATAGATGAGACCGAAGCTCCCTACAGAACTGTCAGGAAACCCAGGGCCTGTTTGGATTTAACTGACTGTCTTTCTATGTAGCCTGCGGGCTGTTTAGGCCAGGTGGGGCTTACTCGTTATGGTATTCTGACCGATCAAGGTTCAGCTTCCTTACGCTGACTCTCAGTCTTTGTCCCACCTCTGTCCTCTATATGGTCTTGTTGTAGACAGCAATGAGCAACTAAGCACTGACACTTACAGCACAGCATCTTCCCTGGCTGAAAAAGAAGTAGACAAATTGCTGGTTGCCATATAACCACACATAGTAGGCTCAGTCAAGAAGGGTTTAAGTCAGTTTTAGTCCAACTTTTGCATTAAAGTACAACACCTTTCACGAAGGACCACAGGCTAATTTTGGTGTCTGATTTGCGGTTACATCTTTAAAAAGACTAAATTATTAATTAACATACACTTACAGACTGATAAAATCAGGCTTCAGCTAGTATTTTGAGGTACTTTAGTAGAAGCTTTGTAATTTATTGCAAAGGCAGAGGGTCAGGCAGTGTCTCCATTTTGTGTTTCCTCTTTCTCTGTAGTGATAGCAGTGCATTGCTGGCTTACTGACAGCCTCTCTCGGCTTTCAGTCTGCTTAGCAACGCTCGTCCTCACTGCAGCTCTCTCACTCCCCTCAGTCTCCAAGCACTCCACGTTGTTTTATCCATTCGAATAGTAAGTCACTTTCCCTTATATAGAAAACCACACAGCTAATTTGTGTTTTTGTAGTGGTAGTGTCTCTAATTGCAGATTTGAACCATTAACCTACCTACAAACAACATCCTATGGCAGAACGCCTCTCTAGAGACTCTCTTATGTTTTTAGATATGGAAAAGCATACACATGCACACACTAGCCCAGATGAAGCTAAAATGATGAGTACAGTCATCCTCAGACAAGACAAGGGCCCACTGGCCTCATTCTCAGTCAGTGTGTCCTCCTGGGAGCATGAAGTATGTCTGCTTGTGTCTGAGTGCGTAACTGTGCACAGCAGTTTCCTTGCGGTAAACTACATCATCCTCCTACACTGCTGTTTGATGGAGCTGTTGTTTGATGGGATGTCTGCTTACTTGTGTGTGCATCTGTGTGCGTTGTCGGTCTCTGCTCCGGTTGACTTTTATAGGTGAGACCTGACAGTTTTGGTATTTAACGACGTGGGGGGCACTGGGGGAGGAAACTGGAGCACACACATGCTGAGCTGCTGTGATAGAGACTGTGGGCTGCACACGTATATGCAGATAGTACGTCTCTTGCGCATAGATGATTATTAAATGCCCTTCACACACCGAAACACTCCTTTTTCTTTGTGCAAATGTGTGCTGAGACAGGATCAAGGTCAAATTTTGAGACAGACTTGTGATGCCTGTAAAATAGTGGCATGTTTGTGTTAGAAGGGTACGTTTCAAACGGGTTTAAAGAATCAGAAACACCATGCCCTTGTTTTTAATGTGACCCAGTAAGAGTAAGAGAGCACAACTTTCACAAGAGAGCAAACAGGAAATTTCACAATATCACCAGTCTCTCACCTTTCACACTGTCGTTGTCTTTTACAAGGATGAATCATCATCATCTGCAATGGTTATGGTTAAACTTATCTTTTTTTGCAATATATTTGTTCATTTCTCAGAGCACTTAAGGTTGGTCATTTTATCTGTGCTACATTTCAATGTAATTCTTTTGTCTGATGCAGTATTTTGCACTATTTCATTTCTATCACAATTAACAGATTATTTAATAATTTATGTTGCATTTACTTTGTTTTTTTTTACTGATCTAAACGTAATTTGTGCGATGTGGGAGTTACCATAACCTGGGTGGCCTGCCCAGTATAATCCAGTTAGACAATTTGTCCATTCACAAGGTAACGTTCTTACAACCCTTCTCATACACCGCTGTGAAAATAGGCTGGAAGCCGCCACCTGGGATTTGACTGTGAAACTTGAGAAATGGTCGAGGGATAGAGCAGGGGACGTGTAGATGAATAGAAAAATTGATTGAGAGAGCTTGTAGTGGCTGCTTTTTATGTCAAGGATAATAAAGAAATACTTAATTATACTCCTGTCGGTGGTAAAGCTGCAATAGCTGGACAGTATTGTTAAAGGGATTGTGGAGGTTCTCCAGTGTAACTTTTATTACTTACTAATTTTTTTTTCCATAGACTCCCATTACCTGTTTCTCTGCTGTGTCCCATTGGTTGTAGCTAGGAAAGCTTTGGTGTGTGAATTGCAAAATGGCTAACTGGAACAGTAGCGGTGAAGAAAGGAGCTCAACACATTGGCGGGGAGGAAAAAGTCTGTGTGTGTTTGACATGCACGTGATAACTGTCTAGACAGAGTACCCATGTGGTGCAAAAATGTGCCCGAGGCCTGAAGCCAAAGTAAGTCGGGAACGAAACTGTCCTTATCTGCCCGTGTGTGTGTGCACTTTTTGTGTGTGTTTGTCTGTATATGTGTGTGTCTTTTTGTTTGTGATTCTAGCATGACAGTCTGCCTGATGCTTATCAGTGTGCTTGTCTGGCTCTGCTCTTTCTCTTTGTATTTGGAAAGAGGGAGGAACAGGTGTGTGTGTGTGTGTGTGTGTGTGTGTGTGTGTGTGTGTGTGTGTGCGCGTGCGCGTGTGTCTGGGGCAAAGCACAAACAGACTTTTTTCTATCCTGTTTCCATCTTCCACCTGTTTGTCTTAACTGTCCACCTGTCAGACCTGTTCTCATCTGTGCCCTGCTTTATTTTATTACCATTTATCTCTTTGTTCAAGGTTAAAGCAGAAGAAAAATGAGTTGAGTAATGTTCTACATACACTAAGAAATGTAACGCTTTTCTCCTTTTAAGTACCACTGAAGGGTCAAATACTTGCTGTACTGGCTCTTGACTTGAATTGATTGGGTAATAAGCTCTCTTTGTGACTTAACTGTATTCAGACCTCTTTGCTTTGTGCACACATTTATGCCTTTTATATTTAGTTTTGAATAGATACATTCTTGCAACTCAGTTTACATGCAATTACCCATAATTACAAAATGAAAACATGAACGCTGATATTTCTCACTTTTGAATAGTCTAAAAAACCTGAGCATAATTAGATGCATAAATAAAAGTCCAAATGTGAACCTGTAGTCTCTGAAACAATATCAAGCCATCTTATTTCAGTGCGAGTTAATCAGAGAGCCCCTACCAAAAACGTGTATTCGTTTTAATGCCCCACTTTACTGCCTTGTTCCCTTGTGAGCTGTTATTGATTTGGCTGCTAAAACAAAGTGTGGCTTCCAGTCTTTGGATAAATGGCTTATTGGATTAAGACTTCCATATAAAGACCTCTAGTGTGTGTGTGTGTGTGTGTGTGTGTGTGTGTGTGTGTGTGTGTGTGTGAGTGAGTGAGAGATTAAGAGACCCAGTAAACCACACACAAACCTACAACCCAAAGACGGACACAAATTAGGATGGACTGAGGGGGAAAAAAAAGATTTTGCTCAAGTTTAAAGAGAAAAAGGAAGCCTAAAGACTCAAAAATCTCGTTGTTGCAGGGCTCAGTCAGGAAGTATATATATCTATGTATCCGTATCTTGATCTTTGACACAGTTGACGACTACAGCAGAGCAGGATGTGGTTTAGAAACAGACGGGGCGTGACCGACTGTCTCTGTGGATGTCTGTGTGTTCCTCTTTTACTCTCTCACCGTCTGAGGCCGAATAGAAAAGCACCCAAATAAAGGCTGTTTACTTCCTCCTGAGAGAGGCGAAAGAAAAGAACGAGTTGCATTACCATGCCTCTCGCTTATTCCCCTTCTTGAATGCAAAGCTCATGAATGGCGGAGGAGAAGGAAGATGAAGAGGAAAAGGAGGAAGGGTGGCACAGTTATGTTGTGTGAACCACCACGTTTCTGTCCTCTGCGCGAGATCATGGCGCTCGCCTGCGGTTTGTTTCAGTTTTCATAAACGATCACTGCTCCCAGGATTTCAGCAGATGTGTTGACAATTGGGCCCAAAAGTGCTTATGTTTTAAGGCACATAAGGAATATCAAATAGAATCTAATAACACATATTTACACACAAATACACAGGCCTGTTTTTTCTCAGATGAAAGGTCAGACCAAGGCTTGCACAGTCTTTATTGTGCCCTAGATAAGATTTGCCATTAGGCTTGTTGAGACTAGTTGTGTGTGAGTGTGTTTTTATATCCTGGGTAGGGTTTTACAATGTCAGCAGCATGTCCTCTGATGAATCAACTTGTGCTGCCAGCTAAAGACAGAAACACACTGACCCTAGAGATATAGTGCTGCAGCAAAATTATTTTAATAGTTTAATTGTGTTGTGTGTTCAGTTAACCATCATAGGAAACAGAAAAAAGCAGAAAACCCTCACGTTTAATAAATTCATCCAACAAAGTACTGGCTTTTTGCAAACTTCTATCACATGAATAAATGATTCAACTCTACTTGTATCTAGTTGTCACCCTCCTCATCGTGAAATATTTCAACTGAAGCGGCATCTGGCCACAGTTTGAATTGAATACAGAAGGATTTGACTTCACATGAATAATGTGTTCATGACTTAAGATTCTGTTTACAGATCAGATTTTTATTTAAATTTTTTTGGCTCTTGAATTTTTCAGAGTAAGATTTGCTGCATGGAAACTGCATCACTTTGGTCACACATAAATGTCTTGTATGTGTTTTATTATGCATGGAGGGAGCGTGTGTATTTATAGCATGAGTATCTGTGTTTGAGTGTTAGTGTGTGTGTGTGTGTGTTTTTATATGAACTGAGATGTTGTCTTGAGTGTCCACGTGACTGGAGTAGAGACACAGAGGGGAGGCAGAGAGTGTAACCTTGGACTTGTCTGCACTCAGTTTGGCAGTGTGACAGTCTGTGTGTGTGTTGTGACTGTCTTTGACTTAAAGTGGCTGTCAACTTTTCGTGAAGTATAAAGCCCTCATCCCAATTAGAAATCAGCTCTTCATGAATGATATGGAGGCTGCTTTTGCTAGCCAAGCCAATTATGAAATCTTACGCTCTGAGCAGAATTTCCTTTGCGACTTAAAATTAAAAAAGAAGCTTCTGTAATTGCAAAGTTCACAAGCTTAAAATTATTATTATTATTTTAGATTACTGTTCACACAAGATAACACGAACATGTCCACCTAAATTTGAAATGTCCCTTTGATGTAAAGTTTCAGTGAAAAAAACTCTACAGAGGCTGTTTTTCTGATGTCCATTCGCTGCAGTATGAAGCTCAGATATCATTCAGGAAATACACAGCTGGCTCTGAAGTGCATTCACACTTCACCTGTGTTTTCCAGACTGGATATGGTAATGCATGGGCATGGTCGTGTCTGTGCAGTAGAGTGGTGTGTGTGTTATTGTTGGATTTAACAGCACTCTTGACTACACATAAACACAAAAATGCCTCTTTCTGCTCCATTAATGCGTCTGCTGTAGAAATGTCATGTGCGCTAATGGTCTGAGGACCAAACTCAGGCTCTGGAAATGGGTCAGTGTAAAAGTTCACATGGGCATGTGAGTCTAAAGTAGTATGTTTCATGTGGCTGTATAGTGGTGGCCTGAACAGTGTGCGTTAGCTGCAGTGGCAGACACACTGTTGGTGATTAGGAACAACAGGGCAGAGTTCAGCTGAGTGAGTGCGTGGAATGCTAATCCACATTGTCATGAGGCAAGCTTCAGCCTGACAAAGGGCTGGAGACATAGGGGGTTTCTTTGTGTGTTTGTGTGTGTCACAGAAGCATCCAAGATAAGAGAGATGCTTCATTAATGCAGATTAGAACCGAGTTACATTATGGCGTGTGTTAATAAAGGAAGGTGGGGGGTTGTGGAAGGTGGGACAGAGGAGACACATGGACAACGGGAGGACAGAGCGGTTGCGCTGAAACGTGCAAACGTTTGCACCCGCACCCATTCATTAAGAAGTAGAGTGGCAGGAATAATGAGCAGGTGTGTGTGGGCGGTGGGCGTTTGGCTGTCAACTGTCAGGTAAGCAGGCATTATAGTATGAGACACGGGCAGCCATTAGTGGAACATACAGATACATATTCAGTACGTATAGTCTATATGTGGATACACATACAACACCTGCAAACTGTTTCTGGCACAGACACACATTTACCCTTTAATGACCCGTCACTTGTCTCATCAGCATCCACCGTTGCTGGGGGGGGAGCAGATAAAAGACTTCTGAGTGACCTGGTGTTAATATCAGTTTGGCCCTACACCCTCTGTCTGTATGCATTTGGTCTCTCTCACTTACACACACGCACACACAGACAACCTGGATGCTGCAGGGCATCCAGACTAAACCCACCTTCACGCCACTGCAGTAGGGTTCTTGTTGGTTCTGATAAGTCTCCTCCCTTTTTCCACTTCTTCTCTGTATCTGCCCCGTACCATCATCCTGCCTTCTGCCTCTCCTTCACCACTCTCACCTTAACCCCCCTCCCCCTCTCACTACTGCAGTGCTGCCTTGTGGGGTGAAAAAAAAGGAAAAAACACCAACCACAAGCGTCTGTGAAGGGACGAGCCCCCTTCTGTAGGAACACAGAGGCACACCTGGCTACACAAATGGCTCTAGCCTCTTATATATGCATTGCATGTGTTTGCATGTTCACTCAGCCATGCCTTTGTAAATAAGTGAATTTGCAATGCATGCAGTATTCTTGAATTTACACATTTACAACTAGTAGGACCTATTTCTCTTTTCTTTCTGATACAACAGAAACGAGCTGCAGACATTGAGGCTTGGTATTTTGGGAGATTTTCTTTCTTTCTAAAGTGATATGATCAGTGACATTCTCGTGTTTTGTGTATTTTGTACAGTATTGGAGCCAGGACACGTTCAACAAAGCTCAGCATAATAACTGAAAGCAGTGAGAAAGAGATAACAACCCGGCTCTGTCCAAAGTGAAAGAAACTCTTGAAATTTTCCAGAGCCCAGGGTGAATAATATAAAACATAGAAAAGGAACAATAACTTTAAAATCTAAAACTAGTGAATTTCCTGTATTCCTAAAACAAATTACAGTTATTTAGTAATAATAACAAATAATACAATGTTGAACTAGTCAAGTAGAAATGCTGAATTTCTAAATATACATTTATGAAGTTTGATAGATGAGAAGTTATTATTGAATAATTATGATGTATGAAAATAATAGAGCTGCAACACTAGTAGCTAATGTGAATGTTAGATGGTTAATATGTAGCTGTCACAGTAATTAGGCTGCATTCTTCTTAGGTTGTTGAGCTCTCGTAGTAACAGTCCCTCAGCTGATACAGTGTGGAGAAAAATCTTTTAGTCCAGCTGATGAAAGGCTGTTTATTATTCACTGTGTCCCACTGTGTGTGCGCATTCTGTGGATAAACGTTTATAGATGGCTTTAAAAGGCCAGTGGGTCAATTATTGATGCTTTCTACAACCATTATCTCTCTTTCTCGCTTCCTTCTGCTCTCTGCCTTTGCACTTTTCTCATCTCTAGATTCTTTTCCTTCCTCTACTCTGCCGTTTCTTCTGCATCCTCTACTCCACTCCACACCTCCCTCCCGAAGCCTGTGCTACCTGTCAGTTTGGCTGAGTGTGTGTATGCGTCTGTCTGCTGCAGATAAGCATCAGCTTCATCAGCTTGTGACCTCTTGCTGAGCGTGTCCTGGATTTGCTCAGAAAACATGCACACACACACAAACATAGATGCAGCACCAGCAGTGTTTACTTTAATACGCATGGCTGAGTGCGTATGAAGCCGACAATGAATCATAAACATTCAACACACACAGAGACATATGGATCAGAGACAGGCTGACTCCAGCCACGTTGTCTGCTCTATATAACCATGAATCACGTGTATAGATGCACACAGTGACAGGACACGAAGTTGCCATGTTGACTATTTGCATGGCTTTTCCTGTGTTTTATTCATAGTTCACCCTCAATGGGCTCATTCAGTCTCCGCTCTTACCTCTTGCCACCTTAGGTTTGTGTAACGCCGAATCGCTGCGGTTTCATGCCATGGATCCCACATGCTTTTCACTTTTAATGCCATTTGTCTCTAATTTCTGTTGCTTTGAAGTCGTTTGTCTCTATTTTCCATTGTTTAGGTGCCATTTGTCTCCATCGCTTTCCTAGTCACCATGGTTGTAATTGTTTTCTTTCCACATTGTCTTCCTTGACAAGTGTGCATCCTTGTAAAACAGATATTCTTTCTGTTGCTCTTTGTTTTTATTTCTTTCCTGTCTGTTTAACCTTGTTATGTGTTTGTCTCTCTCTATAACCACCACCTCTTTCTCCATTTGTTTCAGAAGGCTGTGGAAGAGGAGGAGAGCCAGGTGAGAAAACCCTCTGCAGACCTCTGCCCCCCCAGTGGCAAGTTGGCCGACGCTGACCCTGTGAAAAAGGTTAGTCATAGGTCCCCCGCCACATTCATCCAATCATCTTGTCATCACCTCCTTCCTTCCGCCTCCACCTCCTCTAAGCACAGCTCTTCTCTTAGGACCACCACCCCAGACCCCCACTGACAGACACAGCCCCCTGTTCACCCACTGGCAGCAGCAACCTTTACTTTTCAACCTTTCAGGAAATACACCTACACAGCTGCTAAAAAACTCTGCTCTCCCATACTACTGCACGCATACACACAGGGAAGAAGCTCCTCTATCATCATTATCTCTTTTTCTCCACATGCGCACACACACACACACACACACACACACACACACACACACACTCTCTCTCTCTAATCTGATGCCTGATGGATGATCCCTCATCTACATGTATGCATGAATATATTAGCTTCATTAGATTATGGCTCCAGGAGCATCACGTGCTGTGCAGCACATTCACATCTCCTTCTGCTTTTTCTCTCTATGAAAGTACATGCGTTTGATTGTCATTGTAATAAGTAATCTATTCAAGTGCTAAATGATATGGCAAGAAAATACTTGCAGTTGCATCACAATTGGTAAAATAGACAATATGTTGCAGTGGTGTGTCGTATTAATGTTCTTTTTTTCTACAGGGGAAAACATCTCCACCTGCTCTGGTGTTCAACCCTCTTTTTTCGGACATCAAGGAGGAGCCAGGACACCCCACCCTGGTTCATCCCAGGTACTGCACCTTGTTCACCTAGAGCAGCATTTCAGGGCTGCAGCTAATGATTATTTCCGTTCTAGATTTATCTATTAGTTAATGTTTCCATTAGGATGACCAGCCCATCTTTTTCGGAATCTAAGCTGATGTCTTGTGTGATATCTGACTGCTCCATGCACATATTTGAAAAGCTTATAAATAATTTAAAAAACAATAAATATTCTTTGATTAACTATTTCATTAATTGACTCACAAATGTGTCCTTTAGATTAAGACATGTTATAGATAGTGAAAATTACCATAAATACCAATCAATTAATACATAAATACGTGCATTTAAACTGAAACTTCCCAAAGCTTTTGTTTCCTCTCATCTGGCTCTCTGTTCATTCCTCAGACAGTAATCTGACCCAGATTAAAAACTGGAATTAGATGGTTCACAGTGCCATAACTCATAGTGACCGCCTTGACACACTGACTGCAGGGAAGCTTGCAGACGCCAGACCAGACAGATTGGCTGGATTAGAGTTCTAGTCAACTAATAGCACCACATGGCTGCAACAAACATGCACAGGCACCATGTCTTTTGCATTACAGCAGTTGTGCTTTGCTATGGCCAAACATTGTACTAGACATCCACAGCACTTAATATCATACTTGGATTACAACCAACATCTATTAGTGGTGCACTTGTCAAATACAAGCCAGGCTTATGCTATTCAGTCACACCTTTGCCATTTAATATGGGAGTTTCAGATTTCAGCTAAACAGAGCAGGCAGCGCTGCATTTCCATCCACAGGAGGGGAAGCAACGCTTGGATTTGCAGTGCTGTAGTTTTTCGTGCAGAGCCCGTATGAGCTGTCACGCTTAACCTAGTTCACGGCTCCAGCCTCAGCCCTATCTGTAGGGGAGTGTTGGTGGGGGAGGGGCTCCTCTCCTCTCCTCTCCTCTCCTCTCCTCTCCTCTCCTCTCCTCTCCTCTCCTCTCCTCTCCTCTCTACCCTCTCCTCTCTACCCTCTCCTCTCTACCCTCTCCTCTTCTACCCTCTCCTCTCTACCCTCTCCTCTCTACCCTCTCCTCTTCTACCCTCTCTACCCTCTCTT
>JAUMHF010000009.1:13166774-13290158 GCA_032359275.1 Microctenopoma steveboyesi | reverse complement strand
TCTACCCTCTCCTCTCCTCTTTTCTCCTCTCTCTACCCTCTCCTCTTTACCCTCTCCTCTTCTCTCCTCTCTCTACCCTCTTCTCTCCTCTTTACCCTCTCCTCTTCTCTCCTCTCTCTACCCTCTTCTCTCCTCTCCTCTCCTCTCCTCTCCTCTCCTCCCCTCTCTACCCTCTCCTCTCCTCTCTACCCTCTCCTCTTCCACCCTATCTACCCTCTCCTCTCCTCTTTTCTCCTCTCTCTACCCTCTCCTCTTTACCCTCTTCTCTCCTCTCTCTACCCTCTTCTCTCCTCTTTACCCTCTCCTCTTTTCTCCTCTCTAGCCTCTCATCTTCTCTCCTCTCTCTACCCTCTTCTCTTCTCTCCTCTCTCTACCCTCTTCTCTGCCCTCGTCTCTCCTCTCCTCTCCTCCTCTCTCTACCCTCTTCTCTACCCTCGTCTCTCCTCTATCCCCTCTCCTTTTCTTTTCTTTCCTACTGTGCAGCCAGGAATATACAGATAGTGTTGGCTCAGTAGCTTCACTGCATCTCCAGGCACTATCTCTCTCTCAGTTGTATCCCCTACCTGGACATTTGTGATAAGCTGAAGGCCTGTTTATGCTGAGATTCTGTAAACACATGATAAGAAATATCCATATTCCACGCTGTTTTCTGTCCCTGTCTTCAGAAGGTGCAGTTACTACAGGCTAAAACAGTCACCAAATTACTTTTGCTTTATCACCCTGATTCAGCTGTGGGCAAACATAAATGGCCCATATTGCAGACATGTGTGGTGCTTTGTGTGTGTCGCTGTTGCAAAGTCTATACCATTTTATGATCTTTACTGCAAAGACAGAAATATGTGAAAAGTGACACAGTCATGACTTGAATAATAAAAAGAGACAAACGATCTGATCTACATATGAGGCCATGTCAGTATTTAAAATTTCTTTTTCCTTTGTGTTTTTCTTTCCTCTCTCTCTCTCTTTCTCTCGCTCACTCAGTTACTACCTGTACACATATGATAAGATGGTGGCTCCCAATGTGTCACTGAGGAGGGAGGCAGAGATGAGCCCAGAGATCCTCGGAGCACTGCTCAAACACCATTACAGCCGCAGAGTGCTGGGCCATGACGAGCCACCCATGGGTCAGTAAAGTTGACTTGTGTTAATCAGAATGAACAATGCACACACAGGAAAACGTGGGTTGACTACGCTTATATGATGCAGTCGTGCTAAATTACACCAATCAGCATTCATTGTGTTTTTGTTGGAGTGAAATCTGGCAAAGTATTCCATGGACTGAGAACAACTAAAAACCAACTTTAGATTTAGCTCCTGGTCAGATGATCTAAGAAACTTGTCATTAGACTGGCAAGTCAGCGAGGAACTCTACTGTGGAGTGGGCTTTATAAGTGAGGAGAAATAATCTTTAGATCCTACCCACTTCTAAAGCCTTTCCGTTTTCATATTAGGTATATTATAATCAACCTGGTCAAATTCTGCACACATTTATACTCTTTCTTACCTGACCTTATTGTGAAAATAAATGCAACAACCTACACACTGCACAATTATGCTCATTCAACTAAGAAACTGAAAAGAGCAGAGCTGAAAATAGGTGAAAGACCAAGAAATTGCTGTCAATTTACCCATTCTATTATTTACTACCCTAACTACAGTAGCTAACATGTTCTTTATGCTTATGAACCAACGGAGAGAGCAGGTTAAGTGAGGTTTCACATATTACACGTAACATAAGATTATCATTTCTAATAATTAGTTATTAGCAGATAAGAAGATAACCTTATTAAATGTGGATACACAAACCCCATGAGACAAATTGTAATTTGAATAAACCCTGTCGTGAGAAATAATGAGCCCAAAGAAAAAGACTCAATATGATAAAACTATATATATATTATTTTATATATATTATATTATCAGAGATAGTAACGGGGCAAACAAATCTTACCTTAAGGTCCACATACGGGGTTTGTCTGGTTGAAAGGTCCAGGGTGAAAAGCTGGTGGGTATACATTGAGTTAAGATCTTATCCCTTATTGATATACTCTGCTCTGAACACTGTATTAGAATCTTTGAGGGGGAGCTGATTGTCAGTCGGACACTGATGATTATTTGATACATACTCCTGTGAACACCAGGCATATTGGACATAAACATGGCAGACACATGTCTACTATAAATACATGACACAAGTGTGAGCACGTGAAACATAATCAGCAGCGACATGCGGATCATTGTAATATAACACAGTGAGAAAGCAGTCACGTGTTTACTGTAAACATACAACCTACAGTAAGGTGCCACCTAGCACAGGCACACACACACACACACACACACACACACACACACACACACACACACACTCTCCAAACATTCCTGCCTGCAGCGATGCACATAATCATGCATTGACCTTCACGTAAAGACTTTGGTGGTACTTCACTATTGATGAGGGTGGAGATCACAGTGACCTCCTCTCTGCACCGTGTGTGTTTTTATGTGCACAACAGTGTGTCTATGTATAATAGAGAGGGAGCGTGAATCACAGCACTGTCACTGCGCTCTCCTCCTGCCATCATTACACCACATCCGACTGCCAGCCTGTCTCTCAGGCGTTCTGCTCCCCTTCTTTCTCTCCAACCAATCTGTCCATCTTCCTCCATCCTTCCCCTATCTTCCCCTGGCAGCTATCTCCTCATTCTCTCTCGAGCCTGTCCTCCGTCTGCTTCCACATTTTCCTTCTTGCATTCATCTATCCGTGGCTCCGTCCTTGCTTCCTTCTTCTCTGAGGCTCTTCATCATGATTTCTCTCACAGTCTGCTGTCACTCCCCCCCCCTACTCCTCTTCATCCTCCTCTTTTCCTTTTACCCTAATTTAATACTTTCAAGTCTGTCTTTGTGCCTTTTACACTTACTGTTGTGGCCCTCTTTTTCTCGGCTGTTTCATTCCTTTTGATCACCTCCAAATGACTCATGTCTGTTATTTGTGTTTTCTACTACCCTGTGTGTATGTGTGTCTTGTGTGCATAGCATGTTTGTGCGTGTGTGTGTGTGTGCGTGTGTGTGTGTGTGCAGACACATGCAAGCCAACCTAAGTCAGTTAATTTAGTGTTGTCTCCAGCGCCAGGCGTGCTGGTGCACAGCACGCTGTTTCTTGTCAGACTCATGCTGTATGAATACATTATGCTGGTAAACAACGACTGTCTTCTCTCTACTGTCTGCAAACATATACCTTCAAACATAGTCATTACCAGCCGAAACACATGCCTTCCTGCAGAATCCGTGCATGTGTGTGTCATCTGTGTATGTGTGAGTGTGTGTGTTGCCTGTTTGATCTGTTTTCCCTGATGTATATCTTAAAGGCCACAGTGAGGGAACAAGCCAGATTTTGAAGGCAGGAGGAGCCTACACAGAGCAGAGCAGCTCCCACGCAAGACACTTTATTCATATCTTTTCTCTCTTTGTGTCTGAGGACACACACACACAGAATTTGTGGGCGAGTGTTTGGTTCCTTGGCTGTTGCCATGCTGCGCTTGCGTGTGCACTCACACTGAGAAAGAGGTGTGAGCATTTATGAGGTTGGGCGAGGGTGTTACTAAGCGTAGGCGGGAGTGTGCACCAGCTCGGCTCGCACTTCCTGTCTTTCATCCACCTCCTCCTTTTTTTTTCTTTTTTTTTTTTGAAAAATCCTTTCTTCATCATCCTCTTCCTCCCTCCTCAGATCTTCACGCGTCACCTCCCATCACTGCTGGCGCCGAGGAGGCCAAATCCCAACGTGCTGCTGCTGCTTCGGCCGGCGAGCGGGAATGCCAAACCCAAGCAGTTTCCATGGAGACAAGCAGCCCAAGTTGCAAGAAAACCACCCACGCCCCCACCCACACCCCTCCTCCTCCTGTGTCGTTGTTGTCCCAGATAACGGAAGTACCGGCTAAGGACATGAGTTCTGCCACGACTGGCGATACATCGGTGGTGGGGGGGCTGGAAGACGACAAGGATAGGATTGTAATGGAGATCATGCAGATGTACAGCAGGCAGCAGGAGAAGCTCAACTCCACCCTGCACAAGCAGCTACAGCTGGAAATGGTAAATGAGCCCAATACAAAGTGACCCGTAGCTGTCCTTGTGTAGTTAAAGTGTCCTTGATGTGGTGCAGGCGGTGTTCACCTTCCACTGACCCCTCAATTTCTTTTTCCTGCTCCACCAAACATGACTTTTAAAAGTGAACGCTCTAGATCATCTAGATCTAGACATTTCACTACCGTTGGAGAGAATAGGATTTGTAGGAGATGAATGACATCTCCATCATTGCATGTTTGATTAGAGAGTGTCTGAGAGTTCAGATTGTAGGTTAATATCCACATGAAACCTAAAGATTTACACATGTACTTTTGCTGTTGAATAATCCATGTGTCAAAGTTTACATTTATTCTGAACTGTGGCAGCAGGTTGGCATAAGAGGCAGCACCGCATATTTGACCCCCCTGTGGTATCAAACATTGACCCTCTTGTGAAGGCGCTGAAATGTGAATCATTTCTCTTTACAGGGGTCAGTCAAAGATCAGATTATTATAATTTCCCCTGACTTGGTCTCTCTGCCTTCAGGAGCTGGAGGCGTTACGTGGGGGCGAGGCAGCAAGGCTACGGGAGCTGAGTGCCGAACAGCGGGAGCTTCGCAGTGAGCTGGAGGCAGTGCACAGTGAGCAGGCACGGCAGCTCAGCCAGGCCCGCCAGGAGCAGCTGGAGCTGGAGGCCCGTCTGGAGCAGCTCCGGCAACAAGCCTGTGCCTGTGAGCCAGGGGCCCAACGCCAGCAAGAGGCCCACTATACAGCACAGGTATGGATTACTGGACGGAACATGCATGTAGAGGGCAGATATTGGTGCCTGAGTGTTTCAAATATACAGCATTGACATAGAGAATGTCATTTTATCTCAGGTATAACAGTGCTATACTTCAATGGGAAGCAGATTTTAATCAAGCTCACTGTATTTACTAAGTACTTAAAATGAGTACATTCAGTTTATTGAAATGAAATGTCAAGGCTCGGTAAATACCAGCAGTTTGCAGGACGACTTAATATTGATCAAATTGATTTTCAGCTGTCTTTAAAATACTTGTAAGATGGTGTCAAACAATTCTGAGATCTGAATACTGAGATAGTCATCACCCACATATTTCATCTGAAAGCATTGAAAAGTGTTGAAACCCTTCCGACCATAGATGTGGACGTGAATTACTGTGATTGAGAGTTTTCTGTTTAATCATCTTGTGTGCATGCTAGCACTGTGTGACTCGCTATGAGTGTGAGCACACACTCTCAGTCTTTGTTTGGGTTTTCACCAAACTTAATCTCGAGATGGGTTATGTTATGTTGGCCTAAGCTCAAGGCTGCAGTATCCCTCTCCCGTTTGTTACTGAAACTCCAGCTTTTTACAGAACAAACTTTAATTTAGAAAAAAAAATCGTAAAATGAGGCGAAAGTAAAAATGATTGTTAGTTGCAGCCCTAGCTAAGATTTCCAGAAATCTTTGAATATCTTAAAAATCTGACTTCCTGTCTGGCTGTCCTTGCAGTTGTCTGAGCTCCGTCAAAGGCTGGAACGGGCCGAGGCCGACCGGCAAGAACTGCAGGAGGAGTTGCGCATGGAGCGGGAGGCGCGGGAGAAGCTGGAGCGCACAATCACCCAGCTCAAGCAGCAGATGGCCCTGTCTGGCACGGTGGGAGGCAGCCCCTCTCCTCCTCCTACCCCTTCCACCGGAACCCCTAATGCCCATTCTCCGCCCTCCTCTTCGTCTTTCTCAGAGGCCCCAGCGGCTGGCCAAAAGTAACTGCCACCCCTGGAGGCACCCCCCTCCTTCATTCTTCTCCTGATCCTCTCCTGCCAACTCTACAGACTACAAACAAATCGGCCTGCAGCAGAAGGGAGCTTCACATCTCTTCAGGCTGTTATTGGGTTGTCTTTTCTTTTTATTTCATTGTAGGACTGACTTTTGTTTTTGTAATTTAACATCACTTAAAAACATTATGTTGTGTTTTGTTTTTATTATTCTTTCTTTTGCCCCCCCGCCTCTCTTTAAACAGTATTTAAATATTTTGGACATGTATGTTTCTTTTAATTTATAGTTTTTATTGATCAAACAGCTGCTTCACAGACAGGAGTTTGGTCAAGTAGAGACCAACTCAACTTATCACTGTTTTTCCCCTCCCACAGTTGTCGCCCTCCCCTCCCCTTCCTTCCTGCAGTTTATGGATTCTTGAGCAACTGACTTTCAGAATTTGTAGTCCTCGCAGATGTCACTTCATGCTACTACCTAGCACAGCAGCTGGTGCTCATGGACACATAATAGCGCCTGGTTGCGTGCTTCTCCCTCGTTCTGTACCTAAAAGTACAGGCGAGTGCAGGAAACTGGCTTGTACATTTCAATACAGTTTTTTTTCCCTCATTGTTTCTCCCTATAAAATACAGAGAAAGAAAAGTCTAATATGTTAAAACACCAAGTCTATATGGAGGAGAAAGACCTTTACTGTACAAAAAAAGAGACACTTTGCAAATGTTGTAAAACCTGATCAATATAAGCCAATAGCGACGCTGAACTTGAAATGAGTGTTTTGAGTGTGACCCCCCCACAAAGTAGCTAGCTAGCAGATTGTCTGGCTTGGACCCCAGCTGCTCCTAACACAGACTAGTTTCCTCTTCACTCGGCTGGGCAGCACCTGGACTCTCCTGTTGTAGACCAAACAGTCTGCCCAGTGTCTCGTCTGACTCCTCCTCCCCCCCGCTTCACTGGACACCTCACACCTTCCACCACTGTATGCTAGAACCACTGCTCTTGACTGGGAAACTCCTCAACACTGTGGTTTTTGCCCACTTTGGGCTAGACAGGAAACACTGTGCTCTTTTCAGGCTTGGCGTGAAGAAGCTCACGAACAGTGTTATTCACTTGTCCCTGCTCTGCTTCTCCACAATCCCTGGGAAAGGAATGTGTCTGGACTTGGGGGCTGCTTGAGCCAGTGCAGCTTTTCTAAGCAAGAAGAAAGGCAGAGTCTCACATGTGCAGTAGCTGCACTGTGTTAGCATAATACATATGACATCTTTACATGCCCACACACTCAAGTGTGTCAGTGCAGTGGAGGCATTCAGGCTGGCCCCAGCGTTCCCAGCAGTTGATCAAAGCTCCAGTCTGTCACTGTTTTGGGGCTTTTTTTTTGTATTATTTGACTTCATTGTAAGCAGATGGTTTTATCCTCACTCTGTTTGTCAGAGCCTCATCTAAAGAATGTGGGTCACAGGTGAAAGCAGTTAGTCCGGGGTAGTTTGGTCTCTGCTTCATGTTATTCTGCTTGGCTGAACAAACAGCACCGGGTAGGGAGAGGAAAAGTGGGGTGAATCGAGGAGAGCGTACAGTGGACTGGTGTAGTCTTCCTCTGTGGCAGGCTGGGTGGCCCAGACACTGAGGGTAGAGAGAGAGGGAGCCCATTTTGTTTTGTGCTGCCAGAATAGGGGCGGCTGTTGTTGTCTGGGGGGCCTCTGCATAGCCTCGAGCGAGCCTGTACAGAAGTCCCATCTCAACAACGTCCCTCCTTTCTCCAGTAGCATAGTACCACCATCACTCACTCACACACACATAGACACATACCCGTCCATCCATCTCCAGTGCCGCACGGAGCTGCAGTGTGCAGTGTTTTGTAGATGCCCAGGAGAGTGAGCAAACGTCCAGTCAGAGGAAGAAAGGACATTACTGTGTCAGTTGTCAGGCAAAAGCGCTTTTATTGCCATTAAGGAGATCCCTGTAAGCGAGTGTGTGCTTGTTTGTAAATAGTTGTTTAAAAAAGAGAAGGGGATTGGCCTCGGCTTAACTCTGAGCTTTTTTATGCATCTGCTATAAATGCAAATTAATAGACATTCCACTGTGCTCCATCCTGTTCAATGCAGACTTTCTTACACAGCTTCCCTTTACAATAATAGAACTTAAAGAGCGGACAGAGTACAGTTGTGGTTTGTTGATACGCATAAGGACAGGTGCAGGTGCAAGCCAGTTAAATCAAACCCATGCTGCAAATGTACACTCTACTGTTGTTCCATTTAAACCTTTATTGAAATTATGAAAGAAAATATTTAACGTATTAACTAAAGATTTATATTCACTTTGTAAATACAGTAGTCAATAATATATTAACTGTTCTTATATTAATAATCTTCAAAAAGTTATATAAATTGGACCAGAACTAAGGCTTTGGATGGCCTAAATGGTTTTTGCTTTCTTTTTTTTAAAAGTGATCTTTGCAGATATCAGAATTTGACTTTTTGTCTCGTGGATGTGGGGAAGTGAAATGCATGGTTTACTGAGATGTAAAGCAGGGCAAAGGTGAAATAGGAAAATAATACTTTCAGATACTTCCTCCCTTTTTTGAACTGATGCATTTGTTTTTTGTGGACTTGACGGACTGTTTAACTTGTAACCTTATAAGCTTTTTTCCTCTTTGTTAAACCCGCTCCCTTGAGCTACATGTAAATTGAAAACATTTGTTTAAGAAAATGCATTTTAGAAAAGAACAGAAAACAGACAAAAAGTTGTTATTTTTGCATGTTGGCTGCCCCTCATATTTTATCTCACCGGGCCACTCAATCAATTTATTGTGTTAAAAAAACATGTTATTCCCCGTATCACACAAAAACTATGAACTGACTCGTATGCATGGACATTAAGTTTTATTTCATTATTGGTTCAGAGTTGGATAAATATAAAGACACAGTCAGATTATGAAGAACCTCAAATGTAGCCTAAATTGATTTGCATACTAGTGTGTGTGCGTGTGTCCTTGTTTGTTGGCCTCCCATGTCTGACTGCAGCACAACAGCTTTCAAGAGGGAAGGAGAAAAACTTGCTCATGTAGCTCTGGATGTGTGGTTACGTTATCCGATTTAAAAGCATATATCCTTGTCTGAATGTGTTAATGTCACTCAAAAGTTAATCAGTATTAGTTTTTATTGACTTAATTACCTCTTCAGCAGAATTAAAATGTTAATTTTGAGTCATCAAATAAGCAGAAATCTAAACCTTTTGTCATTTTACTTTGTGTAATTTGCATTTTATACACAAGGGGGCACTATTTAGCCCCTTTAATTGTACATCATAATCAAAAAAGGACTAAATGATAAGGGAGAAAAATCTCTTATAAGTGGTGTGGGGGGCCTTTTTTGCATTTTGCAGTGTTATGAGAACTTCGATATGCTTTGTACAGAATTTTTAAAAGTGTGAAATTTGCCCATCTGACTAAAACAAAGTTTAAGATGCCGAGCTTTACCATTTGAATATAGGATTTATATGCACATAGAAGATAAAAAGTCATAAACAATTTGAGCTGTTGCAGATGGTTTGCTTTGTAAGTCAGCCAGTAATTATTCTATGCCAGTGGGGCATCCATGATTGATCAAACAGGTCAGTGGTTACTAAGAATACCATATATTATTTCATACACATCCTGTTATAGCTGAAAAAATATATATTCATGGCTTTACTAAAAGAGTCCTGTTTTTCCTCGATGCTGTTCTGAAATATGAAACGCAGTGTCTGTGTAAGACCATTGCATACTACGTTGCCAATACTACAGTGTGATGAGACTTTTGTTCTTGCATGAATCGAGACACTGTTCTCCTACCTCATGTTGTGATATAGAAAGATGTTTTTTAAGCAGAAGACACTGCATCTCTGTTTATCATCATTGATATTTACTAGTAAATGACATACCTGTAAATGCTTTTAGCTAATACCTCAGTTGTATCTAGTGTTTGTTTTTTCTGTTTTGCCCTTCTCTGATTTCAGATTTTTGTAAATATACTCTGTATAGACAATGAACTTGGATCAAATTCAAGTAAAGTTCTGTAGTGTCAAATCACTGTCTTTTGGTTTTCTCATCTGTAGCATCAGTTTTGTCCTATAACGTCCTTATTCACATTTGCACACATACATACACGTTGATAGCTGTGATTAAGTGATTTTATTGTCCTCATTAATGTAAACTCGCATAGTTTGCTGCAACATATAAAGGGGCAGATAAAATTAACATCTTATCCTGTGTCACTGAAACACCCAAAAATGGAAAAATCCAAATTTTTTAAAAAGTACTGAATATTTTTTTATAAAAGTAATAGCACACATGCCGGGACCAAGCCGGTCATTTGATGTATCATTTTTGTCTGGGGACCCTTCCATTCGAGCTGCATTAATGTAGATACCAGTTTTGAGGTGGAGAACAATATGTGCCTTTCACTGCTTCGCACTGCAGGCACTAATAAAGACCACAGAAGGAAGAGCTCTTGGATTAAAACCACACTAATACAAGTCTGCAGCTATTTGTGTGAAACTCTTCTATAAAGTACATATTTACATAAACATCTTACATATTGAGAATAACAGTTCAGAGTTTTCAGAAATCATCCAAAGAAAAAAAAAACCCGGCTGTGCCTACAAACCTTCAATTTAGGTTTTTATCAGCATCAAAGTGTACATTAGATGGCACATAGGAAAAAAAAATTCTCCACAACTCCACAGAGTTATTCAGTAAACTGAGCTGCTTTGCGCCTTGATTCTTTTGAGACAAACTAAGTAAAAGGATTCAAACCTTTTTGTATATTTTATATTCTACATCTACATGGGGCCTACTGGCTGTATATAACAACCCACGGCAAGTGTTTTTTTAAAACTACCTTCTGGAGTTTTCACATGGCCAGGTATATTTTACCGATACATAGAACTATTACATATCTATGGCCTTTAACGGTCTCCTGTGTCCGCCATCTTGGATTATTGTGTTAGCATGCTACATGCTAATTAGCACCAAGAACAACTAAGTCTGAGATTTTGATTATAATATTAGACAAATTTAAATTAAAAAGAGGTACTTGTCAAAGGTTTTGTAAACTATGTATATAAAAAAATATATACACAAAAATACAGACACAAAAAACTCCACTAAACACAACACATGTAAAAGCGGAAACATTAGGGAATTATAATTATATGTTGTAAAAAAAAAAAATCAGAAAACATATATAAAAATAAACACACAAGCTTTTTTAAAACACAATACAAATTTACGCCTCTAACTCAAGGAAGAAGTTCAGTTGCCATGACTAAACCTTCTGACAACTTCATCTGGATGTCTTCACAGACAGAATTTAAAAAACAGGATGAGTTTTTACTTTATTTTTATTTTCAGCAAAAATCCCGATATTGTTTCATCCATAAAAAAATTTTTTCCTGTGTGATTACAAAATAACAACCCACTCAACACATGTTACTAAAAGCACAAAACCTAATAATTCACAGATGTAAGGCAACAGATTGGTCTAGTTGATGAAAGGCCTATTTATTGTAGGCTAAAAATTATAGACTGAATACAGTTGTCTTTTCATTATTACACTTATTGTTGGCTTTTATTTCATTTACTCCGTCCATGTGTTACTAATTGTTAAATTATTCTTCCGAAAAAACAGTACTGGGATTTTTGGTTTCTCTGCAGAGACTGTGAGCAGCTGCTGCCTATTTGCATTTAGGTTAGTGAGACTGCGATAAGATCCCATTGTCATACCCGAAGACATGTGCACTACTCAGTTCTGCTGAAACACAGCTCCATTTTACATTTTTTTTGGGAGTGTGAGGCACATTCTGAAAAAGTATTTTCTGAGTCCCAGCGCGTTTCCTTAATGTTCGTTTGTTACCTTTTGTTTGGTGATTGTCCCTAGGGGCCAGTGCGCCAACCCATTACTAGAGCCACATCAAGATTAAAAAAAACCTTCTTGGTCTACAAATAATTCTCACACTACAAACGATAAAAGATTGAGATTTCATTATCTAATTGAATTTCTTCTAATGTGTGTCCTGCATATATTTACTTTGTCCACTCATGTTCTGTTCTCTGGAGCCAGGCTAAATTTAAACCTCCACTCACAGAAGCTGTCGGGAGGAACTGCTGCCAAGCCCTGTGCCAAGTGCAAGGTTGGATAGACTACACATAAAACGACTCCAATCAGAAAGCTGTTGAGAAAGCAGAGCCAGGCGACATTGAAGGCCAGGTATGAGGGTATTCCCATGGGGAGCAAGAGGAGTATGGCTAGAGAAAAAAGGAATATGGCCCAAGTGTTCAGAAATATACTCATGGTTTGAGAAATAACACTTCCTCTAGAGTCAGTTCTACTTCGGTCAGAAATCTGGTCTTCTAAAGTTGCATAGCCCAGAGCCAAAAAGAGCAGCATGGCAACCTGCAGGATCTGAAAGGTGTGAAATATCCAGCACTGATGTAGCTGGTAGTGAGACACATCCTCTAAGACAGGCACGAAGTCAGACGCCAGGAACATGTACAGAGCAGTGAGGTACCAGTGGAGGATGGTTACACAGAGGTGCACCATCCATTTAAGTCTGACAGGAAAAGATAGCAGCCACTGAGAAACAGTGCAAAGATGGTCCAAACTAGCCATGATAAGAACAGGGAACTGCAGAGCGCTGTACACTTGTCCTACACTTTGAACCAGCAAACATATGTGGTATCTGGTCAGCCGCAAGCCAAACAGGAAGAGCTGCCCATCACTGCTGAGGTGAATGGTGGTGACGACGAGGGTCAGGGCTGTGTCGACAACACCCAGGGAAACACTGAACACCCCAATGAAGCTTCTGCAGATGTGCTTCCTCTGTAAAAAGACCAGGACCCAGTTCAGTAGACATTTGCCGGCCAGACTGAGCAGGATGGACAGGATGGAGACGTTCATGGCGTGTATTATGGAGGAGCGCATCAGTTCAACCAGGCCATGCTGCTGCTGCTGCTGCTGCTGCTGCTGCACCGAAACAGTTTTTCTAAATGTAAACAGAAACCATATATATATTTAAAATATTTAATATGTTGAGTGTTCTCTGTAACAAATAATAGTAATGACTAAATAAGCAACAAACAAAAAAACAGCAGTAACTGATTTTCTTGTCCACCTGGGGGCAGCAGAAACAGGTTATGAACAACTTGTTTATTGCTAACAAAACCAGTAGGGTAAAACAATCACATACATTTCTTTTTCCCAGTTTATATTATTAGATAGGATGCTATCATCATACACACTGCTATTTAACGTAGGCTAGATCCGTGAAAGGTCTGTTTTGACGTTCTGTATCATTTATTTATTTTTTTTACATTAAGGTATTGCTGCTTTAAAACTGTTCTTTTCTTTTTAGACTTTGTTTTAAACATATGTGAAAACAATCATTCCGCTTGCTGTTTGCAAATAGTGTGGAGTGGGTTTTAACTAAAAAGTAAATAAAATGCCACCAGGTTGCCAAATCCAAAATCAATACCTTGATAGAGCTAGTGTTAGAGCTTAATGCAAAATTAGATAATCTTTACTGAAATAAGATTCCCCTCTATTCCAGTTGTCAGGGGTCCGTGCCTACATGACTGATTGTTGTCTTCCAGCTTTTTGACCGATTGACTGGCTGAAAACACCTGAGCCAGGAAACCAGCAAATTTTCCACTGATAAAAATTTGACTGTAACCACTTAAGAGTGGCTTTGGCTCTGGTTTGATTTATTATTGGCAAACAACCCTACACCTGTCACTGGATATTGATCAGGATGTTAAATCTGACCAACGCCACCAGAAACATACAAACAAACAAATGTCTTGTGAGAGTACACACATTGTACTCCAGTCGGAATGATGCTGATGAAATACATATGTTTCCATGTCTTATAATAAAGTCAGACTGAACATTTCTGCTACCTGTGTGAAGTCAACTGAATACATACTACTAAACATACATACTAAAATAAACAGGGTGGGTTTCAGTGTGTTTCTACTGCTCACACCTTATTTAAACATGTCTTGCATGGAGACAGTTTCCCTTAGTAACCAAACTCCCCCCTCTCTTTTTCCAGTCTTTCATATCAAGGTCAAAGGCAGAAAAGATAAAAGTACCTTCAGTCCAGGGATGTGGAATTTCCATACTACTTTCAACTTTCTTTTTAGAGCCGTCATTTACAGAAATGTACAATCTGTCAACTCCCTCATATTTAACTTTCTGTGATGGTGGTAATCCTAACTCATAAATGAAGCACAGGGACGCAGTCCCCCAGGGAATATTATATGAATATTCTAATGATTTGTGGTGAATAATTATTTGCTTCTTGTGCACGAAATTAGCTAATTTATGTTTGTAGTATTTAATTCTGGGAAAACTACATTTTTATGTAAAATACTTTGGTGACTTATATACTTAAGTCACCAAAAGGTCCAAAGTACACTGATAAACAATTGCTTTTTCAGATAATAATGTACTTAAGAACCGTGCACATTAACTAACACTGACATTGGCCACTGACACTAGAAATGTGCTGAAATTAGATCAGCAGCTAAATTTCTTGGAGGATCGTTAGCAAAACTGTTCATGTCATGTGACAGGTTGTGTCACATGACATGAACAGTTGCTGTCATATCAAATTGCAGTTGTTTTACTGTAACTACATGTACATAAAACTGAGTGTATAAATAAAGGTTCATTGTTGCTATTACAGCCATTTGACACTTTTTTAAAACTGAAAACCAACTAAATTTGCATTTTCTGCATCAGTATGCCTTTTATGCCCTTCACTGCGTCTGCAATCAAATACTCACATACTTCTTACTTCAGCTGTTACAAGTCACTCGAATTATAGTTTCATAAACAGAACATATGGTCTCTTAAAATATTCAATTCATTGTTAAACTACCAGACAGTATATATATAAAATAAATAAATTAGGTTCCACCTCAACCAGGTACAACAATAAAATGCCATTTACAATGTAACAGTAATAACAGTCCCAAAAATATATACTGTATATAGTGTTGTTGTTATTCTTTATTATATTTTTAAAAAGGTTTTTAAGGATTTTCTATGAACCCCTAATAAGTTACATGAATACAGGTATTAACAGGTAGCCACACGCAGGTATATATATACATAAGCTCAGGTAGGGCTTACTGGGCTTAATAGAAAGTTTACATAGTACAACAAAGCACTATAAAAACAGCTTAGGCAGAATAGAAGTAAGCAAACATTTAAATGCCTGTATTCATCAACTTATTTATTATGTTAGTTCTATTGTGTTATGTAATTTCCGGTTTCTACTGATGCAGTTGTTGATAAAGAAAATTAAGAATATGTACTGCAGAGAAAGCCCAACTGATTTACCAACTAACAACACTAACACGCAGCAAAAACACTCAAACAACAACTCAAAACTGTGAATGAAGACAACAAAGACACATTCACATTTATATTTATTACCTGTGTGAGTGCAGTCACCAGACGTTAAATGTGTGTTCTTTTAAATGGCTCCTGGAGGTTAGCAAATAAGCTGGATCCAGCCCTAGTGTCGCGCTCGTGTCAAAAAGCTTTTGTTTAGTAGGCGTGGTTGTAGCAACGGAAACCAGTGAATGTAAATGCATATGTCAGCTCATAAAAATGGAGAACAGAGGAACTGTGGTCTACCTCTCTATCATTCTGCTTAGTTTTTATCTTGGTACTAAAATTAAAATGTGTGTTAAATCCCATGTAAAGTAACAGCTAGGTAATAGTAGTTGAGACAGATGTTAGTGCTCTTTTATCTATAGGTGTTGTTGGCCTTGGTATAATCTTTCCTCTTTAGTCAGAATATCACGTTACAGCAATTGTTTTGTTTAAACAAAGACTACAGTTTCACCCATCCAACCCAATTTAATTAGTTTGGAAACCTTAAATATCTACATTTTGCTTGGTTTTACTTTCATTTTTATAGTTTAAAATATATACATGTCTATGAAAAACCATTGTAAATATAACAATTGAATCCATTCCCCCTATTACATTGATATTCCAGTGCATGAGCACTGTTTTGTTTTAAGAAATTTTATTCATGAAATTATTTGGCGGTTGGATAGTTATAAAAATGACAGTAGGGAGAATTGTGCTCTTACTCTTAGGACTCGTTTATCATCTGTGTGGGTTAAGTTCAGCGTGGGTGTCATTCTGGGTCTGACCAGCGGGAGAAGGTGGCGCTGTGGCTTTAACCGACCACTCTGACCACCTTTAACTCGGACGTGACTTCCTCCTGTCCTCTCGTGTTTGTAAGTTGAGCTTTTACACTTTGCAGACAGTGTCCGTCTGTAAATGAATGTTTGATAGCGTCTTAACACCCGAACCTTGATGCACTCGTGTTTGTATTAGCATGCTTCTATCGTTTTTGGGCACCTTGTGTTGGGCACCGTTTGACGGTGAATTCAGCCTGGTTAGCGAGTTAGCTTTATTGCTAGTTAACGTTAGCTGTCAACAGAACCGCGGCTTTTCAGCTGTCACTGATCAGGTTAACACAGGAAGGGAAACTGGTTTGTGGCTGTTTGCCACTGTAGATAGCGTCTTATCTTCAATTACTGTGTGTTGTGAGTGGTTATTTCCCTCTAACTGGGTCAAGGTCATTCTTAAAAAATACATTTGACCTTGAGTTTGTAACTTTTAAACCAACTATGAGTGTATTGATGCATGGAGGCGTAGTAGTAGTAAAAATTTAACTTACATCGCAGACTGAATAATTTTTGTCCATATCTTGATAACGTTTGATTTATACTCTTATTTGATGTACTAATTACACAAAAGTCATTTTTGATAATAGCTTAATTAATTTAAAACTTTTAAAGACAAATGGGTAAATATAACACAAAATTTAAAGATCACTGTGATATGCTGTAGACCAAATTACCTTTCCCATTTAACGTGTCCCATTTAATTAACCAACAACATAACCAACCGATTAATTAGACTGATAAAAAAATGTAAGCCTTATTTTTGCTGCAGTATTTTATGAACCTAAGACATCATTGCGTTCCAGCTGGATGGAGAATTCAGATAGCAGCCCATCATCTGGGCCCCTGGCAGTGCCAGAGAGATGCATGGTGCGAACCTCGGGCCCCACTGGTCAGCTGACAGCATCGGCCAGGTCCTCTAAGCACAGGGAGCGCTCGCCCAAGTCACCAAGGAGATGGAGGGAGGGGACGAGGTTACAGCGTCGTGGAGACGATCCTGAACAGCTGCTCTGGGAGTTTGAGTGGCGGAGGTTTCCAGGCCAACATGAGCACTTGGAACCCTCTGGGTCAGCAACCGACACAGCGGAAAGCTCACCTAAGAGGTTTGCACTGAAGGTTGCCAGCTGGTCAGCCGTGCCACTGACACAGCTCTGCTGTCCAGGACATGAGGCCACACTTCTTGACTCCTTTGTTTGTTCCTTTTTCTCCTCACAGGAGAGCCCACTTTTTACATGGACCGTATCCAGCCACTCACTTTGGACCCAAAGCCTGCATTCTTCCCAACCCAACTTCAGTCATGTAAGCATTAGAGTACTGAGTGAGTTGAACTTTGTGTGTACATACTTGGGCAATGACACAGAAAAACTTGTGTAACAGTCAGAGATAAGATAAAATACAAATCCTGTGATTGGATTGTCTGACAGGGGATGGCTCACAAAGCACAGATGTATGGTGTCACGTGGACGTGAAAGCAAACACACACACAGACAAAATTATCTTTAAAATGCCTGTAATTCACCACAAGAAGAATGAGCGAGACAAAAGGTAAATAGACAAAAAAGAGTTTTTTAACATAAAAATATTTGATAGTTGGAATTTGGACCTTAATTATTCAGACATCAAGGGTTTAAAACAGTTAATGAATGATTGCAGCTGTTCGTACAACATGACGTTTGATTGTATTTGTGATAACATAGCAGTCAGCTCTCATTCAAATCTATGTACTACTCTACTTTTTATATCTGCATTTGTTTGAGTAACATTTTTGTGAAGCTGAGTAATGATTCGTGCTTGTACGTTTATAGGTTAGCCTACTAGCTCATCTCTGTGTCTATGTCCCAGGCATATCCAGGACCCGGCCAGTCAGCGACTCACCTGGAATAAACCTCCGGTCAATGTGCTCGTCATCAGGAAAATCAGAGATGAGAGCCTGGTTGAGCCTTTTAAACAGCTCTGCAGGTTCCTAGTGGAGGTACAGATCCCAATATTTATTATACTGTAAAATAATATAAACATTATGGGGGCATTTGTGGTTGAGAAGGGATGTTTATTATTAGAAACAACAGAAAGATTTTTGTTTGAATTATATGTTAAAACTCATATCATACATATAAATGAAACATCAGCCTCTCAGGATTTTTATTTTATATTAAAACTATAAAGTGCATCATGAAAGGAAGATTTACAATAATGACTGTGCTTGTGCTTGTAGCATTAACATGAATCCTCCCCTTTGTCTGTATGACCAATGAGCCAAAACAGATGAATGGGCATAGGGGTGGTTCGTGTTCCTAGAATGTGGAGCTGCTATTGTGAATTTGTAACATATTTTCCTGGTCCTGGTTTCCTGGTTGTAAGATTTTATTACCACCTGAACATGGTGTGATTACCTTTCTGATATCTAACACACTGACAGGCCTGAAATGTCACAAGTCACAGTTTGACTTCTACTTAACATGACTACTCATCTGTTCACTTAAAATGTAATTCTGATCGAAATCTGACACTTTCTAATCACATGAAAAACACAAAATATCTGCATTTATGCAACGTGTACATATGTCTGCTACAAACATAAGTATATCAAAACACGCCGCAATGAAAACACCAGACAATAAAAAGATGGAAGGACGTTTCTTATCTGATGTAAACAAACTTTTCAGTGTTAGAATAACGCTATTGTTCATAATACCAGGAAGAAGTTATGTCTTGAATAATCAGTTAGTTGGACTTTGTCCTTGCGGTCTAATAAACTAAAATGATGTTCCTGCTGAGAAATGCTCTGTCAAAGGACAAATTGTACACTGAAAGATTTGTGGTGCAATCCAGGTAATGTTCCAGATATGTAACAAATTCCTTATGTCTCACACAGTTATGCACGTTTGGTTTATTTCTAAAACAAACGTGTGCTTTATGTGACTGGGAACACATATGCATGTTGTATGAAACTACATGAAACTACACTAAACGTTATTCTCGCCTGTGCTTTTGTCCCTGAACTAAGTGACATGTTTGTGTATCAGGAGAAGCAGATGATGGTGTACGTGGAGCGTAGAGTCGCAGATGACGCTTCACTGTCAAAGGACGAGGCCTTCGGCTCCATCCGCAATCAGCTCTGCACCTTCAGAGAGGGTGAGAATCCTGTGTCCCACATGCTGCACAGTAACGACACAAACATGACCTGACAGATATTCAATGTTTAATATATCACATGCTTTTATTTGCCTGTAGGTTTTGACGATATCTCTGACTGCATAGACCTGATCGTCTGTTTGGGTGGAGATGGGACCCTGCTCTATGCCTCTTCTCTTTTCCAGGTAGCAGAAAGAAAACTTGACTAAACAAATTTTCTTTCTCTTGATGCTTGGTTAACTGTACAGTTGTTATTAGTTCTCTCGTGAATCCATACTATAGGATACTTACAGACTTACTTTGACAGTCGCGTTTTTTCTTCTCTGTAGGGCAGCGTTCCTCCCGTTATGGCATTTCACCTTGGTTCTCTTGGTTTTCTGACTCCCTTCAAGTTTGAGTCATACAAGACTGAAATAGCCAAAGTGTTTGAAGGTAGAGTGCAGCTTAATGTTTAATGGTGCTTTAACGTCGACTGTTGAAAATGTAAACAGTAAACGTAAGTCTTCATCCTCACTGTTGTGTTAACTTTCATATCTTCCCGTGAGCGTTCAGGCAATGCTGCCATCACTCTGCGCAGTCGTCTGAAGGTGAAGGTGGTGAAGGACATGCTTCAGAGAACGGACCAGCGGCTGCACGGCCAAGACGCGCCGCAGCAGCAAGAGCAAAACGGACTCCATCACGGACACACGAACTGCGACGCTGGCAAGGTCACCCTGCAGCTACAGGTGAGGACGAAGGTGACAAATCTGTTAAAGTGATCAGTCGCTGGACTGATGACTTTCATCAGACTGTATAAACCTTTCAGTTTAAAGGTCCCGATGATTTGAATAATTGTTGAGAGGACTCAGGGGGGTCTTTAACTTTTAATGCAGTTTTTAACCTATTTATACCACGGTGATTTTTCCAGGGACTGAGAAAACCACTTTAGGACCCCCCCCCAAACACACACACACACATACAGGCAGGAACAGTTGCATCTTCTCTGTACTTAATACAAAGTCAAAATAGGACGACTCACAGTCGATGTCTAGTTTTGTATTTAGTTTATTTAGCTCTTGGAAATTTTGAGTCAGGCTGGTCGTCTTTCTTTTTACCTAAAATAAACGCTCCAGGCCTGTAAAGTTGACGGTGGTCGACTGTTTACGTGCAGATGTCTTAATGTTTTATTTTTTCATCCCATCTGCGTGCGTACATTTGTACAGCTTGGTGAGCGAGCATCAGCTGTGTTGCCATGGCAACAGTCACAATATAGCTGATATGGGAGAGAATGTCGGATGTTGTGAAGTTCTGTTGAGCCAGTTGCCATGGAGACCATGACATCCACAGTACAGCTGAATGGATATTTAATGAGGTCTGACGCTCTTGGTTTGACACACACTGACTAAACAACATGATGCACACACGCACGCACACACACACACACAGTGTTGCAGTTTGTCTGTGTCAGTGCATCTCTCTCTCCTCCTCCTTCCTTCCCCTGGGTTTTTCGCCTCATCGATAAAAGACGAATTGTTGTGGTCTCTCAACCCGAGTGCAACCTCACATTACATCACGTCTGCTGTGTCCAGCAGGAGGTTTACGCTGTGCTCAGCTGACTTCAGTACATCAGCCAGACATCACCGCTCAGTGCTGCGGTATTTTGTGAGACTGACTGAAGTGTGGAACACCATTTGTATGCAGCCTCATTGCACAACAGCGTTTTGCCTGCTTGTAGGATTGTACCAGCCTGTAGTTCAGCACTTGCTGCTGGCTCACTTACTGTTTTTGTTCACTGCATCAGTTAAATGTAGTGTGTGGGAAGAATTTGCACGTTGAAGACATTGTGCTGAAGTGTGTGCATAACATTTAAATTCACAGTGTGTTCACTGACAGCAGTGTAACTATATCTGAACTATTTTGTTTATTAGCTGGTGTCTTAAAAAGTACATACTTGCTTTTAATGAAGCAAGTTTAGGCCATGGTCCAAGAATAATATGATCTTTTGAAACGCATAGCACCACCATGTGGCTATTATTAAAACCTTTGACAGTGAGCCCTGTGTATAATGTCTTTTGATTGCTCTCCTGGTCTTACTCAAAGAACAGGAGAAGCCCACATGTTTCTATATAAACAAAACGTTCACCAGGCTTAATTGTCTTCATGAGACAAATTTAACATTTAAAAAAGTAAATATCTAACACAAACTAACATTCCATATATAGATAAAAATCTATGTGTGTGTTAAACAGGTGTTGAATGAGGTGGTAGTGGACAGAGGGCCGTCATCTTACCTGTCAAATGTGGATTTGTACCTCGACGGACGGCTCATCACCTCGGTGCAGGGTGATGGTAAGGACAGACGTGTCCCCTTTGTGCTGCTGTTAACGTTTTACACCACCTTCCTTTTCTATTCCTGCCTGAACTGAAACAACCTCCGCAAAGTAACAAAGGAAAGTTACTCACGTTTTAGATGGTAGCAGATAAAACAGATGTTTTACAAATGACTATGCTTGTTCTCTGTGGTGCAGGCGTGATTGTGTCCACACCTACAGGCAGCACGGCGTATGCGGCTGCAGCAGGAGCCTCAATGATCCACCCCAACGTACCTGCCATCATGGTGACCCCCATCTGCCCACACTCGCTCTCCTTCAGGCCCATCGTTGTCCCTGCTGGAGTGGAGCTCATGGTGGGTCAGTTATTTGGTTTGGTTTATTTGGTAGTTCTCGCTGTAATGTAGACATGAGCTCAAGGTTTTTACTGAGCTGTTTTATTGAAATTCTTAAAAGGCCCTTTTAGTTATGAGACACGTTTTTCATCAATAGCTGTTAATGTTTGACTGACATCAATATGATGTTTGTGTTTATTCTCCTGAGGTGAAGTAATGTTCAGACCCTCGCGCTCTGGTTAAACTCTGAGCTCAGGAGTAGTTCAGCAGCAGAGTACTGTTAGCACAACACGTGCTGTCCACGTGTGCAGAACATTATACCGCAATACACGTGAACCGTGACATGACATGCTGCTCTGTAGACATGAATCACTGTAAGTAAAGTAATTACACTTAATACTAAACTTGAGTCGAGATGATACTAAATCCAGAGAAATACGTTTAAAATTAAAGAGCTGATTCAATTTTTGAAGCAGTTTTCTGTATAATTTTGTCCCACATTGTTAAAGCTGCTGCAAAACTTGTAGCTTGAGCTGATACCAGACATGAAGCAAATATATCATTTGCCAATTATTGAGCTACGGAGGACGCAATATGTGACAGAAACATTGTAGTTTATCTCATTCGTGTGTGTGTGTGTGTCAGCAAAGCTTGATGAGACAACTCGCCTCTTTAAATTGACTTTGCCATGCATGAGCCAGCTGCTGATGTTGGTCAGTCATCTGCTGATCCACATAAAACATCTCAGCAGCTACTCGATAGATGCTATGAAAATTCAGAAATCAAAGATCCCCAGAGGATCCGTCTTTCTGTCACAGCGCTGCTGCCGTGGCTGACGTCTTACACTCTAGTTTTTGTTCTTCAGGACTGAAGAACAAAAATTTTATTTATTGTGCTGTGTCCTGAAACAGATCACCTTGTCTCCCGATGCCAGAAACACTGCCTGGGTCTCATTTGACGGCAGAAAGAGACAAGAGATCCAGCATGGAGACTGGTAATGTTCAGTAACTGCTCATGAGTTATTGTTCAGACTTCTGTTACCTCAGTGAAGAAATAACACATTTTTGTCTCTCGCTCAACAGCATCAACATCACCACGTCTTGTTACCCGGTGCCATCCATCTGCTGTCACGACCTGGTGTACGACTGGTTCGAAAGTCTGGCTCAGTGCCTGCACTGGAACGTGCGCAAGAGGCAGGCCCGCCTGGCGGACATCTCGGATTCGTCAGATACAGAAAACTGATTGACTAGGTGCTTTGAGCAGACTCGGCAGCTGAGTGAGTGAGAGTGAGGGGACCAGGTTTGTTCTGAGATGACCTCACAGACATTTTTATGATACGCTGCACTTCAAGAAAGACCGAGTCTTAAGCCTCATCGGCGTCACATCGGTCCTGTGAACAGCATGTACAGTGATGCCTAACACAGCATATTATATATATAGAGGCATTGTCTCATTACGTTCCAGCCCTTAATGTTTGCTGCTTTATCTGTAGCTGATGGGGAGAAAGCATGTTTCTCACCTAGAAATGAAAACGTATTGCATAATCCAAAGATGTGAATGGTGTTAACGCTCCTCCTGGATATTCTGAAAAGCACTTAATCTGTTACTGGAGTGACATTAGTGAGATTATAGGTAGAAATGCAAAGATAATAAGAAAAAGGCCTTTCTGTTCTGTATCTGTACATGTAAATCTGTATTTACAAGATGCTTGGATAGATTTATTGAATGTGATGAATTGAATATTTGTGATTACGTAATTTAAAAATGAGACACTGTTTGAGTAGCACATTTGTCTTTTTAATTTCTAATATTAAGTCTGAAATGTTTTTTGTCGTGCCCCAGTTTAAAAGCTACAAAAAGATTTCATGTAGTGAAACAAAAGGGAATAAGACAAAGAAATCTGCTGATGCCTGTGGCAGAAGAAAGAACTGACAAAATAAAGGACTAAACACTGAACCAAAACCGTTTGTATCGTTCGATAAATGATGCCAGAACCATAAGAAAAAAAAGACAGTTGTGTGCTTTGTATATTTTTATTGCAATGATAAGATACATATATATTTCTAGACATCCAATTGTATTAAATTATACTCCAATATTGCATGAGACAAGTCTTTAGAATGATATTGATCCAAATGTGGACAACTAGGCGATCAAGTCGGTTTTTGACCAGAGTTAAAACATGGTTGTTTTACAATTTCACTTTTGTTTCCTCCAGAAATGTGCGACGAGAAGCAGCAGCATAGAGAGTAATAATACTACAATATACAACAGACCGATACTGTGCAACAGTCAAGAACAATTAGAATTTTTTTTTCCTCTTTTGTGAAAAGTTTTGCCCGTTATGGAAGGAAAAATCTGAAACCAGTTACAAAACCAAACGGGATTGTGTGTGTGAGAGTCAAAGAAACACGGAAGACGGGAACAAACTACTGACACTGGGTCATACCCTGGGTGAATGCGGTTATTTTTACCCCCCCCCCCCCTCTAAAACATCCAGATGATCACGTTCATAACCTGGGTTGGCGACAGATCACTGTTGGTGAGAGGAATAAAAAAACGGATGTCAGATTCAACTACAGTAAATAAACACAGATGCGGATATCTAAGAAATTCCCCCGGTTTTCTAATCCCAGATGTCATCTCCACACAATGAGCGCACACCTCATCGTACTGTATAAAACATAGACGAGCATTACACGTACTCCGGGGAATAAAAATAACTCCTAACAATACAAAAGAAAAGAAGGAGAAATCTGTTTTAAATTTTCTTAGACTGTATGTATTGCATCTAAATATTTGATATATCAATAGAATCCATATATAAATTATACATTTCTATTTTTTATGTTTAAATATAATTCTTGCTATGACTAAAAACAGCATCTATTCTAGCCAGAGGATAATGTGAAGGAACAGTCTGGACCTTCGGCGCCAGCTACTGGACACGTGGTCTGGTCAGTGGAGCTGGATTCACATAGCGCATCAGCTTGTGTGAGACACAACTTGCACAAACTCCTTTTTAACGCTTTCCCCTAGAAATGATGAGCGACACACAAAGAGCCTAATTATGTGCTTTTTGCTATGAATTTTGTTAAAGTTGTGAAGTCTGGAGGAGATTTGACACTGCAGATACGAAGTGAACATATTAACTAAATGCACGCTGCCCTCTCAGAAAATCAACTCTGCATAATACATCGGCATGCATCAAGTTTGGCACTAAGGTTCGCTTCAAACTTTCTCCGATTCCGTTTGCCGATCGATCCGTCAACACTTCTTCTCCTAGCTTTCGTAGTAAAAGAAAGTTAAGTGCGTCAGCTGTGTCGCAGTTGCTCACATTATTGTTAAAGACGAGTTATTAAACATGAACTACAAGTACTTCAGACTGTGGAGACGATTGCACTACGATCAGCCATTTGTTTAAAAAAAAAATAAAGTATCTTACTGACAACAAGTACCTCAAAGAGCTGTCCTACACTCTGCTCCAAAAATACTCTATCCAGTCACAACACGGTCGATTCGTTTTTTAATGTGTCCTTTCTAGTAAACTACAGGATTTGGTCCGTCCAGATTAATCAAACAGCAGACACGCCGGTCAGTTTGTTTCAAGTGCTGCCTAAGAAAGTTATCAGACTTGCTAGCGTTTGACAGGATGTGAAGCTCCTGTCACAAAGTAAAAGACAAAGGACTTTTTCTCCAGATCTGCTGAGACTAATGACCACACCAGATCCACCCCCTCTCGCCCCACCCAAAAACCACAATGGCTCTAAGATCTGGATTTTCATTTAAAGGACAATCAAATGAAGCCATAAATAAAACATTTTGAGTTGAAATTACACAAAAACAACTTGAACATGACACGAGAAACTAAGAAAAAAAAAAGACTGACAACTTCCTCAGGCAAACGTGTCCAGTGGCAGTTTTCATTTTAACATAAATAACATTTGTGTGGGAGGAGTCAGATCCACCGTAAGGCTTTTTTTTTTTAAGAGTATTTTCCCCATTGTCATAGCCGTTAGCTTTTCAATGCTGCGTCTATCCCGGTACTGGTCTGTTGGTACTGTTTAGTGGAAGAGATGGAGCCTCTCCACAGTGGGATCAGAGAGACGGGACTATCAGATCCTGGAATCACAGGAGAAGAGGGGGGAAGGTCGAAGAGAGATACGTAGAGAGTGAAGGGATTATAAGAGGTTTATGTTTCACAAGTCTGGGGTTTAGTTTCACTCCCACAATCTTCTTTCCTCTCTTCTGTGTCGTCATCCTCCTCCTCCTCCTCCTCGTCGTCCTCTTCCTCCTCTGTGTGCTGCTCCAGCTCTTCTCTGGTGATCATCTCAAAGTCGTTTCCATTGCTGTGCTGCGAGCCTTCGTCCTCCCGCCGGTCGCTGTCTGTGTCCGAGTGGCGGTCGGCTGCTGTCCCCCCTCCCTCTGCTTCTTTACTGAACTCAGGACCAGCATCTCTGCTCTCCTCCTCTTCCTCCTCCTCCTCCTCATCGTCTCCATCTTTTTTCTCGCTGTCCGACTTCTCATCGCTGTCTGACTTCAGAGCCTTGGTGGAGGCGGCGCCGTCCTTCTCGTCCGTCTTGTCCAAGCCCTTTTTGCTGTTGGCTCGTGGTCCCTTGTACTCGTGAGTGTAGAGCGGCCTGAACGAATCGATGAAACCAACGTCTGCCGTCAAGTTGGGGAGAAACCAGAAGTGATGTCGCCCTCCAGTCACCAGCCAGATAATCAAGAAGAGGATGCAGCGAGCTGAGGAGAAAGGTTTCAACATATTAAACAGGTATTCAATTAACCACTTGTTGTCATCGGCTGTTTCATAGTTACACTACAACGTGTACTTACCAACAGCAAGCAGCAGTATACTGGCCACGAAGCAGCCTGCTGCCACACTCAGATAGTAAACCCCGACACGCATTTCCGCTGGCCACAGCGGGAACAGCGTGGCTGCGATCACTGCGATAACTGAAACAACACACACAAGGTGGCGTGAGCACAAAAGGAAAGCCGTCGCTCCCTTCACTTGTTATTCAGCAGGAACTCACCGAGGATCAGACCCATGGCAAACGTCTTGAAGTGGACAGGATCGTAAATCCACACGTAAACCTAAAGCAGAGAAGTAGACACACATTTGATTTTTGATTGTCTTGGGAGGATGAGAAACACTTGACATCGACACTGTATGTCTTTATTCTATAACCACACTCGCCTCATTTCCATCCACGAACAGCTGATCCTCGTGAGGCTCCAGTTTAAATTTCTTCTTCACCTCCTTTTTCTTTTTGGGGCTTCCCGGACTGTCATCCTGTTCATCCGAATATACATGAGATCTATGTTTTACTCAGAACAAACAAAGTGACTCACATGCACACTCTCCATGACGCATCTGTCTCTACCTGCACTTTAGTCTGTGCAGCAAAGTCAATATTCGACCGCTCTCTGTAAGGAGGCCGATCTGATCGGCGGGGTCAAGGCAACACGGACAGTCACGAAGCAAAGTCTGAGGCCTTGATAACCCTGCATCATCTAGGCAGCAGACGTGTGCTCACTTTACCAATAAAACCAACCATTTCAGTGTTACTGTCTAAGGTGGTACTCATCTGTGTATCAGCATGAATCATCACTGGTTTTTAGAAGAGAGACTAAACAAACGAGTCTCCCACTGTGATGTTGTTAGAATAGGTATAATCTGTCTTCAAACAAAGCGTGGAAGTGCTGAATCACATACACTTTTCTCCTTCTTAGCTTCAGGAGCCTCGGGCTCTTTCTTCTTCTCTTTCTCCTTCTTCCCCTTTTTCTCCTCCTCTTTGCTGCTGTCGCTCTTGACCTTCTCTTTCTCCTTCTCCTTCTCTCTCTCCTTCTCTTTCTTGGTTTCTTTCTCAGGTTTCTTCTTCATCACTTTCAGAGCCCGGTGGAAGAACTGCTTCTTTAGAAGCCTGCAGAAAAAGAACGTCAGAGTTTAAAGGTCAGATTTACTTTAGATCATCACTGTTCTGATAAATTAAAGTACAGTCTGAGGCCTAACACACACATGCAGCGTATAAAGTAAACATTACCAATGTTCTCCGACCAGGGTGTCCAAAAACAATGCTTTTATACTGTTTCATTTCAAGAACCTGCCCAGTGAGAAACATATGTGCACACAGATGACAGTCACATCTTATCTCTTATCTTATGACAACAGACGTTTAGGGGGTGCTGATCTTAAGCGAACATGTGAACAGCGTCCTTACTGTGCACATAAATCAGTCTTATTTAATTGGACACAACTTAACCACCTAATGCTAAATATGTTCTCTCCCACTTGCTTGATTATTTCAAAGAACAGGACATTTTTAAAGAAATTAATTGTTAATGAAAATGACCATTGGTTGAAACCCTGCATGTTTCGGAATAGAAATCCTGCCTACGTCCATTATTCTTCTACAGTGTCAGAAATGTAGCAGCAAACCTGTTGCAGTAATCCAGCACCGACTCCCTGGTGGTGAAAAGCGCCTCCTCTCCCTTCTTAGCCTTGGCCCACTTAGAGTCCAGCAGACAGTCCACTGCCTTGAAGGCTACAAGAACACAAACAGACAATAACAAAAACAGACACAGAAATGGGCTTGAAATTCCCTTTCTGTGATAATTCCATAAACACTTATATTAAAATCTAAATATTATTAGTGATCAGTCAGTTAAGGTGACACTGTTTAAATATTCTTATCATTCAGAATATCTGAAAGCTGTCCGACAGGTCCCCACAAGAACAGGATGTCCTTCAAAAGAGCCCTGATTTCAACATCATGGAGGCAGATACATGATGAGACAGAAAACACGGAGACAAATGTCTCTGACAAACTGTAGCCGTGCAGAGAGGAGAACTCGTGCTACTTTCAAGGTAAAACTTATTATATTTATATTTAGAGTACTGTTAAAAAGTATTAGCCCCCTTTTCTGAGTTCCTGTTTTGGCATATTTATCACACGTAAATGATTCAGATCACCAAACTAATGTTAATGTAACACAAAGATAACCTGAGCGAATACATGTTTGTAGTGCAGTTTTTAAAGGATAATTTGATAAAGCTGAGGGAAGCTGCAGATTCAGGTGATGATACTATGTGATCACTATGAGTGACCTCTTTCACCCCGTCATTACATTCACAGGCTGTAGAAATGGAAGCTAAGAAAACACATAAGGTCACGCAACTGTTCCGACTACAGGAATACCAGACCCCAGCAGCCCTCTTAGTTGCATTTCCTGACTGATATAAAAAAAGGACTGCTATAAATATTGTGTGGAAGCAGTAGAGCTGCAAATAAGCAGTGGGAACATTAAAGTTACAAAAAAATGTGAGGACTCTTTAGCAACACTGCACAGACGCAACTGAATCTGTGGGTTGGAAAACAAATAGAGGGCAGGTTCTGACTGATCTCCTAATTCACACTCCTCCCAGCTCTGAGGTTGTGCGTTGCCATCTGTGTCCGTTTCCCCGCAGCTCACAAACACTAACCAATGAAGTAGTCGACTCTGTGGCCCATCATGTTCGTGGACTTCGTGGGACAGTTGAATCTGAGGTACTTGGCCACCGCCTTCTCCTCCTTGGTGGGCTCGCTCACCTCCTGCAGGGCCACACAAACGCACGCAGATTAATGAATGGATGAACACACGCAGACACAATCACAATCATGAGCATCTGGTAAAATGATTCTGGCACTGAGCTACAAGCAGAAAATTAAGAGCAACAAATATTACAGCTACATCTAGATTTGCATGAAGATGAAACAATCAGTGAATGAGTCAGATGAAAACAAAATAATTAACTGATGAACCATTTTTAAATGGTTATGATACAGACTTTTGATTTTATCAAAAATTACCGTGTCCCATTAAGGCCTGTAGGTTGTATTATGTTCAATGTACAATGTTACAACTTGATATATTAAACCATGAACACAATTTGTGGCATTCATTACATTTGCACATTTGAACTCTGCACTGTACTGTTCTTTAAAGCCACAAACTCTTACAGTGCTTTATCAGCTCTGCACGGACTTCTGCTGAACAAAGTTGAATATCATAAAAATATTTGTTCCAGGGATTTTTGCATTGCATTTGGCACGGCATCAAAAACAAATTTAAAAACAGTTTATCAGTCCATAAACAGAAACGTAATTGACAATAAAGAGAAAAATATTCAGTCCAGCATTTCCACATATGGAGACATGTGCCACTATAAAACCTGGGGCATGAACCGCACCACAAAACAAGTGATTTATGGACAACTTGGAATAATAAAACGACAACAGACTAAAGCCAGATGTATTGATAATAAAAACAACAAGTAGCCGAAAAATAACTGACAGATTTATAGATGAACATAATAATTAGCTGCAGCTCTTAGGGTGCATCACACCACATCAGAAAACTGCTTCCTGATGAAGAAATAGGTTGCAGCTTTCTTATTCATCCAGCCAAAAGAGACGGAAACATACTGACAATACACCCTGATCTGAAGAGAACTACGCTTTTTGTCAATCTTACATATCAAACAAACAAACGCTGTGTAGTGGGTGATCTTGGGAAGCCTCCTTGGTTGTTGTGGTTCACACAGAAAGGAGACAAAGGTATGCAGAATGTGTCGTTATACAACAGAGCTTGAACATGCAAAGACCTACCCTTAATTGCCTCAAAATAATGCAGTCCAATACAACAGCTTCGTACAGGAAGGTTGTGAAGCCTGAAACTGTGAAACTGTTGTAGGGAGGTGTCATTTTGCAGCTGTTGTTTGTGGTGTCTTAAACTGCACTCCAACATACAGAGTAAAAGGTATTTCTAATATTGTTGACTTAACATTAGTGGACGTACTAAAACATTCTCAATGGTAGAACTTATTTAGGGCCTTATGGTATAAAACAGAATTCATAAGATATAAAACAGAAATGCAATGTAATGCCATCAGTAAGATAAGTGAGAATTATCTCAAAGTGCAGTTAACTGTTGAGTAATGTAGGATGATGATGTTGGTAATGGACAAGCGTGTTTTAGTAATGATACACTCATAAAGGAGATAACGGCGCATGTTGTAATAAAGCTGAATTCAAGATGCATAACGTTGACCTGACAACATATTCAGTCAGTCATATATAACTGAAACACACACAGTGATATTCATGTACTTCACTTTGCTTGGCAGACGCTTTTATCCAAAGCAACTTACAGGGAGCTAGCGCTGGCTCAAGGACACACCTGGTAGGGGATGGACTAGGAGTCACACTGGGATTTGAACCTGCAACCTTCTGCATCCCAGTCTGACACGTAACCCATTGTGCTACAAGGCCACCACCATGACATCCACTTTGTAGTGAACTGACATAAAGTAACAAAATAGAAAAAATACTGCGTATAAAGACATGATTCAACAGCATCACAAGCGACAGGCAACAAAATAATGATGATGATGAATACTACTCTGAAAGATAGAACTTTATTATAGACTGCATTAACTACTGCTGGGTGTATTTGAGGCTGCTCACCAAACCACTAACTATAGACAGTATATATTATAGGCGGCCTGGTAGCTCAGTGGTTAAGGCAGAAGGCTGGGATGCAGAGATGGCAGGATCGATTCCCAGCTGCGGCACCCAGACCTGCCCCCATACCTGAGCAAGACACTCAGCACTAGCTCCGAGTGACCAAGAGGGGGGGATGTGTCACATGCAGAGAATAAAATTCACTGTAACATGATAACATGTAACAAATAATAACAATAATTTGCTATTCTTTATTAGCCAGTAAAAAAAAAGTCTAGGTAGGAGTTGAAGGATTTGATGCCTCTCTTGGTCATTCCTCACAGTAAACTAAATATCAGTCACTTATTTCTCCTCCAAATAACAACACCTGCAGGAGTTATGAAAAAACGGGTCAACTACAACTTCTCTGGTAGGAGTAATCAAATCATTTGAAAGAGCTTTTGAGCTAGAAGCAGTGAGATATTTTAACCAGGGGCAGGCAGTCGTATTACATCATTCATGTACATATAGTGACCAAACCGCAACTATGTGACGCAAATTTAAAACTGGTTAATTCGTCCTTTAAATTTCAATTGATGGGACTGGAAGCTAACTTCAGTGTTCTTCGCTGGTTTATTCCAGGCGATTTATTGTAAAATGTTTACAGTGTGCAACTATGGTTATGTTTTGGGAAATGTTTGGGATCCAAAAACCAAACTACCAAGAGTGATTTTTATATATGTTTAAGTGGTGTCAAGTTAAACAAATCAGCAAGTCTATAAACGGTTGCTTTAACTCAAATTAGTGCTTTAGTCTTTGTAGTTACATGCTGATGCACTGTCTTGACCCTATGGTCAGAAAATCCCACTGATTTCATTACGTTATGTAAACACATTTAGTTAGAGCTGACGCAGCTTAGCCTGAAAACGTTTACAGCCAGTTCATCAGAATAAAAAATGGCTGACGGGAAAAACCGCTTATCAGAAAGTACAACACCGCTATTATAATTAATATATCGGCATGTGGATGCTACTCCTACCGAAGATGATAAATGGCCCAAACATCTTTTCTAAACAGAAATAATGATGTTTGTTTTCGCTAGCCAGCTAATGCTAGCTACAGTTAGCCATCACCTGGCTTGATCTGCCGCCTGTTATCGGTTCCCCACGAGGATGGTGCCGTTAACTAACAACTCGCAACAGGTCGTAAACCTGCGCCTGGTTTTTATATTTTGCCCTTTGGTGTGTAAGGGGAGCAATTTTGGTGAAGTGAGTGATGTTACCTGGATCCGTTTCTTATGTCTCCTGCGCTCCGCCATGATCCTCCAACTCAGTCTTCCGACGTGCACGCGCACGGGACGTGAAACATCGCGAGATTACCAGGTCAACCTAACTTAATGGCTGGGTTTCATTCATAAGTTTCACAGCAATCTCACTTCGGGGACTTGTACATACTAAAGTAGATATTAATGTTTTTACAAAATTTTACATTTAATAGAGTCATCTTGAAATGTCAACATTGTAAATTAGCTATTGCTTTGTCCCCTTTAAGCCAACATAAATCCTCGGAGGGAAATTAAGTATATTGAGGGACTTTGGAATTTTGAGACTATACAGAATATAAAATATTATCCACAAAGACTGGGTATATTTACTTAGCTCCCTCGTGACATTAAATCTGCAACCTTTTTTCTGTTTATTCAGTTTCTTTATTTTTGTCATGTTTTGTCTTTTCACACAAACATGTTTTGTCAGGACATCATTGTAAAGATATAAATCTTGGTCACAACTTATATCACTTTCCACATTAAGTAATAGCCAATAAAATAATATTCAGTACAGGTTCCTATGTAGAAAAACATTTTATTAACAATCCACTCAACAAACAAAAACCAAAATGTTTAATGTATCCTAAATATTGCATTTTTTTTCATAAAACTCATGTGATTTCCATGGTCCTTATGATGGCATGCTGGAGAAATGACACCTTTTTAAAACAATAATTTAGCGTTTATAGCTACAATTTTACTTTTAGAGTCTAAGGCTTGTAATGAAAAAGAAGACAAATTTGTGGGACATTTTTAGTGTTTTAAAATCCATGCCACTCAACTGTGGTTAAAATATATGTACATATATAAATATAAATATTTAGCAGACAGTAGGGTTCAGTGTAGACCTGTGTATCATAAACCCTGGTAGTCAATAAAAAAATATTCAGTGTAATCACTGTGGCAGCAGCAGTTCATCCATTAATCCTATTCTCAAGGTGCAAACAGGACCCGGTTTGGTTTGCATCTGTCCACAAATCAGGCTGTTTCACTGCTGGCAGGTGGAGGTGAGTTGTTTTCTGTCTCGTTAAGTTGCTCTGTGGATTTTAGGATATCAGAGTCTCTTGGACTCGCCATCATGTCCTCACTGTTGCAGTTGACAGGGGAGCCGATCTCTGAGGAGCGATCCCCTGGTTTCTCAGGCGTGGTCTGAAGAGTGGGAGTGGAGAGTGGCAGGTTCATCATATACACCATGTTGCCCAGGCGCCTGGACACCTATGGGGACATACAGAGAACTGATTAATTCTATTTAATGGCTTTGTTGCCTGTGTTTCTCAATCACAAGAATTGTTATTGCCAGCTGTGGAGTTAAAGATTTGTTTTACTTTCAGGGTCCTGGTGTTGTGCATATTAATAAGTCACAATTTACTCAAACACCATCATCAGATGTTTTTAATGACTAAACAAACATCGCGACCTGACTGCAGATGAAGCAGAAGATAATGGATGGATGGATGGATGGACAATTAAAACCATGATAAGAAGTTGTAAAATATTTTGTTGATGTGTGACTGTATAGCACAACATAGGTATAAGTAAGGTTTAGGCTTAGTCAGATTCTGTGCTTCGTCACCTGTGAGCGGATCTTCAGAGCAGGGCCAAGCTTGAGCCCCAGTGTGTCCAGAAGATGCTCCTCTGACAGGAGCGGCAATGTCTCCCCGTCAATCATGTGGTCCTTGAAAGTCTGCAGAGTGCAAGCACCTCACATTAGCACAACTCCAACTGAATGCAGTATATATGGGTCAATGAAATAGTAACAGGTACAGACCTGAGCGTATTCTGAACATGTGGGTATACTGTTGATAAAGTTGTAAACGTCATTCACCGTCCACTTTCTTACGTCTTCAGACACCTCATCACCATTAAGAAAGAGATTTGATGGACCTGACAAATAAAGAACAAGTCACTTCACTGAAGGAGCCACTTTTAGACACAATTTTAGATTTTTTTTACTCATTCCCAAACTCACCAGATGGGAGGAAGCCATTTCCAGACACTGGGAACATGTAAGGCATCCCTGTGAGAGCTCCACCAGTGGGAGGATATACAAATTTCTCCTGGAAAGCTGAGCATTGACTGGAGATGTCTTTGTCATTTGTGCCATTGCTGGTCACGTCTGAGCAACCATCTTGACTGTTCACACAGGTTTTACGCAGGCCTGCCTCGCCCTCTTTGTAGTTCTTCTTGCTTCCTGTGGCTAGTTCAGAGTCTATTTTTGCTTGATGATGAGTTTTACTCACAGCACACTCCTCTCCCATGTCCCTCTTTGCCTCCACCTCTTTCTCCTCCCCTGATGTGGCTCCTGGACTCTGCTCTACACTTTTATCTTCAGTATGGCCCTTCAGGTTGCCCACATGGCTCTCTGTACTCTTGTGAGCAGTCGGCCTTCTGCCAGGCCTGCGGCCCCTCTCTCTGTGCAGCATGCTGATTGGTGGGTATGGGCTGGTTGACATGAGGATGCTGTTGGAGTGGAGTTCATCCAGGGTGGGGCGGTGGACGTAGACATCGTGGCCATCTGGCATGCGCTGTCGACCTCTAAAGGCCATGGGGTTGGAAGGGTACGCCATAGGATTCTCAATTGTCATCAGTCCCTTCTGGTGGGCGTTTTCCAGCTCCTTCTGGTGCAGGATGGCATTCATCTCCATTCTAAGCATGGGCACACAAAAATAGTTTAGACAATTATGGAACAGTGATGATGTCAAAGCAGATGTTGTCAAAATGATGATGTCAAATGAAATGTCTTGAAGGTAACCAGTAAAATGTTATGCTAACTGCTCTGTCGGTGCAATGTTTTTGATGATATTCAGCAGGCACTACCTGGCTATATTTTGCTTGTGAATGAGCTCCTGTCGCCGGGCAACCGTTTCCATGGGTTCTGAGGGCAAGAAGCCATAACCAGCTAGGAAAAGGAGGAAGAAAAAGGCCGGATGTTAAATCTAATTTCTTTGGACAGACTGTATTCTTTGAATGTGGATTGGACCACACTCACCTGCTCCAGGAAAAGCTCTACCAGGAAGGACATTGGCATGTGGGGGCAGAGGTGGTCCCAAGTGAGGACCCATGTGAATCTGTCTGGCCTCAGGCGCCACCATCTCATTAGGAGGAACTAAGTCCCTGATCAGAGAAAAACAGGGAAGGTGTTTAATTTATACGTTCAGAACATGATAGAAAGAGTGAAATGATTATAGACAATAAGCTTGGATGCAGTTCATTATTTGTTTTAGTCATTTTACTAGATTTGTTGACAATAGCACTGATATAAAAATGGCTGTAACAATAAAATACATTTTAGTTTCAATAACATTTGCACTGTACAGAAAAGACAGAAGCGTATATGAAGTTCGGGAACCCTTAGGACACCACGTACACATGTCATAGAAGAAATGAAAGAGGTTTAGGTTATAATCACTTGACTAAAAACATAGTAAATCACATAATTAATTAATCTAACCTTGTAATACCAAGTATCTGTTCTCTACACCTGTCACTGAACTGTTATTTTAGATTTTAGAGTGAGTCCAGGTACACACCTCTCCATGAAGCGAGGTTCAAACTGTGCTGGGACACCTTGTAACCTCTGTTGACCCTGTGCAAGGATCTGTGGAGCCATGGCCATCTGGTTCCTCATTATCATCTCCTGCCTTTGCCTCAATTCTGTATGAGAAGAGAGGTCACTGAGAGATCAGTTCAGCTACGATATCTCAGACACGCACTGACTGTGAAAGCTGCAGGCTGCAGGTGTGCAATGTTGGTTTTTAATCCATGTGGGCTGAACAATTTAGATGTGTCAGAAAACGTATAAATTTAAGAATTGAAAGTTGAACTTAGTACATGATGCCGTATTAGAGTTTTGTTATATTTCATATTGTTATGTTGATTTGTCTCTTTTGTTTTCCCTTCTTACCTCCAGCTGACATGCCATTGACCAGGCGGTACCAGTGCTTCTCATCCAAAGCCCCCTGCTCTCCCAGCGCTGTCATCTTCCTCAGCTGCTCCCGCGGGGTCATGACACAGGCGACCCTCAACTTCCACGTGTATTCTGTGGAAGTTGAAAATATCATCAAATTAAATAAATTACATAAAGTAGATGCTGTAATGTCTGGACGCCACAAAAACTCAAGCTGTTGCATCTGTTGTGTAATTTCCTGTTATTTAAGCAGAGCCATGAAATACAATATTCTCACACAAGAGTCATTGTGTTCCTGCTTGGTCACAAACAGCATCTACAACTGTGAAGCATCTAAAGTTGATACGACTGCATAGCTTCCTTTGCCCATTGAAGTAACATGCATTACAGTTTGAGACTTTGATCTCCCTAAACCTTCTTTAAATGCCTAAAAAAAATCAGGTTTCTCATATTAAACCTCACAGTTTCTTTCACACATGGTCAACACCTTACCCACAGAACTCAACATAATCTTCCATTATGGGATCCTTGCATTTACACAGACACTGGCCAGATTCTCTGAACTTTGCCCCCTTACTCTCACCTCTTACCTTACCTCTAGCTTTTAAGTATTAATCTTAAACCAACCTTAACCCTCATCTTAATGTAAACCTAATCCTAAACTTAAATTTAACCTGTAAATCCAAATCCCAACCCTTGCCCCTAAAGATGCAAAGACCAGCAAAAACAGGCCCTCTCATCTTTATATCCTTATTAGGTCCTCATAGGTGCTGTATAGGAGAACATATGTACACACTCACTCTAAACGGCCACATTGTTCTTGGCTGAGCCAGCAGCTGCTTGTTTACACAAGCACAATCGACTTAGACGCCTCCAATTAGCCTTCTACACTGCAGAAATCCCGTTACAGAATATGAAACTGTAAACGACAGCGCGATAATCCAGTTCTGCTAATCCAAGGCCAGGGTGCAATATGTTTCTGGAGAGATTAGTAGAAATCTGAACTGCACAAAACTCCACCGGCCACCTCTTCAGATGATCTTTATACTCATAATAACAGCATTTTATTCAGTATGTGGGGTAAATGCACATGAGTTCCTCTCTCATTATTTGAACACATTTTATCTTCCAGACAAAATCTGTCAAAAGATTTGCCCTGAGGTCTTGTGCACAGTCCCTCAAGTTCCCTCTCAAGTCCGTGTAATCTGATGGCTGTAATCCCCCTGTTAGTCCTGAAACAGTCTGCTAGCTACATCTGCTGACCTTCCTGCAGCCCGCCCTGCTGGCCCATCCCACCCGCTTCCCCACCTTCCCAGGGCCCTGCTACCCCCAGGATCCTATTAGCTAAGTCCTGGCTATACAGCACTTTAAAAGGATGTGTTGGAGGTAATCCTCACGTTTAGAGTTTTACCCTCAGCAAACCTTGCCTGTAAGCATCCCGGACAATACACCCCAAGTGCTAAGCCTATTAGCCTCCATTAGCTTCCAGGATGTCCTAAAAACACCTTGGGGATAAATCTGGGAACGCAATCGGTTTATGTGGAGCTATGTAGTGCGAACACATGCACCCTGGCTGCAGCGTCTTTACTGTAAATTTCACAACAGTGACTCTCAGCAAAAAAGGAGAAATGCATCGGAACATGAACATAATGCATAAACCCAAGCTGGCACTAAGCTTTGAGCCTCTGAGCCTCATGGAATATATACACGATACTGATACTTGTTTATATCGGATACTCGTTTATATCAGAAACTGTAAACAGCTGATTACTTCCCAAAAGGTTAGAGTCATTAAACAATGTCAAAGATGTAAATGTTTTTGCTGCTTATGTATCATCACATTTGAGTCGCAGAGCTCAGCCTCCTAAGTTTTTCTCCAAAACAACAAACACTTGACGTTATAGGGAGTTTATTTTTTCTCCACTGTCCCCTCAGTGCTTGAACCATTGGGACTGTCCATATTATTTTGTAAAGTCTTAAACCTTACAATGTAAAGTGCCTCGAGAAAACATTGTTGTGAATCGGCGCTATATAAATAAAACTGAATTAAATTGAATTAAATAATATCTGAAAAAAAACACTACATGTTATTCCAAAAACCTCAAAGAATCATTTTAATGACTGAATGATCTGGGATGTTCTGAAGTTGATTTCAATTCCGTAACTGAGTGCAGTTTGCCTTATATCATGAAATAGTGGTGTCCAAGAAGCTCATCCTCCTCTTCTGGAAATCTACCACTTCTCCTTTCTTTACGTATTGGCTCTGAGAAATGTTGTCACTCATACAACAGGAAAAACTGCGTTTGCAAAAATCTCACAGACCGGACAATTTTGCAAAAGTATGGGGACCTTTTAACATTAAGTAACATCCCAGTGTAGACAATTGAATGTCAGCACTTTATTTCTTGTGGACAAGTTTAAAATTCATTCACTGCGGCTGCTTGTTTAGTTAAATTTTTGTGGGTGTATTTGTTTGTTTTTCTGTTGTTGTTTTTGTGCTTTTTTGGGACAAAACCTAATAAGACTAATAAAAAAATATTCAGCATTGTTTATCATGATTCACTTTAGAGTCATTTCTGGGATTTTCAAGCAATTTTAACATTTCCTGTGAGGTCTTAAAAATTCTTATTTCTTATCAACATTAATTTGACACACAAACACTTTAGATTAAAGGTTTGCGTTCATTAAACTAGGTAATAAAATGAAAAATGTAAAAGTAATAATTAAATATTGAAGTATTAGCAGATAAAAAGCATTGTATGTAATAATATGTTTACATGTAAAGGTTTGACATGGAAATTGTAGCAGTAGTAACAATAGAAACATTTTTTTAAAGCATTAACAAGCATAACATATTACATAACATAACATTAACACCTTACACATAGCTTGAATGTACTTACTGTAGTAAATGTACTGTTATAAACTAATAGTGTAAAAATAACACTAATTATGACACATGATAAACAAAATTACTCGCTGAACCCATGATACGATCTTATATCTTTATATCTCCAATCTTTAAATCATTAAAAAAGCAAATTGGGAATCGGGTTCTCTTTCACTGGGGTATTTACAGGAATCTTCTGTGAGGTCAGTTCGATCACAGCTAACACTTTGATTGGGTTTTGTTGTAAGTCTCTTAAGTGAAGTTGCAGTCTGACACTTGAAGCATCCTGCTCTAACGCGTTATTCAATCCTGACTTTACTGTTTTGCCATTGACAGAACCTCACATGTGAATATTTGAGGGCTTCAGTATTGTGTGAGTGAAACTGTCACCAAAGGTGAGCTCACACACTCATATTTCCTTAACAAGCAGAAGCCACACCGCAGCTGCCAAATCCAGGGATTGGACTCCTTGGATTTGCTGTTGCCTGGTTAATCTCATTACAAGAATGAATTAAAGGGAAAAATTGCTGACGACTTAAATGGAGCCCTGAGGAGGTCATATCAGACAAGACAGAAGTATTGTCTGGCCCTCACTAATCCCTTCACGCAGCACAAACATCCACGAAGCCCTGCATATTCGGTTGGTTGCATGAAGCAGATTACATTTTGGAAGACTTGTGGACTAATTGACAAGGTGCAGGTAGTATTGATTTACCTTCGGTGTCACAGGATCACATGACAAAATGCACAAAACGAAGGTTACAGACAGAAGCAATCAAAATACATATAAATTCATCAATATAAATATGTAATATATACGCAATTAACAGCAGATCAAGAAAAGAAGAGGCCAGGTAATTATTTTTAATATATTAATATATTTATTTATATTTTAAGTGCTATTTACAGAATCTTGGCTAATTATGGGAGTTAATTATACTAATTTCCTCTAAGCGCATTGGCCTTCAGATTAATCACTTATTGAGGGATCAGTAGCCTTTTATACAGTACACTGCTGATGTTCTTCATAGTGGGAAGTCATTTCATAGTTTTGTACAACTGTGCAATTCAATGGCTATTGATTTATTTTAGATCAAACAGTACACTGTATACAGTGTATAGTACACTGTATACAGTGTACTATACTACAGAATGGATTTAGTATATTCTTCAAAAGACTTAGTGCAGAGAAAATGTGACAGAAAGCTAATCCGTTGCAAAATAAGCACAACAGAAAAGGAAGAGAAAGGTGAGAGATAATAAAAAAGCACGTTTTAAATTACTTACCCTCAGGTTCACGGCAGTAAGCAGAGCTCTGAGCAGGTTTTGTAGTAACTGAAGTAAAACACAAATGAAAAGTCCTTGGAGAGCTCTGAGAACTTGTCTCTTTACTGTCCCTCTTTCACTTCCAACCTAACGTCTTCCAACTAACCACCAACTGGTTCGAGTGCACTCTGCTGCCAACCAGCTGCCTTAACTAAAAAAGACCTTTTAAATACAGATTGATTAAATCTCCATTAGCTGGCCTTATCTCCTGTGGTAAGCCCTCCCTGTCCTGACATCACTATGATCTCCCATCCAACTGCTTTGCTGCACCTTGCAACTGATGTGTAATTACTGAAGCAGCACTGGTCCTAAGCATGGATGCTAAACCTCTTTCAACGTTTACCTCACTAATCCCTTGTTAGCACTTTAGGCCATAGTTAAGACACCTAAATGCTTAGCTTCCTTTTCTAGTGGCAAAATGGCCAACCCCTCCTCAACTGTTCTGTGGCCACATGCAGAGAAGCTTCATGATGCTGCTGGTAGACTTTATAAACCTGAGAGATCAGTCTTGTTTGTGTTGTTATTCACGTGTCAGAAGTATAGGCCCCACCAGGGTGCCAAAGCACTGACCCAAACATGTTTGGTGGTAATTCTGACTAAAGGTTGGGCAGATCATCCTCTCAGACCTTTTAATCTGACATTTTGCGTTCACATCCTGCACTTCTTCGTTAAGTTATTTTTCTGTTAATGCCTCGTGATCAGCTATGTGTTTAGATAAATGTTTTTCAATTTAAAAAAATATATATATACCTTAAGAGTTTTCACCTTTTTTTTGACTAGAATTTTAAAAAATAAGAGAAAATATTATTATAGAATATTTTAAGAAGAAGATAATGCATTAGCACACTTTAAAGTAAGTTTGAAGTAACCTAAATCGTCACTGGTTTAAGTTGGTTTAAGAAATCTCACAGTTTGTAAGATCAACTCAGTACATAGTGTATAAATACACGTGTATCTGGAAGGTCCAGTTACTGATTAATCTGTATCCAGGCAAAAAACTACAATGTGAAGACAAAGGTTACAGAGAAGCACAACGGGATACATTTCCAAATCTCTGTATGTAAGAAATACTTCCCAAAAACTAGATGAATTTGCAAGATGGTGACTAACGAGGGAGTCACACGATCCATTCTGGTATGATGGCACCAGAGTTTAATATTTCAGATGACACTGAAGTTAGTCTAGATGATATAACTGCAGTAACCCTAACCATAATAAATACGTGTTTTGTGAGCATGTTGGCTAACGTGCCCGCACAAGAGAAGAGCAGGGAATCATAGAACAGCACACAAGTCTACCTTCACCAACATCTTCTTCAAAATGGGAGAAAGAAATCCAGAGTGTTCAAGTGGAGATGTGCAGGATTCCCTGTTCTGCCTTCCCTCGTTTTCTTTTGGTTCGTGTCAACATGAACAGCTGCTTGCATGTTGTGAACACGGGGCTCTTTCCCACCATTATCGTCTCTCCTTCCCAATGTCAATACGGCAGTAGCCTCACAGAGCTGCTTGCATGGCTGCATTTTCTGAATGCGGTCTGCTGCTGCTGTACCAGTGTGTGCTGTTTTCACAGCTGGGTACGAGTTCCAACCTTTTACTTTATTCCTCCTGACCTGTTTTATCTATTCTGTTGTCACAAATCATTCACTGGATCAACTTAACCCCACACAAATAGTAAGTAGAGTAAGGGACCTGATCCAGTATACGCCAGAAAATCACTTACCACACATCACTCAACAGTGCATTAAAACGTAATACACAACCGTTAATTGGTTAATTGGACAGAGCAGGATAGATTCATTTAGAGTTATAGTATAAATGCGATGTCTCTCCATGCTGCAGTCATCCTGTTGCGTTCATCAGGTGTTCACAGTGGCCTCATCCTCTTGGTCTAAGCATGCAGGAGTAAAACCACTGTGTTGCTGTTGCCTAGTCAGAGAGAAAATGTTCTGCGGCAGTAAAAAAACAAGCTCCAGACTAGAAAACTCCACCATCCCACTTGAGCATGCACTAGGTGACGGTTGAAAGGAAAAACTCACGTTAATGGAAGAAACTTCCAGCTGAACCAGGCTGAGGGTGGGCGGTCATCTGCCTTGACCGGTTGGGATGAGCGGAAAGAGGAGAGAGAAAACAACAGGTGACACAGATCAATACAACAAGAAGGAACAGCAGACAGGAGAACATGTAGTTGTGCAGTATGTGTCTCCATTTGATAAGCTTGATCACTATGACTTAAAAGAATAAAAATTACTCACAAACTCCTAAGAATTATATGAAACGGAGCATTAGGACATGTAAACCCCTAATTTAGGGAATAATCCCTTAATTAAGGGATTTTCTGTTCGTCTTATTTGTTTGTTAGGCGAAGGGGTTAGTGGAGGTTTAACCTTGAGACACAGGCCCGGCTATAAATTTACTGGGTCAGTGCAGATACAGACACCGTCCATCTTCTAATTACACTAACAATCTGGTGTCCGGATCACCTGCATTTTCAGGATTGTTCCTCACTGAACAACAACAGCACTGAAGCTATAATCCCTAATATCCCTCTAAGATAAAAGCATTATGTTTTTTTACGTCTGGTGGAAATCTTGTTTAGGTCCTGATGATCGTGAGATCCTGGATTGGAGGATTCTTCAGGATCAAGAATACTTGAAAGCCTTATATCCTAGAGAATACCTGACACCTGCAACATTTCGTTTTCCAGATTTTCTAAACAACTCAAAATGTGCATTTATGTTTAAAAAACAACTGCTTAAATGCCTCTGACTGAAGGCAGGCTATAAAACAAATAATGCAACCTTTATTTTTTTGAATGAGATTTAGCACCTCTGGACAGAGAATTTGTTATCAGTCTAGTGAAGCTCTGTTCTGACTCTTTCAACTGACTACCTGGCTTCACCAGCTCTCTCTTGTGAGAAAAGGGCAGATGCAACGTTCAAATTCTGAAAAGCAGACACCAGCATCATGTAATTTTAAACTGCATGAACTACATTACATCAGCACCTATCATAAGCAATAGATGGATACAGAGTGAAGCATAGAGTAATACAGATGCTTCTGGTACTGAAAACCCACAACTCAGAGTTGGCCTACTTCAGGTTGTTCCTAACTAATATAGCTGTTCCTGGAAATCTCTTTGAAGATGAGGACAACACAGTTCCTCTGTTCAACCCAAGCCTTAATTCAGGGGCTGTAAATCATAATCGGAAGCTTGCTGAAGCGTGGATTGTGTTTAAATTTAGCTTTTATCATTGAATCATGCCACAGCAATAAAAAGAACAAAAATATGTTTTAACAGCGGTGTTTAAATGTCTGGCCACGTCTTAGGGTTAATTAATCTGAGGTTAATTAAAAAACAAAGAAAAGATAATTGTAAGTTAATTTGCAGTAATGTGAATGATTAGTCTCTAACTCTGGTAATGAGCACAAATTATCTCACAATACTGTATAATTCAACCGGCTGATGGTTATGAGGTGATGCTAACAGTTGCTAATGTCATGACCGGCTCGTAGCCATGACAAAAGAGGTGGGAGAGACACAAGATGAAAGGTTCAAGCTAGTCATTTAATTAAAGAACTCAAATGAGAAATACAACATAAAACAAAGCCCTAATGTATTCTTTCTGTTCACATCAAAGTTTCCTTTAGCTGTTGCCCCAGCATATAAAATGGCAACTTCACTGCCACACATCTGTGTGTCCTGAATTGCCCCATGGAGATCAATACAGGAATCTTAAAGGTAGAGAAAAAATAAATGTTTAGATCAGAGAAACCAGAGAAATGAAACATAGACTATTTAGTCGGTTACAAACTTTTACTACAATAAATGAGGACTTAATTTTTTTTATAACAAGCCAGAGAACATAGAAGAGCTTGCTGTCATCCGTTTTTATTTAAAAATCACACCATTTCCTGTTTGTTCTGCCACTAGTCTCTGTCCGCTGCGCCTTCATTAGCCTGATTGCTTTCACCTCTGCCTCCCCCTTTAAAAGCAGCTGACCACACGCTGAATGTTTGTTAGATCGTCTGTTATGATCCTCAGAAAGAAACTCTCAAGCCTGATCCGGACTACTTTACCGGTTCTGGTGCTGTTCCTGCTCCCAGCCTGCCTCTTGGCATTTTTGCCTGTTTGTCTCTGGACCGGTTGAACCGGTCCGGTTCTGCTCTCTGGGTTCAGCTCTCCTCTGGCCCTGCACCAGCTCTGTTTCCCTTTATAACCTTGGATTTATCTTTTACTGGGCTCCTGTGAGTTTTCAGAATGAATTCTGGTGGATCTTTCTGGAGCTCCAGAGAAGGACGTTGTTTTGTTTGCTTTTCTCTTGCCTGCAGTTCTAACGGGCCACACGGCAGAAGCTGACACCATTTAACACACTCTCCTGCTCCTTCTTCTTAGGCCCATAACTCACCTATTACTCTCTGTCTTTCCACTTCTTGATACAAGTGTTTTGTTTTGTTTTTTTTTGTCCCTTTTAAAATAAATAATCTAAAATCTCTCTCAGTGCTCAGACGGTATTTTTGTGTTCAACCCTCAAAAAGCAAAGTAGATGAGTGCACGAATGTACAACTGTATGAATGTGCAAATAATTAATTCAGTCCGTTATAAAATGTTAACCTCATTGAATGAAATATTCCCCCAATGTTATTAGAATTCTCACTGCAACATAAATAGTAGTCCACCTGATATTAGCTAAAATATTTCAATTATTTTATTAAATACTTTACAAAAGCCCTAATGAACTACTTAAGAACAACTTTACGATACCCATACTAATATCATATCAACACACTCCTGATTATTTGCTTTAGTCGTGTAATCTTCACACTAACCTGTCTATCATCACTTTTTTTCTGTAATAAACCTGTTAAAATACAACGCATGTGAACAGGTGTCATTTCCCACAGACGCCACAACTTTGTCCAACGTGGACCCCCCCCCAAAGGAGGGGCCACACAGAGTAGTCACTGAGCTTTAAAAGCTGCATCAAAACACATCATCACAGCTACCCAGTGATACAGGTGAGCAAGCTGCAGCTGTGACGCTCTCCTGTAGTCTGGTGTCTGTTTGAGAACATGCTTTAACAGGTTTTTCTTCTACAGTCCACAGGGCGTGAAGAAGAGATGAATGCCATCCAGGTGATTTCCCTCACTCTGCTGTCCATCGTAACAGCCAAAGCTCAGGTCATCAAGCCAGGAAGATGCCCCGTGCCTGCAGTCCAGGAGAAGTTTGACGCTGCCCAGGTGAACACTAGACCACATTATGCTTCTCCTGCTTTTGTCTGAGTTTTTTTTCCAAATATTTATCTATTATTCAACAAGCTAAACCTTCCAGTCTGACATATTTTGTAAATGAATTAAACACATATGTCACCTTTATCTTAACTAACTGTTCAAGCTCGTTTTACAGTACTTGTGCTCTCTGTGCTTCCTCTGCAGTATCTTGGTACATGGTATGAAATCCAGAAACTACCTAATACTTTCCAGCTGGGCGAGTGCAGCACTGCCACCTACAGCCTGAACAGCCCTGGGGTCGTTGGTGTCCTTAACAGGGAGCTGCTGTGAGTACATATGTGACCGAGTTAGATCCTTAAACCATAACGAGACCACTACAGTGCCTCCTGGTGAAGAGATATCTCAAACTACACAATTTAAGAAGCTTGTTGCTCTTTTATGAAAACTGGCACTGGCACAATGGAGTCAGGTGTTGTTGTTCATAGTCTCGCTGTTGGTGTCAAAACAATTATCTTTTCACTGTTTGTCTTTTTCAGTGCCAATGGGACTGTCAGCTCCATCAGTGGCACCGCTGTGGCCAAGGACCCCACTGAGCCTGCCAAGCTGCTGGTCTCCTTCTTTGAGAGTAAAAACTCCTAATTTAGTACAAAATCTCTGTAAACTAGACCGTTCTGTCACTTTATACAACTGTTGATTGTGGTCTTTAAAGATTTCCCTAAATATGTAGAGCTGTAGACATTCTGCTGTTGACTCCTACACTGTTTTGTCTCTTTACACCACCAGACTCTCCCCCGTCCCCTTATTGGGTTCTGTCCACCGACTACGCTAACTTCTCCCTGGTCTACAGCTGCACTGACCTTGGTGTGCTTCATATGGAGTTTGCCTGGATCCTCAGCAGGCAGCCCACCCTGTCTGAGGAAACCCTCGTAGAGCTGCACAGTACCCTGTCGTCCATTGGAGTCAGCATGGACAAGCTGCTCGCCACCAATCAGGATGCAGGTTACTGCAGCGCAATGCAGCAGCAGATGTAGGCCTGTGTCCATCTGTGTGTTACACATTTTGATGCCTGTGGTTGTTTCCTCTGTTGTACATAGCACTGTATATCTCATACGAAACCAGCAAAATAAATGTATTCGCAATGATGTCTATAAACCTTTTTGAATACCTGTTCATTACAGCCCAGCTTTTATGTGTTCTTACTGTAACTTTAATATCATTAGTGACTTGTTTATTCCAGTTCAACGGCTTTCAAACAAGCACTAAAACACCACACTCACACCAAACCATAAATAACTATTCTTTACTCACTTTATCAATAGAAAAGTAAAGGATTTTACAGCCAAAACAGATTATAAGTAGTTCTCAAAGAGACAGGTTTTGTCTGTTATTAGTGAAACTGTTCTCAAGTGAAACAACATTTTCTAAATTCACCAGTCACAAAGATGACACACAAAAAATATAAATCCTTTAATAGAACGGGATAATTGTCCTGCATTAAACTAACTAACCTAATACTTATAATTTTAAAGACTGAGTATCTGTGAATAATTGTATAGTTGCAGAAATGTAGATAATGTGCACTCACAGCTGCTGTCCTGTGACTCCAGGGCCTTTCAGACAGTAGGTGGCAGTGCTGCACTCACTTTTTCTGGGACATTGTTTGCTTCTGCAACTCACTGCAGACGAATCAAAGGAAATGTACATACATTTGTTGCAAATAGATTCCTACTAATGATTGTGGTAATTATGACGGTAATTGTCTCTGCTCTAACTGGGCTTTGATGTATCCCTGTTCCTCCATGACGTTTATTAGCTGGGAATTGAACCTTTTGATCTTATCTCTTTTTAATTTTAAGCTTCTTTGTAGCCAGAGGGCTTTGTCTGAAAGAACACAGCGGTTAATAGTATTTAAATGTAATTGACAGATGCAGAGTTTGGTTTGAATAGTTTCGAGGTTTAGCAGGTTTTAAGGTAAGTGGTCTAAGAATTGGGGAGATGCCTCATATCTACATGTAGAACCATCTATTATTTCTATGTGAAGTTTGCATTTATTAGAAGTCTTTTTCTGACCATTGATGTGCCTCATTTATATTTAATGGTGAAACAGTTATTTTACAGTATCCTCACATCTGTAATGTCAGGCGATGTAAAATCCAAGACTTTTTTTTATCATAGAATGCTTAGGATTGTTTTATTGTGTCTGTATTGTCTCTGAAAGGATTTAAACTGTTTTATTGCACATTTGATTTCTTGTATTTTGGTGTATTAAGTGTACTTGGACCATGACACGTTTTCTAATGAGAGGCACTGCCAATTTTTCAAAAGGATGATTATGAATATTCTTCTGATTGAACTAGTTCAACACCTCACAGTACTGGGCAAACACACCGCTTTAATTTTACAGTCGTGCATGCAGTCTAGCAATTTTAAAAAGATCATAAAGATGAAAGATTATGGCAGCATTGCATTAACTTTGTGTCTCCTTTTTTTAGTTGTTGTGTTTCTTTGCATTCTTTCTGCAGGTATCCCTGGCCTTGGATCTGTGTGCATGTTTTAAATAATCTGCTGTGTGTATGAATGATTGTGTGATGTATGTATCACATGCACCATAACATAATCACATTAACCCTGCCTGGATCAACAGGTAAGGTTAATGATGCTAACGCACTAAATAATCATAATATCCTTCCCCAACCTTGTGGTACCTTTTGGTTACAGGCCACTTTTCTAAACTTGTCAACTTAAAGCTTAGCTATTCAGGGGAACATCAAGAATAAAGAATAACATGTGAGTCTCTTGGTGCTGGATATAAAGTCACCATCTATACAAAGTTTTATGACAGACTGCAGCGCCACATCAGCTGAAGATGTTATGTTTCCAGCTGTGATCTGAACATGTTACTGAGGTAGATCTGATCTGATTAATTTAGTTTTGTTCTCTTTGTATTATCAGCACTATAAGACACGCTATTTGTTAAGTAAGTTTGAAAAGGAACTGAGCTTTAAACTTGTTTTCATTTGTCGTGATGCATATTTATAAGTTAATGTGCCAGTTAAATGTATCCTCTGATACTTCACATGGTGTTTCTCTTCCAACCATCTGAGACAGGAGAACACGCCATATTGTTCTTTAACATTTCCACTGGTATGTCCCCCATGACTCCAATTTGCTAATAGTTTGCTTCAAGTCTGAAATAAACCAGCGCACAAAGACGCCCATAGATGACACAGAGTCACAATAATACAAAACTCACAGAGAGAGAAACGTCTCTAGCTCACACAGGAGAATTTGTCCAGCGGAGTGAACACATTTCTGGAGACCACAAAGGTAAGAAAAAGAATTCATTGATTCATATTAAAAATACAATAACGACACAGAGATTATTATTATTTTCATTATTGTTTTGTCATCAGAAAAACACTGGCTACATTTTTGTTGTACTATTTTGTGATTGAAGCTTTTGTGATACAGTAGCTCACATAAACTAAAATGCATTGTGCTGCTTTTCAGGTCTATTTCCCCTTTAATGTGTCACCTTATTTACCCTCAGATTGAATGTATTCACTCTGCAACTTTCAAGTCATGAACCATTTTTTATTTTTGCAGGTTCAACATGAAGTTATCTATTGCTCTGGTTGTATTTGTTCTCCCGTTCATCAAGGCTCAGGTTCCCCACTGGGGACCGTGTCCAGAACCTGCTGTTCAGCCGGCGTTCAACCTCAAACAGGTACTAATTATACTATTTCACACATAAAATAGCATGTATACAGTGATTAAAGTACCAGGCTGATGTCCAGTGTTGTACCGTGATTGCTTTATTTTATTCCCCCCTGAAATGAAAATACTCAAGTAAGATCAAAATTGCAGTACTCTAAATTGCCTTTGAACTTGCGCATGTTTTTGCCTTCCCAGTTCATGGGGAGATGGTTTGAAATAGCTAAACTGCCGGCCCAGTTTGAGAAGGGCCAGTGCATCGAAACCAATTTCACTTTGACAACAGGCAGCTCCATCCGAGTGGTCAGCTCTGAAGTACTGTGAGTCCTATCTGCAATTTCTTTGTGCAAATGAAGAGTCAGGAGGTAATATTTGCCTGGTATGTCTTTCCTTTTAATCTAACATAAGATGTGTCTGTGTGGAATAAAACAGAAATGGAGAGCTGAGGAAAATTGAAGGTGTTGGAGTTATAGAGGATATGAAAAATCCTGCTAAACTCGGAATAAGTTATTCCTATGGTGAGTATGAATACATTTGATACACTACTAAGAATAGCTGTCACTATTGTTGCAAACAATGACACATGACAGAAACGATTTATTTTGTTCCTCTTGTTTGGTCTCCACAGTCCTGCCCTATTCTCCTTACTGGATCCTGTCCACTGACTACATAAATGTGGCCCTGGTGTATTCATGCACAGACATCCTGAGGCTCTTTCATGTTGATTTCGCCTGGATCCTGGGTCGGACGCGAACCCTGCCGGACTCCACCATCGTGAAAGCCAAGGAAACCTTTGCCAACAGCAACATCGATGTGATCAGGATGATGCCTAGCGTACAGCGAAGCTGTGACAAAACTCTTTGAGCAGCAAGAAAAAGCTTGCTAAACAAGCTGTTGTTGAGAGGAGGGAAAGATTATTATTTGAAACCAATGTTTTATGGTATTTGTGGTCATGAAGGAATACTCAACTTAATTATTCTGTTTGTTTAGGTGTGGAACTGATTAATGTTAACAGCACATAACAACTGCAAGCCTATACTGTGCATTATATTAAGGAATGTAACTGCATTAATGAATAATAACACATGAATTTCAGCTACAAACACATCACAGCATGCTATTGCAAGCTGAGAATAATGTTATGCACACTTTAAGTAATTTAAAATATTGATGTGGTCATAATAAAATAGTTGCTGTTTCATTTGCAGTATATAATCTTGAGAAAACTGATGTCAAACAATATTTATACCAAAAGCCAGAAACACAAAGCATAATAAAATGATCTTCCTTGATTCTTTATTTATCACTCGAATGTTATCACTCAGAAGTATAATGATGCTGTATTTTTATTCTTTTCGTTATCTTTAAATTAATGTAAATAGCATGTCTTTGAGTTTTGGATTGTTGATCAGATGCCATCATCTACAGGAGTTTTTTCAGTCCAGTAGATTTGATCAGTTCGCTAATGCTAAACAGATTGTGGTTTTGGTACAAGAAAGGACAAGGAATACAAGAAAAAAAACACATAATAATTTAAATCTAGTGAGTAAGTAATTAGTAGATGTTAAACATATCTACAAAAGAGTGGAAGTGCAGGGTAAGAAAATATTAATGTAAAATATATTAATAATATTAGTAATATTTCAGATTTAAGCTTAAAGTGCAGACCTTGATGGGAATAAGTGTCATTATTTTCCAGCTGTAGTATTGTATAAATTATGATACAGTTTTATTCATAACAGCATAATAAAACTTTATTTCAAACCTTACGCTACGGAACCATCGTCAACTGACTACAGTTTGGCATCGGATTTATTTTTGCCCCGTACGTTGTCTTAGCCGCAAAGCTCAACGGTGTAACTTCTCTAGCTCAGGCTTTGATGAAACTCTCTCGTTTAGGCCTCGTGTTTTTGTTAAATATAAAGTAAGAAAGTGAAACGCATTGAGCGTCGGATATTTTTTCATACGCGAGACCTGATTTTTAACGGCTATGGGACCTAACGTCTGATAGTTAGCGGTTAGCATTAGCGTTAGATTCCAAGCCTGGGGTGGAGGAGGTCTGGGTTGAGCGATGGCAGAAACCTCGACGTCCCGTGTCTGCGCCCGTCGGTCTCGACAAGAAGTTGAACAACTGATCAAAGAAATAGAGGAGACGACTCAGTGCAAATATGTGAGCGTCTGCAATGACAAAAACTTTAACGATATGAGTAAGTTTTATGCAGATGCAATCCCCAGTTTGGTGCCTCTGTGAGGATTAAACGTTTAATTATAATTCCTTAACGTTATTACAAGTTGTGGAAAGTAACCAAGTACATTTGCTCGAGTACTTAAATGCAGTTTGTGTTGTGATATAAATCAACAAGTGATTAATCTAGAATTATACATCGTAATTAGCTGATTATATTTTGTACATTAAGAATATGTAACTAAAGTTGTAAAAGAAATCAAGTGTTTATTTCCCATCGAGTAGGATAAAATGTAACGTAAAAGTAAATGAAAAACTCCAGTACAAGCACATCTGAATTATGATAACTAATGGTTGCAATTATACATTAACTGATGTGTAGATTTACACATTTATCCAATGGTATTATATTTAGTTTTCTAGTTGTGAAGATGATGCCTTTGTCCTTTTTTTCCAAGTAAAATGTTCCTAATGATTATTGAAATGAGTAGATGCAAAGTCAGAAACATTTGAAAAAGAATAAAAAGCCTTTCCTTTTAGATGTTACACAGTTATGCTCTAGTGTTCAGATTTTATTTTCCAACAGAATGGCAGCCATCTGCAAAGAACAGAATCTTCTTTGAGAAAAAGAACGATGGGAAATCGCCAACCATCTCCTTCACTGGAATACCGTTTATTTTCATTGGGAGCATGTCCTTCGAGTGCCACTTAGGTAAAGACAGGGCAAAGAAAAAGAAGGAGAGATATGCTCAGCAGAACATAGTAAGTAATATCATATGTGATAAGCATACATTCTTGTCATGTGAATTTCAGGTCATGTATGTTTCCTTATAAATTGTTTTCATAATCATGCCTAAATAAACCCAAGCTGCTTATTTCTGTATTCAGAAATAATTGCAGTTTTAAGCCTAGTTGAGGCAACTTTCTACTTTTATTATGTATCATTTTCCTTGTAGTCTGGAGATAATGTGCAAAAGAAAAGAAGATATTTGGCACAGGACACCAAAAAGATTGGCTGCCCTGCGGAGCTTAAGGTGACGAGAGTGGCCATGTTTCCTAACCATAAGGTAAAGCTATTTGTTATGCTTTGCTGTGCAAAGAGAGGGACTGCATAATGCTAAACCGACAAAAACCTGAAGCATGTAAACAATGGTTATCCTATATGTGAACCGTTTCACTGCTTCAGATTGTAAAGGAAAGTGTGTGGGAAAGGAAGTGTGCCGGACAGGCCCTTAGAAGTATCCTACAAGAGAACAAGCCAATAACCTGGGAAAACACCTACTACGTGTTAGTACCACGACTGGAGGATCATGTGGGTCATCCCATCCGAGGGGAGGTAACTGTTTCTTGTTTTGTCTTTTAGTGCAGCTTCTGGTTTCTGAAATGGTCTAGCGCTGACACATAGTACACAATAATGTCACATGTTGAATTGAGCTAGGCTTCCTCCATAAAGGGGTTTTCTAACTCTAATACTATACACCCCTGTCTTAAGTCCTCTCGTTAAGTGTTGACATCACAGCAGAAACACACACTGTAACGTATATAAGTGAATGTAAGCAGTATGAGTTGTTTTTCTGCAGGTGGCATGTGTTCAAGAAGCAGCTAACCCCGTGGTTGAGGAGAGAATAAATGAACTGCTAAGACAGGGGGTGAAAAGCGTCAGCGAAATGCGTAGGCGTATCAGAGAATTTGTGAAGGGAAACCTGTACAGTGGAGAGAGGCCACTCCCATTAACAAGATATCGCTATTACACCCTGCACCAAAACCTGAGGAACATCATGAAAACCGCACAGGATGCTGCTGCTCAGTCCGGTGGTGATGAGGAGAAGCTGCAGGTTAGAAGGAATGTATTTGTGTTAATGTTGGTGGATTAAAAATGCACCATACACACGGGTAACTACAAATGGTCCTTTTGACAGATTCTTGCAGAGACATGGAGAGAAAGAGATCCTGACGACAGGGTCTTTGTCAGGCCTCACCGTGAGGGAGAAGATTTCCTACTGTGCTACCAGACGAAGTGGCAGCAGCGGCTTCTGAACCTGTACGGACAGGACGTCTGCCTCCTCGACGCCACGACGTGTAAGACGGCGCGATGCGAGCTGCCGTTATTTTTCCTGTGGGTCCGCACCAACATGTGCTATGTTGCTGTGGCGGTTTTCATTGTGCAGCGCGACACAAAGGAGTCAGTGTCAGAAGTCATACAGATGCTAAAGTGCTGGAATGAAGGATGGTCTCCAGGCCACTTCCTGGTGGATTTCAACATGGCACAAATCAATGCTGTGGAGAGCGTGTTCACAGGTCAGTGTGAGCTGAGTTCTCCTTCTACACATTCTATAATAATCATTTTAAAAACATCTATATAAACCTTACACAGGAAGATTTAAACTGACATATAACACATTTGAGTCAAACTTACTTCTGCCACTTCAATTTTCTGCTATAGGTTGCAGGGCCGTCCTTTGTGATTTCCACCGGGAGAAGGCGTGGGGTGTGTGGATAAAAAAAGTGGATCATGGGGTGCAGAACCGAGACGCGGCACTAGCATCCCTGAGAAGAATCGCTGCTGCTGACACTCTCCAGATGTATGAGCAGGCACTCAAGGAGCTTCAGGACAGCGAGGAATGGACCACGAATCCTCTCTTCCAGAAATGGTTTCAGACAACATATCTGCCGGAACAGAAGGTAGGACACAAGCAAACCATATGAGGACACGTGCCTGTGTAGAAAATGGGAGTTTGTGAGTGACATACTTCTGTACCGTACTGTATTTAATTGCGCATTAACTTACAGAGATGGGCCACAGTTTTCCACGAGGAGTCGCTGCAGCACAACATTAGAACCAACAATGGGGTTGAGCGACTGAACGAGATGTTCACGTACAGGCATCTGGAGAAGTGTAAGACCCGCGCCATGAGTGACATGATGATATTCATCGTTAATGATTTTATCCCTCAGTTGCAAAAGAAGTAAGTTTGCACACATTATATTATTTTTAGGGATGAGATGATGTGTTTTTTCTCTATTTGCAGTATGAGATAGATACGTTGATTGACTTATAGACCAATTCAAAGTTTAATAAAAATAATATATGCCTGCATCTGTCCCAATGTTGCCAAAGCAATATCTCAATAATGCATCACAGATTATCACAGATATCAACTTGGATTAAAGTATAACCCTGATTGGATTTTACTAGCATCTGATGCCATTCTGGTCATTGCAATTTCTCAAAAGCACATGAAAGGAATGTCGTTAAATGTGGCACAAATATCCACTTGGACTCACGAAAAACTGATATATGAGTCTTGGATGTAAACTAAAAGGGGCATACAACTAGGTGGTGATTTTAGTTTCATATGTCAAAGAACACCCATATATGCAGCAAAGTTTTAATTGAATTAATTTAATTGAGAGATAGCTAGTATAACAAGATCACAGAATATGTTTTCTGATGTTTTTGTATCGTGGTTTATTGAATTTCATTGCATTTATTAGTATACCGCTCTGACACTGGCCTTTTTCAGGTACATGCAGCTGAACATCCAGTGTTCCTCTGGAGACAGCACCGATATTCCCACCTTCCTTCACAACCGACCGAGTGACATGGTGATGCACATTAAAGACAAAATGGCACAAGATCTAGGGTCTCAACAAATCACAGAAACATCTCTGGGAACATTCAAAGTGACCAGCGAGGCAGACGAAGCAAGTCATGTCGTCACGCTAGGCTCAAGCTCGACATTACCATCATGCAGTTGTGAAGACTGGAAGATAAACAGACTTCCATGTAAACACTTCTGTGCGTGCTTCAAAGCAGGCTGGACATGGGATGACCTCTGCTCACAGTACAGGAACAACCCATTGTTCTGCTATGACCCTGTGTGCTGTAGTTCCAACCCTCCCGTTTTGCAACCTGAAGAAGAACCCCTGCAAGTTCAAGACAACAGCCAGGGTGAAGAAGAAATGTCAGATGGTGAAGACTGTGCAGCTGGAAATAACAAGGGGAATGAGGAAGATATACATAGTGACAACCAGGGCAACGGAACCTCACCTCAAGATGATGCACAACACGTGCAGGAGTGTCCCGCCGAAATGAAAACTAAGGAAACCATAAACAGAACTAGAATACGATGTACTGAACTTCTCAAGGCCATGAGTGACACTATCTTTTTTGTGGATAATGAGGAGTTTCTACAAAACCTGGAAATGACCTTGGAACATGTGGCGATGGAGGTAAAGGAACATGCTCCACGTGATAAAAAGATGGCAATAAACACCATCACAAAAAGAATGAAACGGAAAAGCTCTGAAGGATTCTGTGACGCAAAAAGGGGAAAACGTCCATATGCAGACATGCTTGGTGTATCCGACGGAATCATGAGTAAACACGTGAATGTAAGAGCCATAGTACATGTTGCAAAACCAGTACCAGCAAGCAGCCCGTTATCTGCAGACCCAGCAGACCTACAAGATCAGTCATCTGTGGACGTGCATGAGGTTCACGTAGACACAGCCGAGAAACCAGTGGCAGGAACATGGTGTAAAACTGGAGCCACAGTTTTAACTCTGGCTGATAAGGATTTGCTGTTAACTGGACAGTGTCTGAATGACAAGCACATAAATGCCAGCCAGTGTCTCTTGAAAGAGGAGTTTCCATTTGTGGAAGGACTTAATGACTCCGATCTGCTTCGAGCAGCCAACGTACAAGTGTCCGCTGCAACAGATGTCATCCAGATCCATCGCATTGGCCAGCATTGGTTGGTATCAGCTGCAGTCAGAAATCAAGTTCAGGTTTATGATTCTCTGTTGCCAAGAAGCTGCACTCCCCAACCTCTGAGACAGCAACTTGCCACGGTCTACAGGACATTCTGCAGGGGACCAGATGGAATCATTGACGTGCAACTAAGATGTACGCAGAAGCAGCAGCGGGCAGTGGACTGTGGACTCTTTGCCATTGCAAATGCTATCTCTCTGGCATCAGGCATTGATCCTGCCGGCATCCAGTACAATCAGAATCTTATGAGGACACATCTTCACATGTGCCTGACAAAAGGAAGGCTAAAGATGTTCCCACACACACAAAGAAGGTCAAAGTGCATAATAGCAGAGAGACATGAATTACTAAGCAAGTACTGCAAATGTCACCAGTACAAGGAAAAATCGGAAATGGTCCAGTGCGACAAGTGCCAAGGCTGGTACCACTTCAGCTGTGTAAACATATCTGCAAGTATGATTCCACAAATTATGACAAACATGTACTGCTGCCGCCAGTGTAGTTGAATTGTGGATATATGAGCTGGCAGCAGTAAGCCCAGAATTGATTTGGACCGGGTTTATTTGGAACGCAAACTCTCTAGTCCTAAGTTAGTTGTAAGTTTGAAGGAAATAAGTCAGTGATGTTGAATGTGATGTTTGATGGTTTTCTTGTTTCACTGGAATAAAGAGATCATTATATTGTGTTATTCAACTGAAAAAGCAAAAATACCAAAAATCAGCAATTAAAAAATTATTGCAACTTAATAGAAGTAATTTTTGAGGAACCATCTAGTAGGACTTTTGATTTGATTTCTTAGTTACGCTTCAGGGAAAATTACACTTGCCCGTTGATTTTATCCAATCAGTAGTTCAAATCTCAAAACAAATCTTATAAACAAAATGATGAAACACAAAAAAATGAAAATTGTGACATTAGGTATATTTCCAGAAATATACAGTTATCACAATATTTTTAATCAGAGGTGATGAAGAATTGAATAATAATACAGCAAATGGAAATGGATCAAGGTTTTCTGCTCTACTTATATACACTGTAAGGTAGCCATAAATTAAAGTACTTTAATTTATGGCAATAAAAATACAAGTGATTAATGCAATTCAACACAAGTTCAAGTAGGTAAATGTATTTAATTATTTTACCTTTTGTTTTATATAAGTTGTATTTAATCAATGGAACTTTCAAAACTTGACGCGGAACCTTTGTCGCCGGATTTGGGTTTTAATTCGGAATTATTTTCGCAAGGCACCACGCTACTTGCCTGCTAGTTCTCTAGCTAAATGTTGGGTAAGAATCTAAGAAATAAATACTACGAGTTTTTGTTCCTCGATGCCACTAAAGGATCAGTCAAACTCAACTGTCATCAAACCAGTCGTGGATGAGATGTTTCCTGAAGGCGCAGGACCGTACGTGGATCTGGATGAGGTGTGTTAGCTCACTGGCTAATTAGCCTAGCTTGGTTATGTGAGTAATGACCTGTTCAACTTTCTGCTCTGGATAAGACTTAACATTGTTTAAATTACAGTAGAGTTATATGTGTTTTCTAACGTTAATTACTAGGTAAAAGTTGCTTCCTGTGTCGTCGATCTTCAGGCGACTTGATTTAGCATCGATTTAACGTTAATTTACTTATTATTTGGTATAAAGTAATGTAAACACTGCCTGGCTGTGTAGCTAATTTATAATTTATTCCAATCAATATATTTACATATTTCACAATGAGGGCTGGGGCGGGAAACTAACAATTGAAGTTGTTATATTTTAAGTACTTACTTAAATAGAAACAAAGAGCAGGTGCCTTCCACATACTACATGTAGATACTGATAGAGGAGATAATTATTCTGTGTTAGAAGATGCTTATTTTACTGAGAGAATAGCTATTGGTAGGAATTCATTGTCTGAGGAGCAGGTCAACTTATATTACCTCTGCAACACAAACGAGCAGAAGAAGAAGAGGTAGAAGCAGATATATATAAGAAGATTTTGAAGGCAGTGATGTTTTGCCTTAGCTGAATCTTCTGTTATTCTATAAATATATCAATCTGCTTCAATCAGTCATGATAGCTGCGGATAAGAATAACACAATGAATTTATCCAAATGTATTGGAGTAAAGTATCGACCTTCATCTAAAATGTTGCATAAAATACAAGCAGAGTGAGAGTATATGAAACTGAGTAATTGTATTTCACATCTGAACACCTTTTGGCTGAGGCGAGAAAGGTGAGATGGATCTGTTAAATACATAAAATAGGAATTTGGGTTTTCTAGTTTGTAAAGTATCACATAAGAGTACAACATATACTGTGTCTAGAATTATGTCTGATCTCAACCAATGTATAACATTTATCTAAACCTCTTTTTCTAGTTGTCTGGCCTAGAAGCAGATAGGTTGACTTACTCGGGTTGAATTTGTACCTCTTAGCTGCATGTTTGTTCTCCCACAGGCTGGGGGAAGCACAGGACTGCTAATGGACCTGGCCGCCAATGAAAAGGCAGTTCATGCAGACTTCTTCAATGGTAAAGGTTCCTTTACATACTTACAGCTCACCATGTATAATTCTCACATAGCTGAGTATCTTTAAATGACCGAAATGCTTTTGAACAACCCAAAAACCTGTTCTCGCATTGTCATCATCAAGTCTAGATTTAATTTAATATTAAATGTGTAACACCGCAAGTACTTCCTGAAACTAATCTAATCTAATGATACTGAATAAGGATTAGATACTTTCTGAAGCGACAGTTGAGTTTTATAAATTAAATTCTAACACAATTTGAATGGGATATGTGGATTTGAATCAACATAAGGAAGCTGAATCACTGACTTTACTGTTGATTTGCTCATTACTGATTAATCTTCACAGCCCTCGACAGTGTTGTTCACACTTTCAGCTGTAACAATCCTTTCAAAAGATTTTAGGTATACAGGTATCAATGCAAGTTATTTTTTCTGTCAAGTAATTTGCAGTGATCTGAGGAGTCTGTCATCTTCAAATGGGAACCTGTCAGTCAGAGCAGATTAAATCTATTAGCACATAATGTCATTTCACTCCTGGGCATCGGTGTATTGCTGGTTTCACAGCAGGAAATCTCTTTACTGGCCCCAAAACATTCTTTGTACCGCCGCCTCCTTCTTTTACACTGCGTTTTATAATGTAGCATGATCTCTGTCTTGAGGCACTGCTACATCAAACAGCTGCGACGTCTTGCCATATGCAACGCAAATTCCTCACAGACTTCTCAGTAGGATGTGATTTGTTTGAGGCTCATTTGGGATGGCAGCCTTTATTCCCCTCTGGTAGAGATGTGTAACACTTAACTGTGTGTAGGGTTATCAGTAGCAGCTCCCAGTGCCTGGTCTGCATTTAGAAAGGGATTTTAAATGTTCGTTCATTTAAACAATCAGTCTCACTGGCTCAATTGTCTCACGGTAATGAAAGTAAATTGTTTAATTTCTGCTAATTATTTCCCACCGCTGAGAAATGTTGAGGCTACAGTGGAAAGATTTTAATGTCGTCTTGGGATTTTACGGAGCTTTTACCTAAAATTAGCTCAATTAAACCCCGAAAGTGCAAAAAAAGTATAATGAATCTGTTACTGTGAGTGAAGCAAAAATTATCTTTGGAAATACTTGATCATTAGATGTAGGCACGTTTTAAAATACTGATTTGACTTTTCTGCATCGATGCTCATATTTATTCATTTGGTGAGCCAACCAGCTGGACATCTGAAAGTTTTAGAGTTAATTGATTGATGGTGCACAGAAACCCCAGAGTGGACATTTAATAACTAATTTATATGTTTATGTCTCAGCTTTTGGTCTGAGGCTCTTTGTTCACTTTAGTTTCAACAGCATGCAATATTTTATTATATTAACAAGTGTTTCCAGCCGTGTGGCAACAAACATTTCCGTTTCTCATTAAAAAACTTTGTCCAGAAGAACAGAATCAACTTGCTAGGATTTCCTTAGCTGGATTATTGAGTATGCATCGAGACATTTGTGTTTGAGGAATACATTTTCACTGTGCACAAAGAGATTTATAAAGAAAAGGTTTTCACAGTCCCTGATTTCCTCCGGCTGTATGTCAACTCATAGCAAACTGCAGCAAAAGAAAACAGAAAGAATTGTAGAGGTATGCCGAAGAGATGGCTGAAAAGGTTTAGAAGCGGTTTTGGTTTGTTGACTGCAGTCAACCAACAAGATGAGCTTTCTGTACAACGTTCCAGCCAGTACAAACCCGGGCTGTCCACGTATTTATAATATGTAACATATGTAGCTTGTCCCAGCAGCTACAACATGACAAAGCATAACTCAAAATGCTATTTTTAGATTTCTGTTGGTGTGTTTAATGACAGCAGCAAACAGGGTATTTAAAGTTTTTAGTAGAAAACTAATCAGCATCTAGATGGTTAACAGCTGAACTATTTCAACTCGCATCTGATAATCAGAAACTAGATTGATTTTCTTTTTTCTGATTATCAGATGTGAAGAATGACCCTTGTGTGATCTTACGATATGTGTCACATTGGGTTCCAGGAATTATTATTATTATATTTTCCAGTATTTTCTGACATTTCATATAACTGGGGGACAGGGAAATAAATTGCAAGTTACTCGATAATGAAAATAATTATTACATGCAGCCCACATTTTTACTTTTCCAGGAAAATATATATGTACCACTTGACTGTCCAACAGCAGCTCTCAGTTGTTTGCCTTATCTTCCTGAAGATTTCATTTGAACAATCCGTGTTGTACTGTCTCAGCTTTTACAGTGTCAAAAGTAAAGCTGATAATTTGTGTTAATCAACCAAAGAAAGATTCCAGTGGAAACATAATTGTAGTATGAAATAGTTCAGGTGAAAGGGATTTTACACAGCTGTGCAACTTACTTTAAACATATGTACAAAATCAAGCTGTTTCTGTACAATTCCAAATAATTATTAGTTGTTGCCCAGAAAAGTGTTTATTTTTGAGGTCATAGTGGGCAAGTTTAAAAAGGTTGGCCAAAACATTCTAAACATTAAAAACAGATGAATTATATATATCCATGAAATTATTTATTTGCTAGTCTTTGCAGCTTTACAGAAAACTGTGATAGAAAGAGCCTAAAGCATTGAATGCTGCACTCAGACAAACTAAAAATGATTCAGAATGTGCCAGGAAAGTGTGATACCTGTGATGCAGTACTAAAAAAAGTGCAATGCTTATTTTTTTACTTTTAAGCTGGATTCTATTAAGACTACCTGGAAAAACCGGAGGTAGCATATGTTGTCATGCATGTTCCTGCAGTTTTCCTGCAGACCTTTGACCTCACAAACTGTCAGACCAACAGGAAAGACACTTTGCAGGCTCCTCAGCAAGTGCATTCCCAGATCCCTTTACTTTTATCACCCTGCAACTCTCAACCCACCAACCTATAAGAATACTTTACAGGAAAATGCCTGTCTTCCAGAAACACTTAAAACATGGCCATAGTTCTATTGTCCAACAAAAGACTTCTGTTGTTTTTTTAATATATTTTTTTTCCTTCCACAGATTTTGAGGACCTGTTTGACGATGATGACATCCAGTGACAAACCAGACACCGTGATGATGGATGATTTTCACAGAAGTTGTTTTGTTTTTTGTCGGTGGAAACCAAACCAGCCATTTGCTGTCTAATGGCATACAATTTCCTTTCATAGTTATCCTGGTTTCAGGCTTTTTTAAAACATCCATAAAACTCGTCATTGGCTCCAGATGTTGAGAAATTCTTAAGATCCCAGAGATTCCTTCATATATGGTATGTTCAAATTATGAGCCTGTATCATGCTCAGGTGTTTGACTGTTTCTAGACTGTATTGTAGGTTTCAGTGTGCTAGAAAACACCTGTTCAGAGCATAATTATACATATGATGGGCAGACGCTCCATGTGCTGTCGCTCTTGAACATGCTGCAGCTGTTTATATGATGAATGATGGTCTGCTGAACTTACTTTAGTAATATTTACAGACAGGTCACATACAGAACATTCTGCAATGTCTCCTGTTACGTCATGTACATATGTGTATAGTAGTTATGTGATAGCACTTCATTTGTGATGGACATCCACATGTGACACTGATAACAAATCAGTAAATAGCAATTTGTATTTGAAGCACTAGTGTGTGTGTGTGTGTGTGTGTGTGTGTGTGTGTTTTCTTTTTTTTTTTTTGGTTTGCTTAATGGTAATAGGGGATGGATGCCAGGCCAATAAATGAGCCTGGCATCCAGTTGTCATCTCCTGCTGCAGCACAGAGGAACCCCTCTTAGAGCCGCCTGACAGGTGCAGACATTTCTGGTTCAATGACAGTTGACAGGAGAAACTTAACTCTCACCAAATTTGTAAGTGTGATATATGGGATCCACGACCCAGATTGAGAGACTGCTCAGTCAACTATAACATGCAGAACCAAGATGACGGCAACATACAACTTAAAGGTGGGGACAGGTACAGCTCTACTGTATGTGATTCCTGCATAAAGGAGGCCTATGGCAAGGAAGCTTAGTAATTGACCACCCTATCTGTGTCTTGCAGATAGGGTTGTTAAATGGTAACTAGTATGAGACCAAGCACACAGGGTCTCAGCTGAGATTTCAGCCACTGGAAGTATGCAAGAATAGAAAAGAACAGCAGGTAACAGAGATCATAACAACAAGCAGCAGCAGACGAAGCAGCGGCCGGTTGGTAGGACCAGCAGCTCAGAGAGAGAGAGAGAGAGAGGAAGAAAGCACAACTAGGGGAGAGAAAAGAAACAAAGTTATTAACATGCAATGATGTCAGTGAAGTGGACAGAGAAGGAGAAGGAGGAGAGGAGCTCAGTGTGATATGGAGTCCCCCAGCAGACTAAACCTATAGCAGCATAACTAAGAGATGGTTCAGTCACCTGATCCATCTCTAACTATAAGCTTTATCAGGGTGTCTGCCTCCCGAACTTTATTATTATTTTGTACAACATCAAATTGTGGTTAAATTACTATTCAGCACAAATTGGAAAATGATAAGATGCCTCTAAAGAACACAAAATGCAAGCTGCAGGATTTTAACAGTTGACTCCACAGATTCAGCAAAACACAAGAGCTGATATCCATGTTAATTACAAAAAATGTTCACTGTGCATTGACCAACAGTACACGGCTTTAAAGAAGCTTTGCAATTAGCAGGAAGTGTTGATACAGTAAAATTTGTGAATTTTAGTTTAGGTTAGTGATCTTTTATTTCAAACATGTGTATTTACCCTCATTACATAATATAGATTTAATCCTATGTTTGAAAGGGAGTAGGCAGAAGTATACACATATTTGGGCCTACCCCTTTAAATTTTACTAAACCTAAACCCGTACTTACTTTTCGTAAGTTTCTGTAGTAGGATTTCATGGTTGACAGTTTTAAATGTTTTTTTCTAACCCAGAAAAACTCCTAGTGCATACCTCTTATTGTCCATAGTATCTGTTTATTCTTCTATTAGGTATATTAATGCCAAGGCTGTTGATCTGTTGTTTCTGAACCTATACTGACTTTTTGACAGCAATTAGTGTTTGTCCACAAAACTGTCAAAGAGTTTTTCCAGCGTCCTCGAAAACTGTAAGAGTACTGACACTGGTCTATGTCTGGTAAAGCCGTGTTAGTCTCCCATTTTATAAATAGGAATAACTTTAGTAACTTTCTTTTTTTGTGAATCCCCCCCTTTTGAAAAGACAGGTTGAAAATGTATTTTAATGGTTTTACAATACCATCAATAACCCTCTTCACTGTTTTCATATCAATATCGTTCCAATCTGTACTTGTTTTATTCTTAAATTCTTTAACGATCTCCTAAATTTCTTTCTACTGCTCTTAGGGTTAATATTTTCACTGGTGTCCCTTTCTACCTTTATTTATCTATATTTACAAAGAAATAGTCACAGACAGTAAATCCTCTATTTTCTGTATGATAACATTGAAGTTCTGGGCCATTGGCAGATCTAAAATATTGATGTAATGTTATCTGATGAACACTTAAAAATGAATTTCTGGGCTACTATTAAAACATTGGCTTTCTTTCTTGCATTGGCAGAACTAATGAACGACGTTTTAAAGTTGTTTGTTTACTCAATATTTCTCATCTAACCTGACAACAGAACTTTATAATTAGCGTGATTTGTTGTTATTTAGTCAACTTGAACCAAAACTAAAGTTCTTAGATAAATCATTTGACAGGCACTGCTGTTTATTAAGACTGCGTTTTTACTGAGGTGTCCTTTCACAAGCAACATCAGACACTTTGTGGATTTTTCTGAGCCCAAAACTTTAATTTGCTGTGAATTTTTCATATACAGAAACAGACAGACATATCTCTCGATGGCTGTTCTGCTCTAAGCTGCAGAAGACACCCATTCGCCTCTGTCTGTGACAGCAATAATTATTCTGAAATGTGTAAATTGCAGTGATCATAGCCAAGCTGAGTCACATCACTCAAGCGAGAGGGACACAGTCCTTGGGGTAAAACGGGACGACTGTACAAAAGCAGCGTTTAAGAAGTGAGTGACGGATGATGCTTAAAGCATTCAAATTTTAGATTTGTTTTTGATTTATCAGAGACAATAGGTTATACTGTATGCAGTTGTACTTAGATGAACACAACTAGGGGGAACACCATCAATTATCTGGAAAGATAGTGATATAGTAAGAGAAGTTAGTTATTGAGGGAGTAATGAATGATGTTTATTCAGTTTATTAATTATTGTTAACTATTTAAATCTTTACGTGGTTTAAAAGAAAGTTTTAAAACAGTTGCTAAAACTAAATGAATTAATGTAAAGCAATGCTGTATATAAACAAATAAATTAAATGTGTACATACTGTATATTTTAGAAGTAAATAACAAATTGTGAGTTAAAGGTTATTGCTAGATTGTTGAAATAGATGTTAGCTAAGAACTACGAATATGTTTAATTTTTCAGGATAAGTGGTGGAAATAGCAAACCTATGAACAAATTGTTTACTAAAAGTTAGTTAGGTAAATGTAATAGATTGATTTAACTAAATAAATGTCATAATAGCTAAATGTTATGGATGTTAAATGATGCTGAAAGACTCATAAAAACAAGACAGTGACAGCTCTCTAGTGGGCACATGGATGGTTGAAATGTCTAAATTTGATCAGTGTTTGAAATGATGTAATTCATTTGTACGGCAATGTAACTAAAATACTAAAACTGACTTTAAATGCTGTAGATTTAATTAGCTAAACGTGATTAATACATTTGTAATTAGACAGTCACACCACCAGCCCAGACACACATGTTCAAAACAGTTTAACATTTAAACAGCCTACAGATAGCACTGTTGGGTTGCTTCAGCCATATTCTGTAGTTTCCATACAGTCTTCATTTCAGACGCGAGAGGTAGTACCCTCCACGTGGCATTTCCAAGAATCAGCATCCTGTGCCAGAAAACAACAAAAGCACAATTGTCAGGCTGATCCCACTGCTTCTGTCATGTACAACAGCAGCAGTTTCCTTTCTCAGTACCTGCTTTAGAGACATGCAGTCAGACAGAAATGACACCATGTTTAGTAGCATTATCAAACAAAGATAAACCAACTAGTGCTTAGATATCTCAGCAATACTGTAGCTTTAATGTTTTCACCTGAGAAAATGCTGAGTGTTGCCTCAGTGCCACCTTTGTGATAGCTGCAGGCAATACTTCATAAATCAGCGCTCCTGTTACAGAGGTCTCACACTGTGTTGATTTTAGGTTTGCGCCCAGTGAGCTGTTTAAAATCTGACAATCAACAAGTGGCTGAGATGCCATGTTTAGCTCACGCAATGATCACCAAATTCCAAACATGTGAGCGAAGGAACACGGCACTAAATTGCACCTTGTTAATGTTTTTTTCCACCGAGAGCAGTTGTGCTGCTCACGGCTCCTAATTACAGGACCCCTATTGGTCGGACGGATGGCAGTGCAGGAGCCAATCCTGGAGGGACGAACAGCGCCCACAGCTGTATGACATGCCTTTTTGTCTTTAATGATCAAGGAGGCTCCTTAAAAATGTTTCCCCGCCTGTCCATCCCATACAGGGGGAGCAGAGAGGTACAGACTGGGATAGCTGCTGGATCCAGGGCTGTTCACAGGAGGTCACCGCTTCAGCACCTTTGCAGGTAAGACCTGATCTGAATGCTGCCAGTGCTAAACTTTCTAGTTTTGAGCAGAGCAGCTGAAATTTAGCTGTGATCCGTGTAGTAAAAGAGAACATTTCGAGCTTTGGCGGGTTTGGTTGTTCAGTTTAGTCACTTTTCTGATTTTCTGCTGTTCAGAACTAGTTTTATTTTTCTTCAGTAATCCCTGAAAAGCTCTGTTACAGAGCGCCCTCAATCCTCTCCTTTGTCTTGGCATTAGCCAGTCAAATAAAAGCTCTGCCTTTGTTCCACGTACATTGCCTTCTGATGGATTTCCATATCTAACAGTTAGCTGAAAAACACAACACAGGCGCATGGATCGATCCAAGTCTAGCTCCATCGCAGTGTTTGAGTGTGATGCCAGAAGTTCTTTCTACTAAAACTCATCAATGAATATCGTTTCTGTTTTCCCTCAGGGAGCACACATAACAGAAAATGGCACGAGGTGGACGGCCGTCACTTTCCCTGATCCACACGGGATTCCTGTTTGCGATTGTTTTATTACCAGGTGAGAGGATGAGGAGACCTGAGGAGAAAGTAAAAGTACTCAGCATAGTACAGTTGCTGGTTAGCTTGTTCCTTTTACCTGTGTAGGAAATTCAACACAGAACTTATATGTGTGATGATACAGCGATAACATCACTGTATTTACTTAATTAAAAGATCTTAGTGTTTCTTCCCTCTACGGTTGGTGTTCAGCAATGGTTTTGGCCAGAATGAGCTAAATTCTAAAATCCATATTATGGCCTTTTGGCACTGGCACATTAATTTATGGCAGAGCTTTATTATGACACCATACCACTATCTCCGTAACAATAACGTATTCTATCCTGCTAATGACAAGAAAGCCATTAAGCCTTTAAGTACTACAAAATCTTCCAGGAGTCATAAAAAGACAATCATTCTTGCTCCTTTGAGACATTTTCCATATAAGAAAATGAGAATGACCAGAGGTTTCTGCCGCAATCGCCTGACTTGCAGTTTTCTCATAGTCATAAACATCTGAAGAAAACCCCCTGCTGGAGATATGTGCAGAAATATATCCTCTCTCTACGTTTACAGTGTATTGTTAATTGGCTTGTGTGAGGCCCCGCTCTTTGTAGTTTTACAGGTGAACTTGAAGAAGGCCCCCAGTAGCTGCACAAACTCCACGGCTTTTATTTTAAAGACCAACTGATGGTGTATGGAGCTGGGTAGGGGTCTGGAGGAGAAGGAGGATGAGGAGGGGTGGGTGGTGGTTAATCTGCAGGATGCTGCCTGTGCTCGGGCGCCAGAGCCCCTTATTAGCACAGGGGCTTATTAATAGGTCAGCGTTTTCCCTGATGTTCAGTGAAAGCTCAACATCTGGTCCTTGTCTGCTAACGTTGCTGCTGCTCTTAATGTGGCTGCTGCCTGTTTTTTACAGAGTTTCTGGGGGCTGTTCCAGTGGAGCTGCACAAGGAGGAGGAAGGTGAGGGCACTTAAACACAAACATTAAACAGACGCTGCTGATAACCAATAACACATCGTTATAATCCGGTGAAATCCAGTGTGAAGTAAAAACTGAGTTATTGTTTTGTAATTTTAATGGAAAAATAATGTTTAGATAAATATTACAATGCATCCTGCAATTTGTCTGCACGACAACTTCATAATACAATGTGCCATATAACGGCTAGAAGACATATAAGAGTATATGTTTTTCACACAACTTTGATAATGAACAAAGAACATGAGTCAGTCTTACTGCACTCAGTATGAATTGTGGCTTCAGTGCACATAATTTCCCTCTGTCTCCTTTTGGCCGCAGCGTTGGATGATGTGAAAGCCGAGGCCAACCTGAAGACTCGTAGCAGGAGGAGCGCCCACTTCCTGACTCTGCCCCAGTTCCAGCGTGTGCCAGATTTCTGGGGATGGTACAAGTACTTCATGGACAGCAACAACCAGGAGGGAGTAAGTGGATTTGTTTGGCATTAATAATTCAGTTTCTTCCAGCAAAGAAACTACAGTAATTACAAAACACTTTCTTTTTCCAAAAATTTGCGTCACTAGTTTGTGTATGAGGACCTTTTTAATTTTTTAGGACTTTGATCAGAGATTTTATAGATGATGCTGGAAAAAGAAAGTCTTTTAATGTAGATCTAACAGGTTCCTTGTTGCTCACACTATTATATAAAAGATGGTTTTCAGTGCAGCTCATGATTCAACATGTTTTCTTGGGCGCAGTGAGAATCAGCTTTGTGGATTCAGGCTGTATGGTTTCACCAATAAGAGGTGTACAGATCACAGATCATTTGTCTGGAAGTGTTCATCTGAATGCTTTGGTTGTAGTTTTTTCTTTAGAGTCTAAATTATTAGCATCTTTTTACTCCTCTTTTTTAGGTTGAGGACCTGGACCGTCTGTACATGAACTACCTGCAGAACAAGCACAGGTCAGAGGACAGTCCGAGCTTCAACCACTACCTCAAGTACCTCAGTGAAATCTACAAAACCTGTGCCGATTCTGATGATCCAGATTGCATCTCGGAGTCCACCAGCAAGCCAAAGGCTTCGGTGGTGATGCCAGCCCACATCAAATCTGCTCCTGTTGCGGTGTGCAACCCCTACATCGACCCCTACTGCCTCTTTCCCCTCGTCCCCAAAGTTGCACAACCTGAGCCTGCACCAGCTCCAGCCAATGTGCCTGCCCCTATCCTCACCCCCATGCTGCCTGTGCCATTGAAGAGTCCCACTGGCTTTTACTATTACGCTCCTGTCCTGGAACCCTTCCTGAGTAGCGAGCAGAGAAGTGAGCTGCTGAGGATCTGCAACCCTGAAGATGTGGAGTGTCTGCAGTATCACCTGAGGGCAGCTTACGGCTACCGCCCCGCCTCTGGCCCAGCTCCATCCTACGCTGCTCTCCAATGTGACCCCAAAGACCCCTACTGCATGCCCCTGCTGGTCCAGAAGGCCCCGTCTGGCTTCTACCACATGCTCTACCCCAACTGTGACCCAGCAGTTGATCCACTGTGTGTGAGTAATGTTGCGGCTCCTGCTCCTCTTGCTGCTGGAGAGGCCCCTAAAGAGCAACACTGCAACCCTCTGTTTGACCCAGACTGCAACCCGCTGACTGCCACCAAGCTGTCCGGCCTCACCAAGCCCGTTCTGGAGTACGCCCCCAGGATTGAACCGGCACCTCCTGCTTCTTCGCTGCCGTGCGACCCTCGCAACAATCCATATTGCCTTCTGGCAGCGGCTGCTGCCCTGAAGAAGCCCCCTCCACCGATCCCCGAGCACCAGGTCTGAGTTTGAAGTCCTGCTTCTAGGATAGAAAAAGTTCAGTGTTCTGACTTATCTAGTGTAACCCTTATCTCCTCCTGTTCACTTGTTTTGTTGAATAATGAAGTGGGTGTTTTATAATGCTTGCTGTCTTCAATCTGCTTTGCATCTGTTTTGAACCAAAACACAAATCAATCCAATCAACCAGGTCCGCTACAAGCTTGGCGTCCGTGGCAAGACCAAGGAGGGCTATGACTGTTATGTGCACTATGACAACGGCTGCATCCCAGTGAAGTCTGAACCCGAGGTGAAGGCTGACATCAAGGCCCCAGCCGAGCCCTTCTGCCATCCATATGACCCCAACTGTGGCAAGTTTACTTCACGGTCCGGTGCTGTGGCACCAAAGTCCAGGGAGGACGGCGTCATTTTGCCTGACCCTGACTGCGACCCAGAGTATGACTACAACTGCCGCCTACGTCGCGCTGAGCCCGCCGTTGCTGAGAAGGAAGCCGCTGATGAGCCTGCTAAGGAGGCCACCGCCACACAGTCTCAAGTCCCACACTTTGAAGACTTCCTCAGGGGCGTCATGAGCAAGTACAAGTAGATATCAGGAATAAATGGCACCGGAATCGACACACAGATACAGTTTAATGCAGTTTGTGAATCATGACTTTCACAAGTCATCAATACAAATGCAGAACCATCAAATAAATCAGATGCAGCAGCTTTTATAACACTGAACCTGACTTCTCTGTTCAGTCTTTTTTAGAAAGGAGGTGCAGTTTGTATGTGTGTTTGTAGAAATTAAACGTATGTATAGATGTGTGGTAGAGTAGGGATACTTTAAGTTTGTGTCAGCGGGCAAACATTTCTCTGTTGTACATTCTTTTTCTAATTCTGTATTTAATGTTGTTTTCCACAATTTACTTTAAACCTCATACATTATCTGTTTAGTTTTTATGAAGTTCTAAATAAAATTGTTTGAAAACCATGTAGAGTCACCAGAGTCACTGTTCTGTCTCTGTAGTTTATTAATGGCAGTAAAGATTAATTTAATATTTCTAAAGTGAACATCAAAAACACGTAATCATGAACATGAGCGTTTTCACTTCCTACCTGTGCAGTAAACTAATCTGACTTTCATCCACATCGTTGGAGGTTAAAATAACTGGTAACCTACAAACTTTGTGTCCTTAAAATCCTGATTGTATGTCACAGGATGGAAAATGACAATATGACAGTGTGAGTCCCCATTAGTCCCCCACAACACTGTCACTGTCACGCTGACAGTGTGACAGTCAAATAAAGCGAGGTGCTGGTGGTGTACACAAAGCTGTGTGAGAACAATAATATTTTGTGTCACCTTTAAGTGTATCTGATTAATAGCGAGCAGTTCAAATCCTCAAGACTGAGCTGAATCAGCAACAGTTTACTGTCTGATTACAACTTAAATCGAATCACCTATTCATTTAGGTGGCTGTAGATTAGGTTTCTTTAGGAAGTGCTGAAAAACACACTGCGATTTTCTCCCCCGAAGCTGAAAAGTTATATTTTAGAAAGGAACTGCAGCTGCGGGCTACCAAGACTGGAGTCTACTTTCCAATAGCCAACTTTTCAGCAGCTCTAGTGAACAGCAGTCGCCTGAAGGAGATGAACACTGCTGCTGCTACTGACAGTTTTAGAGGCAGATAACACACGGCCGAGCTCAGTAATGACTACCTTAACACAACATGCACTAAAGAAAACCTCATGGAAGTATGTTCCTAATTGTAGCTGTTGGCCAGTAAAGTTTGGACTTTTTGCACTTATCAGCTCAGAAGATCTCAGTTGCTGTGATTTATTGTGAAAAATGAAGCACAGGTTTCCTTATGTTTCTTTACATAGAAGCCTTTTCCTTCATTTGCAGTGTAAAACTGCCCAGTATGTTGGTCTCATCACCATTATATAAAATGTTTTGCGCAGTTCTAAGCAGAAATATACCTCGCTTATTTAATGATGCATCCAGTAAAGATTTAATTGCTGACATTTGTTAAAATAGATTTTTTGGGAGGAAATATCTTCTGACAGTTCGACTGACAGTGACGTGACAGATGGTGGTGTTGTAGGTTTCACTCTGGAAATTATTGATCAGATCTCAGTATTCAGAAACACTCATTTGAGATTCTCCTGTCATGAAGACACAACACACATTTGACTGACCTGAATTACACAGAGATGAAAACTGTATTGGGTGCAACCAGCATTCAATTACTTCACACTTTCAATTGAGCGTGTTTCTAATGTGCTCATTGTTCTTCTTATTTCAGTTTCTTGTGATGAAACAAACCTGCTTTAGTCATTGTGGTCAAGCAAACTAAATAAAGATTTTTCATAGAGGGAAATAATTTTTTGCACAAATTCAGTTTCCTAAATAAAAGGAACCCAAGACATTCAATAGTTGATTTTAGCTGAGTGTGAGTGTTTACTTTTACATGCAGCTTCCAGCAGGTGGTGCTGGGAAATATTGTCTGTGCCTCAGTTACTAGTCAGCTGTCAGTATTTACCCGTCTGACTGAATAAATCTCTGCCTCGTCACACTCTGAGTGCAATAGCTGTTTTTAGTGAAAGTCTGACTCGACAGCTGATACGAGACAAAATATGTAAAACATACAAAACGTTCGCAGTCAACGCAGGTCTCGCTCTTAATTAGGTAATCTACTCAGAGTTTGTTTCAGCAGGACTACATTCTCCCTTTTACAAGAAAAACAGTTTTAATCTAAACTGTACAGAACAATTTATCAAAGATGAAAGTCTGATTTCTTTAGGTGAGATACGTAAAAAGCTTCGTCGTTGTTCAAAATTGAATTTCATCAAAGGTCGTCTCGGGGGAGCAGAGATCAAATAGTGTGAGGAGGAGAAAGAGAAAATGTTTGGAATCAATTTCACGCCTCTGTGAAGAATAATTGCTGTGGATTTTAAACATTATGATATTAAGATAAGTGTCTTTCAGCTTGTCACAGCGGACTGCATTTAGTCTAATGGTTTATCACGGCTGCCTGTTTTGTGTTAATTACTAAATAACTGATAAATTCATCTGCCGTGAAAAGTGTTTCTCCCCTGCCCCCGTGTGTTGGAGGATCGTAGATAGATAGATGGATCACACCGTACCTAACAGTACATCATGTGGACAGCTCAGCGTGTGTGTGTGTGTGTCATTTATACTGTTCTGCTGGGTGACCTTTGGTTCCGGCATCCATACGTTTGACACAGTAAACATTGTTGTGGACCAAGCACACCCCATCACAGCTGCAGTACTCCCTGGTGGCAGTGGCTTCTTTCAGCTCCCTGCCACAGTGCAGAAACACGACTAAGAGTCTCAGGTGTCGCCTTGGCCTCTAAATCACCAAGATTTCAACTAAATGGAACATCTGTGAAGTGTGCTGACAAAACGTCACATCCACAAATTCAAACCATACGCTGCTGCTGCTCTAGTCACGGCACCAGACGACAGCTCCAGAGGTCCCGTGCAGTCCAAGTGCTGACGGACTCCATGCCTGAGCTGGAGACGAGCTGGTTAACGTTGGTGGCCTTTGGAGTCGAATAAAAGCTCTTCTCTCTCCACCACTAGACCAAAGTAGCAATATGAAGACTGGAATTTCATTTTCTCTGCCTTGTCCTGAGTATTGCTTTTTATATGAGTGAGGCAATAACGTGAGGAGGTACACTATATAGCCATAAACTGACAGGAGCTTGTATAGCAATCTGTAGGGACCCCTGCACTTGTGCTACAAATGATAATTATGTTTTGTGGACCGCTCTGTGCTCTCCGCATTATTTTTCTATTTCGGAGAGATGATGGAAAATGCAAATGATTAGCGGAGTGGGAGACAAAAAAAAGTTGTGTGAGAAAGTGAGTGTGACAGGCAGAGATAGTGAGTCATTTGAAAGGTCAGCACTGTGTAAGCTGTCAGTGTAGTGAACATTTTGCATATAGATGTGTTTTTCTGCTGTAACTGATTTAAAGTAGAGGTTACTTAAGGGTAATTTAGTTTGTGTTGTTTTTGGTTTGTGTGTGAACAAAGCTTTAATTCCTAAAACTGCCCTATCATTCAAGTCATTCCCAATTTATAGCATATGCTGAGCTCTGTTCTGATGTGAATAATTCAAACTGAAGATTATATTTTTTTAATATTTTTTGAGAACATTCTGCAATTGTTATATTTTTGTTCACTTTTAAGGAAGTGAACCAACACAGCTACACCTCTGTTAAATCATGGATGTCAACATTCATTGTATTACAAGTCAGTGTTTGGTCGCAGCAGGACCACAAACATAGAGAGAAACCCCACCGAGATTCCCAGATGTCAAACAGTGCTTCTCCTGTTCCCCAAATCTATTCACCTGCATAAACACTTCCTCTTTAAAAAAATCACCTTCCGTATTTTTGCACAATAAAAACAGGCCTGCAGGCCAGTAATTGCACCAGTACCATGTTTGGGGAACCAGACTGGTGGAGCTCCTGTACCACATTTTCATTCATCTGCCTTAGTGAAAGAAATTCTCGTGTCATGCTTTACATTAAGAACAAATTAGTAGCAGTTATTGGTAATTTATTTTTGTTTAATTTTAACTTTCCAGCTGTACTTCAGCTTTACACAATCAGTCCTCTGTCCTTCTGTTATTACAGACCAGTCTCTAACAGAAACCCACACATGATCTCTCCTCTTCCGTCGAGCTGGATATTTCTACGTCTTATGGTTTAAAATTGTTTAAAATTGCTATAACACACGCATTAAACCTCAATAAGCCACGATGAAAAATGACATAAGACAGGGTGGCCGCAGCTGGGTGGGCTGGATTGTTCCCAAATCATAGGTTGGCAGTTTGATCCCTGTGTCCACCTGTTCACACTGAAGTGGAAAATTATGACCAAATGGTTTTCCTCCACTTTTTTATTTTTATCTACCAAAGTCACCGCAAAATGCTTCACACAGTGACCTGTTAAGGACTGGTTGACCCTATCTGCTGAGCGAAGACCACGCGATGTGGTCAAAGACTCAGAAACATACATTATTCTTTGGAGTTGACGGGCACTTAATTATTAAACCGTCAGAATTACAAAACAGGCATTGGTTACATCTCTCATCCATCACTCTTTCCTCTCACACAATAAATTCCATGAAGGAGGAAGATATTGATGGTTGTCAGCTAAACTGATCAATGTTGGCTGGCCACTTCTTTAATTCATTAATCGCGTTGTGCATGGGCTTTCAGAGGCAATCTAGCCTTGAACAACAGAGATCTGTGGTGACAGCCTCCGTCATCGATCTGTTGCAGCTTGGGTAAACCTGGATACGCCTGCTGCTCGTCAGCGTTGGCTCACACCAAGACGAACGAGGGTGGAGGAGGGAGGGTGCAGAAGCCGGAGCAGGAAAAAGGGAACTGTGGTCTGTGTTGGATGTTTGCACAAAGATACAGTGAGCAGAGAGAGCGAGAACCAGAGATGGAGAAACTGAGACAGACAAACACACATGGACAGCTGGAGACTTACAGAGAGACTGACAGAGGGGAGTGAAAGAGAAAACGTGGAAAGGAAATTGACAGACATACAGACAAACAAATAGTGGGAGTTGGAGCAGCACAGAGTGAAAGTACTGAACTCCATTATTGTTATTCGGCTGCCACTCCTCTGGGTCTCGTCGACAACGATTTCAGCTGACTCGCTACAAACGCAGCTCCTCCTTCAGTCTTGGCCTTGGAATCTGAGAGGGAGACCAGGATGCTGTGGGAGTTTTCTCTGCTGCTTAAGTCAGCACGGGCGAGGTTTGTGCTGACTGCGGCTTGGCGAGGCCTCGGCGCCGTGCACCACCGGAGAGCAGGGGAATATCATTACCCCCAATCAAACCTGCAGTCCATGAATGGCAATGAAGAAAAAAGTCCGGAGCTGAGATTAACTCCTCTGTTTATTCATTAACCACTGCAGCACTCACTGAGTTTGTAATAATTGTTTTGATTCAGCACCCAGAGTCTGTTCACACGTCAAGTTTTCAAATATTCATCATCTGTCTGTAACTTCATGTGGAGCCGAATTTGCCACATTTTGCACAGTTTGGACAAGAATCACAGATAAAATCTGCAAATATAGTGAAGACGTTCGCCGAAGACGGCAAACACAGCTACAGTTCACAGAGTATTACTGTTGCATTTGATGTTCTGCTTGTCGAACGAGACACAGTCAACAGCAGAGAGCTCGTTTGTTGGCAGAGCTGTACTGGGAAACTGGGAGATGCATTGAACAACTCTGTATTAACATAATTTAAAGCACAACAAGGAGGCAGAGAGAAATTAGGAATGTTTCTGGCATCTGGATGCACCTTTAAGAAAAATATACCCTCTTCTATGAAACTTTTATTGGCAACATGACTTAACTTAGGTGTGTTGATTAGATTTGCCCTCCTTAATATAGACATATTAATGCATTCAGAGGCACTGAGGCCATCAAAGTTTTCTACTTTTAGAAAACAATGCAATCAATGCTGCTTATAAAATGTGCACTGCTAAAAAAAACTCTTTCACTTTCAAAAAGGACAAAATGTGAAGTGGAGAGCAGGAAATGATTGATTTTTAGGGGTTAATGTGTTTTTACTGCCTGTTAAAACTTGTTTTGAGCCCATTTTTTTGTGCTTAAAGTATTTGAAAAGCATGCGAGGACCCCGGCAGATTCTGAGCCCTGTGGAGCTCAATCGTATTGACCATGGATGGAAAATTACACACAGACTCACACTCAAAACACTACTGAGCGTTCGCTTTGAAGCATCTGCTGCCTTTCACTATGAATTACTCATAGTTGCTACATATTTAACTGGTGGACTCTTGACTTGGTTGAAAGCAGACTTCACAGGTCAGACTCTCCACATCTCTTTGACCCAAACACCCTCAGATTGCTGTCAAACAGATGCTGAACACAGAAGTGTGAAGTGAAACCATCCTCGGGGATGAGACACCACACCTCCTAATGTAAAGTGTGTTTATATTTAACAGTACATGCCGACAAAAAACGTAGCAACCTTTGCCATGGCTTTTGTATACAAAATGTAGAAAGAAGGAGAAAAGATTTAAGGTTAAAATGTGTTTCCATTAAAGGATTATTATGGCCAGTATAAGCAGAAAGTAGATGACTCACACACTGTAGTCCCATGTTCCTCTCTCCAGTCTTTTGAAGTTCACAGCACATTTACTGAAGGTCAACAGTTTGCTGCAGCAGAGTGGAAGGGAAAGAGAGCAGAGATGACATTTCCTTTGTCGGCGAAGCCAACAACCATCGTGTTGCAACCTTGAAAGAATAGACTCGCTGTGTTTTAATGCTGTTTCACTCCCAGCTGGACAGGTTATTCAGTGGCACCGATGTGCACATGTATGAAGCGAGGTTCTGCTGTTACAGAGAAAAGTCTTGATATCACCAGCTGTGGGACAGACCCGGCTGGTGCAGCGTTTGAGCCTTGAATAAATAGTTTCTATATCTCTCTGTTAATTATGATCAAATAAGAGTGGCTCAGTGGTTAGTGGTTAGCACTGTCACCTCACAGCCAGCAGGAGCTGGTCGTCCCCATGACTGGTGTGAGTGGTTTGTTTGTCTCCGTATGTCAGCCCCTTGAGAGACTTATTCAGGGATGATTCGAGAGGTGAGAGGTCAACTCTGTTTTTCAGAGTCGGCACCCACTCGTGCGACCTGAGAGGTGGAGAGGGAGTCCTGAAGCGTGCAGGTCTGGAGTAAAGCACTGAGAAAACAACAGATGCAGACTCTTTTAGGTAAAAGGGGTAAATCACTGGGGACGATCATGGACCATAATGGGATTTGAGTAAATGAACTCAGTCCCATCTGAACTGGACATGTGGGGAAATGCTGCTGCAGGTCATTAGGTTCTGCTACGATTAGACAGAACAGTAGACTTATTAATTAGTTGCCTCTCACAAAGTAGCACGCTTTGTGATCCATTATCTATATTACACAATAATTACTCCAACACTCTGGATTCCTTCTGTTCTGGGATTTTATTATTTGTTTTTTGATGTTATTTCTGCTTTGCTGCTGTGACACCTGAATTTCCAATGAAATGTGAAATGTTACTTTACGTTTACCAAGCTGTTGGAAAGAAAGCAAATAAGTGCAATTCAACTAGAGGCTGCTGTCAATCAGCCAGTTTAACATATAAATTGGAAACAGGGGAAAGGGCTCGTCCGGCTCCACCTATCAGAACATTCATTGTAAAACAGCACATTGTGATTTTTATGGTCCAGTCTTTGTACCAAAACAAGCAAAACAAGAGATTTGCTTGCAAGCAGCCTGGTACCTCAATGGGATAAGCATCAGACTGGGAAGCAAAGGTGGCAAAAGGTGGCAGGATCAAATCCCAGCCCACACACTCAGCGCTAGCTCCCCGCTAGCTGCCCACTGCTCCCCCAAAGAGGGAGTGGGTCAAACGCAGAAGACAAATTTCGTTGTAACATGTAAAAAATATAATCAATGACAATAAAGATGATTTTTTTTCTTCTTCTTTGCCAGAGCAAGACCAGTTGCGTCAAGCCTAAATGAGTCATCGTGCTAAGCTAACAGAGCCTCTGTTGAACGGATGAATCAAAGTGGTATTCTTAGTCTGAACTATCTCTTTGAAAATCACCTGAGAATAGCAAGAATGTGCATAATGTCAAGAGAACCTTGCCCGTTTCCTCTGCAGTCTCAAAATACCACGACGGCTTTCTTAATGTACTCTCTGTGCTGCTGTTTCTACACTTTATTTTCCCCCATGCTCCTTTTTACCTTTTTCTATGTTGCTTATTGTTTACTTTTACTAAATCAATGCACTGTGGCATCCTGGGGTATGCAGAGATGTGAAAATTGCAGACCTGATCATTATCTCTGCAGTAGGGCTTTTTTATCTTGCAGTTAATGTGCTTTTAATTTGGTCTGTCTCTGAAGCACAGACCTGACCAGTCTGCAGCTCGGAGGCGAATGTAATGAAACAGATGCTTGGCAGATGTCGAGGTTAAAACACGCTTGAAGGAATTCACTTTCTGTTTAACAGGCTGCTGGGAGTATGATTTACAGCTGTAGACTATGAAAGTAAAAAAAAGGGCCGTGAGGCAGAGCGTGTGTGGATGTTTGAGGAAATTTAGACTCCTGAACACACCTATGAGGGCACGAATGTGTTTGCAGTCAAAACCCACATTTGTTCCTCAGGTTTTGAGGTTGGACATAAGTAAAGGAAGCATAGTTCTTCAGGGGGGACAGCAACAAAGGACACAGAATCGTGCATCGAGATGGCGCTCGCTCCTCTGTCATGCTTATCTGCTACCAGAGTTGAAGATGATTGTTTTCAGTTTTCAACTTAAGATGGAGCTCTGTTGCCTTGTGAAACGTATAAAAGACCAGTCTGTTTTCAGAAACACCATGTGGGGGAGAGGTGCCAAGGGAGCATGAAGAACAGGTAGATTGCTTGTCTGAAGCTGTTACTGTTACCATGAAAGGACATTAGCTACTGCTCTGTCCCACAACGCTGTCACATACAGTACACACGCACATACGTTTGCTGTTTATTTGTTGAATGTACAGAGCAATATCTTGTGCAATCATGGGGAAAAGAAACTGCAATCTATCCGAAAGGATGTTGAGAGTGACATTTTCAGATGTATGGCGCCGTGGAGACAGAGGCGAGGCTTCGGCTACTTTTTCATCTTTGACAGTAACAACTTCTCAGCGGAACTCATTAAAGCCAGGACTTCCATCAGGCGTCCTTGCATGCCCAAACTGGTCCTCAAAGCTCATATGGAGGAGAGCTGGCTCTTTAGTTTCATATTTGTGTTTGTTTTTCCACCTCGTATCTTCATGTTCACTAGTTTTAGTTATTTTTGTGCTTCTTCTTTTTGTTGTGTTGCCTCACACTGATCCTTGCACGAGGACAAGCTTACATTGTTAAAATTAAAGAGGCTGCGTTCATTAGTTATCGAGAAGCAGGAGTGGGCACTCCACTGCGAAATTGCCCACCTGATGCTTGCTGAATGCACCAAACGCACGGGGAATTGCTTTGCTCTTTAAGTATTTGATAATCAGCTGCAGGGAAATGAGCAGCCGTAAAAACGTGGGCCTCTTGAGTTCACAATGCATGCAATGAATATACCAGCAAATCACTCTCCCTTCTTATCCTCAGCCAACCCTGCTCTGCTACTAGTTGTAGCTGATGATTTATTAATATGGCCTCACTAATACCCTCCAATCATTGCCTGTATCATGTGGTCTGCAGAGAGAAAGAGTCAGTCACACTCTGTCCACCTATCGCACCGTGCCACTGCTACAGGTCACCACCAGGTCAGTTTTGCAGGAGCTGTTCAATAATTCACGCTCTAGACTGGAGAGCTGGGACCCACATGTCACACACAATGAGGAAACACAGAACACTGAAATCCAGCTGGACCCTCGCAGCTCATCAGCAGCTGCCGACGGATAATGAACCTAAATTACCTGACATGAACATAAATGAATGTGTTGGGACTGAACAGCATATACAGAAAAATAAACCTTGTGCAAGAATCCACCATTTTCTATTCTCTATATGTTGTTCTTTATAAAATGCATTGCGATTAAGGGAGGTGGGAAATGTACTTCGTCAGGTTCTCACGTAGAGTTGAGTGAGATTAATGTCACCTTCATATTTGTAAATGCAGGGCTGCAGCCAGCATCCCATTAGAGGAGCTGTTTAATTTTGAATAGCTGAAATGCAAAGTTTCATGTTATTATTTACACCATTTTTTATTTTAAAGTAAAATATTGCTTTAAATAATATCCTTAATGTTACTTAAGGAATCTTTCTCACTCACAACTAATACTTACTTGTTTACTTGCTGTAGAGATGAAGAGGGTGGCAAAGTTTACCGGCCTCACTGTCACAGTTGTTAATGAATTGTTGTTTTCAATTTCAAAATAAATAAATCATTTTTTAACCTTGGGAGTCATTGTTCTTCCTGGAAATGTTTATATTTATTTATATTTAGTTGTTGCGCACTATTTATCACAGTGCCACAACATTTCTAATGCAGCTTTTTGTGCTGATGATTCAACACAAATCCAAACCATGAAGGTGCTTCAGCTGTGACTCATTGTCTAAGGAATGAGTGAATTCGATTTATATGTCAAAAATAACTTTCAAATTGGCACTTCGGTAAACAAGGTGTTAATCTGAGCACTCTAGAGGCATCATTTATAACTAGTAAGTGTGAGGATGCACTAAAAAGCTTCAACAACTTCTGAACATTTTTAAATTCCCACAGGAAGCTTAATAATCACCCGTTGAGCTTAAGCAGAGAGAGGAGGAAAATGAGCGGGAACAAACTTCTCCATCAGCTGAATTAATCAGGAGCCTCAGAGTACTCTTCAGAACGCGGGCTGGCATCACGTCTAATGACTCTAAGTTGGAGCACAGCGCGTCCCTTATTGAACTGTAAACACTTTGAAAACAGGGAGAGGAAAGACAAAAATAACACTGTGTACCATTTACTTTTTACATCCAAGAGTGAAAGTTCAGGCTGAATTCTTGGTGAAAGACACAGGTTCCCACCAGGGTTAAAGGTGGAGGAGGAGTCACGATGTCTCCTCAGCAACTGCACTTTATGTCTCTGTTTTTAGAGCAGATGTGGTATTTTGAGACAGTTTTTACTGAATGGGCATTTTCAGGGAATGACTCATTGTGAAGCAAGACACTGCTTTGTGCAACATATTCCCAAGTGTGCTATAATGCATCATGGAGTTTGCATAGCAGGCAAGTCAGTCACATTTGCAATTCATAGCAGCCCCCCCACCTCAACACACACACACACACACACACACTGACTCTCTGGAGTAATAGACTCCCGTCATTGATGAGTCCCTGGGGTGCACACAGTGAATCCTTACTCACGTCTGTATCGATTGGCCTGAGAGTCCTACCTAATTTACATTGACAAGCACACTGGGGTCCAAATGAGAGTAAGCATGTTTTGCAAATTGGAAACGCAAAGGAGACATTGCTCCACAACCAGACAGCTGGGAAGGTAAAGACCTGTGTTTTGACTGAAGGCCAAGCTAGCTACTCTGAGCTTATTCCTTTGCAGGCAGTGGTCACTCATGCTTTATGAATGACTGTATTTAAGTCAACCAAGGGCGATCTGGTCAACGTGTGGAAACCGAATTTGTGAAACCAAATGACAATAGATCTGGTCGTTTCTCTGTGTTATACTATTATATGTTGTGTGAGTATGTAATGTAAAATTCTACTGACCCTGACTTTGTAACTTGAGAAGTTACCTTGGAGCTGGTTTAAGAGCAGTGTAGCTCCTGTTGGAGCCTGCACATGTGGATAAAAACTGTTATGTGTAAGTCTAACATAAACTTTAGTACATGTTTCAGGCTAATCAGTAGCCCAACACCTAACATGCCCTGTACCTGGATGCTGGACTTCCTCAGGCAGTAGAAGATGGTTAGAACATTGGACAAAAAGACTCACATTAAGCACAGTGGGGCGCCCCACATGGCTGCACCCTGAGTTCATGACTCTTTACACTAATGACTCATGACTGCTCACATCATTACGTTTGTGACACGACAATGGCCTCATCACTGATGACAATGACCAGGTTTACGGAGAGGAGGCGAACCAGCTGGTGAACTGTTTGCACAACAGACAACGGGTCACAGAATGTAAACAGATCACATCACAGCACGTGGCACTAGCTCTAGGGATTACAAGTTACAGTGACCTAACTTGGACATTAAACACCTCATTACTATTCAAGAGAGCACAACAGCGCTTCCACTTTCTGTGGTAGATGAAAAGAGAAGACCTTCCTCCTCCTGTTTAACACTGGCATCATAGAGAGTATATTAACCACCCAGTCCCTCTTATGTGGAGGCTGCAGTGCCTCAGGTTGAAGGACCTTGCCAAGAGTGGTGAGGACACTGAAAAATATCATTTAAATCTTTCTTCCACCAGGTTTTAAAATATCTGCTTCAGAAAAAAACCCTATTCCAAAAGGTCTGCCCAACATCTGCCCTGGACTACCCTCCTGCACACCACACCAACAGTGCAGAAATGCATGATTCTGTCAACTCTGTCACCATACACAATGATCACCTCTGTGCATAATTCTTCTGTGCTGTCATGAGTATAATTCTGAATAGCAGTGAGTTCTTATATGAACTTTAAACATTTACGGATTTTGGTAAGTGCAGCACTTAAATCCTAAATCTGCACAGTATTAGTGTTAAAGTAAGTGAGAAACATCATTTTAAAACGTTTAATTACATTTTCTTTGAACTAGTGAAGTTCCTCTTTTACTTTTATGGTCACAGGATATATTGCAGGTGAAAGGTGAATCGGCAAGGAGACCGGTTAAGTCACAGTATGATGTGAAGAACCACAACATATTGGAGGCCATATTGAGGAGCTAAATGAACAGATGGTTATAAATCCACAGAGTCACTTAGGTGTCAGAGCTCATTTAAAAGTCAGTATAATGGCGGATTCTAAATAGTCTGTCTATTTCTGTCTAATCGGGAATCGTCAGCAAGACAAGACAGCTCCAATTTATATATATATATATATATATATATATATATATATATACATATATATATATCATTTATAATTTATGCACTTCATGAAGATGTAAGATGCCCTGAATGTCCAGATATCAAATACAGAAGGATTTTATTTAGCTGGAATTCATATCTGACAGTCAGAAGATGAGCGAGTGAAGTTGATGTAATTATGTTGTTGATGCTGTCTTTGCATGAAGCTAGAGCTGACAGAACCAGCAGCTCAGGCAAACGTGAGCTTAAAGAATGTCAAGGGTTTTAGATTCACAGAGGAACATGACAGATCCTGGAAATGTCAATGTGTAAACACATTAAAAGGTTATGCTTTATCTGTCACATGCTCGCTGGCAGGTGCACAGACATGATCTGCACATGCATGGAGTCTCACTCCAACATGCAGTCAAAAAACACACGCATGCAGGCAGATTCACGCAAACTTATGAGATCGCATCCATTAATGACCTTTTGTCTCATCATTATTTTTAAGTAAGCAGCACAAATGATGTTTTCATGAATCTCACAGACACCCAAATTACTTTTCTGTGCGTAGTAATTTCTGTGAGAAATGGCAGCATAGGCAAAGAAATGCCTGAAAAATGGAGGACGAGCAAAACAGAATTTAAAAAAGCAAGAGCAGAGAAAAAAAAAAGAGGACGAGCACTCAAAATTTCTTCAGAGCTGTAATTTAGATGGCATTAAAATGCTTTTTTTTCAGAAGACCTTGAATAATACTGGCACCATTATACCAGGACAAAGCTTATTTGTTGTACATATACAGACACTCAGCCACCAGCTTTCACTTTCCTACATATCCTAAATTGTATTTAATAGCTCCAATCAGTGTGGGGATAGTGAATCCCTGCTGCTAATGCACTATTCACGTTTGAAAAGGGGATGTTGTGGGCGCAGCATCGGTCCCTTTACCATTAACGTTGCGTTACATGTCCTGTTCCCCACTATAATTACAGCTCTTGCTCTGCCAGAGTGCAGACTCTTGACTCAACCTGAGACTCGGAATAAATCCAGCCTATCAGGTGGCACGAGGAGGAGACTCAGTCTGAACAAACACACACACACACACACACACACACACATCACACCTTGTGTGCAATCACTTATTTTGCCTGCAGATGCATGGCTTAGAGCCGGGGGTGTCAGCCAGAGTACAAGCTAAGACTAGATGAATGCCAGATACGGATGGACTGTCCATACAGAGCTTGGGATGTCAGCCAGAGAATTATGATGTGCACTAGACGGGAATAAGGTGCATAGAGTGAATACCTGCAGAGTCCTTGGTCAGACTGTGCTGGAATGGCATCTGCTCTGATATCAGTGTGTGACTCTGAGAGCAGAGTAATGCAAGTCTCTTGTTGCTTTTAGGTTTTAGCTGCACTGAAGTCTCAGTCTGTGCTGCTTCATTTCCATAACATAGCTGATGATGCCACCATGAGATGTTTGATATTTCAGTCTGAAACTGTTTATTGAATTGTTCCAGCTATTTATAATCCATTACTTTAAGTACGTTCATCGCATCTTAGGAGTTGATAAGCAGTCATTAGCTAGGTAGCTGTTTTGTACCATTATTAAAGCTGTTATAGATATTTTTAACTATCTATTTATTACATGAATCCTTTGATGTTTAAAAAAAGGAAACCGCAGGTAATTATTACCCGTGGTTTTCCTCAGCTCTGTGCAGCATTTCAGCTTTATTTAGCTTTTTTTTGTTGTTCTATAACCTGAAAGGTAACGTGGTTCTATTTTAACTCTTACTTGGTTTACTTCAAACAGCAGACAACTGACAAAAAACTATAAAAACTCACTGTATTGTACCAAATAGCAAATCAGACACAACACAGTTTAACAGAAGGAAGGAACAGACAACAAGATCAACCTAACCCTAACCCTAACCCATCAATTCAGGTTATTAACATTGCTATCTGCATTTATCCAGTCAAGCCATTATGAAATACACATTCACAGTATATATAATTAACATGCTATATTAAAATATTAGAAAAAAGTACAAAAGACCTGATGCAACATTATTTATTCATTAGACTTTCGGCAGAATCTCAGACTCCGTATCTCCCATTGTCCCACAGTGCAGCAGATCATAGCAGGGCTGTCGGCAAGAAGTCGGCTGAAGCTGCTCCCAGTACTGAGTGGAGTTCTGCCTTGTCTTCTGAAAATGAACGTTCAGGTCAGAAAGGGCCAGTTTATCAACGTGAGGTATCAAAACGAGGATCCCAAAGCACAGTCAGTGATTCAACAAATGAGATGAAGTGACATGTGGGTGAGGACACCAGAGTGTGACATCACACCCTCACTGGCATCTTAGTCCTCCCACTGGAGACGTGAGGAGGGATGCAGAGAAAAGAGGAAAGGAATCTAAGCCAATGTTAGTGAGGTAGCAATAGCAAGCTTAGCAGTAGTTCTTATTAATATAAATATTCAGTAATGGTGGATCATCAATAAAAACATGTAGTTTACTGTGTGTTTTTATGATAACCTTCAGCAGTGACCAGAATAAGATTAGACTGAACAACAACAAACAAGTTATTTATCTGCCGTTAGCACAACATCAGTTCCTAACATCTCCTTAAATCACAACTCATAAACTCACAAGAGTTCAAAAACATGCTTGATAAATGCTGCTCCCTCGATGATTCCCAAAATCTATCAAGCTATTCATCCTTGTAAAAGAAAACAAAGAAGCCTTGGTAGGAAGCACACTGCCCTTGTAGCTGTCTGTCTCTGCTGATCAATCCCTTGAGAAGTCATTGATCCATACAGACCCTTTGCTCATATGCCTGGCAGACGCCGCAGCAACAACAAAGATTTCTGTTCCTTCCTGACAGCATGACCACTCGCGTTTCCGTCAGTGAATGGGTAGGAACCCCGGAGCTGTCAAACCTACAGAGCAGGATTTAACGAAACGCAATGACAAGTTTTCCACACCCACTTTTCCCTGAGACATCTGTGTCCCGGAGTCACCTTAAACATTTTGGAAGATGCTCATTCAATATTAAAGTCCGTTTCTGGTGTTCACTTACTTTTTAACTCTGCTAGTGAACTAGCCCAGAGTGTTGATGTCCTCGATGATCAATAGTCTCATCGGGCTCAAAAGAAACTGATCTGATTAATCCTTTAAGTAGTTTTTAATGAGCGAGCGCTGAGAGGTTAGACTCGTTAAATTGATGATATAGGAAAACTTTTTCAATCATTAGGCAGAGAGAATAATTAGCAGATAGAACAAAGTGTTATGTTGCACCTGTGGTAGGAAATTAAGAGTTCATTTCAGTTTATGTCTTTGTATGACAACATAAAACTGTTCTCACTCTGGTGCTTTGGACGCACTCTTCCTGTGCAATAACAGACTGTTACTGGTATTTCAGGTGTGCTGCAAAGTGAAGTGATCATTTAACCAGTTATTTCTAATTGTTGTGCTAAGCTAAATTAACCAAGTGCTACTTTAGGGCCAAGACCACATTTTGGTAATTCTGTCCTACCTGGTTACTCCTACTAAAAACCTTAACATCTCAAACTCAGCGTCCTGCCTCTTTTTTAGTGCCACCCTCTCCAAACCATACATCATAGCAAGTCTCCCTATCACATTCACTCTTGTTGCCGTCCTTCTGTCACACATCACCCCTGACACTCGTCTCCACCCTGACTGCACTTATCTGTTGCAACTGCTCCATGCTGTCCCCCCGTATTTTTAGACTTGCCCCTGCAGAAGATGCTCACCATAAATACTACATCACAGACAGCTCTTGTGGCAGATGTTTTTCTACGTTGTTACTCTATCAGTGAGGTTGGGCAACCTCTGGTGTGAGGCGGACATGATGTCAGCGGGCTGATCCATGAAAGAGGCATATGCACTGGCGTGAAGTGATACTATTCACACTATGAGCCAACACTATGCAGTTTAATAACCTATGATGTGATTGGACAATGCAAAGAAATGATTCTATTGAATTATCATTTTGAACAAATTGGCCATTTTTTTTCCTCCATGTGTGTTCAGTTCATGTTCAATGCACTCGGTTCACAAAATTAAGGAAGCTCAAGATCTACAAGAACAAGTACAATATAAAAAACAATGTGCTTAAAGCTTCTAGAAAAACTTGCAATTGTCTTGGCAGTGGTAGCCAGACATGAATCCAAACTGGACACTGACAGACGCTAACTAAGCTTGCAGCAGCATGTATTGTACTTTTTGTTTGTCAGGCTTTGTGTTTCTCAGGCGAATTCAGTAGTAGTTGATGTAGAGGCCCCAGATGAGTACGTACGCTCAGCCTCCACCTTTCATGTGCTCAACCGAGGTGCACAAAGGAAAGTATACATCCACATGTTCCAAAGAAGTCAAACTTAGAAGGAAATACTCACATAATTGGTTCAACCGCATTGTGATTAAATAGCAAAACCTAAAATAATTCAATAGATCGGTGCAAACATCTAACAACCGATTATTTATTCCCTTTATTCCCAAAATTGCATCCATGTGTGCTCGTGTCTCAGCATTTTCATACCAAATACATATCAAAGAGATCCCAGATCCATTGTGATAATCTGTAGGAGTGAAGTTATCTGAGAATTGTGCAACTCTCTACACCTGCGAGGTGGGGAGATGAAGCTGTATGAAGAATATGATCATCAGCATTTATTCACTAGAGGGGCTGGCAGAAACGATTCCCAACACGTTCCCATGAGGACCCTCCAGGGACACAGTGGGTGACCCCTGGTAGAACCCGGACCCTATTTTGAGAAACTCGAGTAGCGCTGAGCAGGAAAATCAATGACATTACCCGAAAAGCCCCCCTTAATCATTACAGCGCCGAATACCTTCGCATGGAGCTGCTGGAGAAACGCTCGGTCTGATTTCAAAACTCGGGCCAATCCCGAGTCACGTGACTCAACCACCGGCAGCATTAGAGAGCGCAAAAGGGACGCAGAGGCTCGGTACACACAAGCCTGCATACCTCCAACCCTCCACCGCTATCCGCGCAATTTCTTTTTAATTGAAACCTTTTACTCCCGCTCGGTGAGTACATTTCCCACTGCCTTTTTCTTAAGCATATTTTTATCCTCTTTTTCTTCCTGCCCTGTCTTGGTGTTCCGACTTGCGGGGAAACATGTTTTCTCGTTTTCTCTGCATGCAATGATTTAAATCTTGGGAGTGCTGGTGCTCCGGCGACATCTCTACGTGCTTGCGGACGCTCTTGGTATTTTTTTCTCCTCCTCTCTCTCTTGCTCTTCTCTTTCCAAAGCAGCTTCCTCTGCGAGCTCACTTGTTGTAATATCCACCTTTTGGTTGTTTTCTGGCTTTTTCCCTTTCTCATGGCTTGTTTTGGTGTGGTTTTGGCTTTCTCTGGTCCTGCAGTGTTTCTCTGGTGTTGGAGACCACGTCTCCGAAGGCGCAAAAATAACACTTTTGATTTTCATCTTTGAGGATTTTGCTTTTCTTAGAGGTGAGAAATGTAACTTTGCTGGAGTTTGTTTTGGTATTTTCTCCATACCTCTTTATGCAGCATTACCGTGGATGTTCAAACTTTTTTTTATTCTAACGTTTTTTTAACTAATGGTCTCGGACACAGCTGGATTTCTGTTAAATTATCAAATGGTTTTAGACCTTCAGATAGTATATTTTGTCCTGTGAGCTCAGGAGAAACGCAAATAAAACAGAATAATCCTGTTTTTGAAAGGATAAATAAAAGTGATAACACAGAAAGGATGATTTCTTCAGAGTTGCCTTCCAGTGACTCCAATTTCAAAGGTTTTTATAACAAACGAATGCAAATCAGTGCTGTGTAAAACAACTGATTTCTGCCAACTGAACCAGCCACAGCTGTGCTCCTCCACCCTGCCTCTCTTGCTGCACACATTTGGGACTGATAACCGGTGGACACGGTCAGACATCACACAGAGAAGCTTGGAAACTTAAACTGGCTCAGTGAGGCAATGGATTGTGTGGAAGGAGGGCGGTTGAGGCTTTTGCAGGTTCATTATGCAAGTGAGGCTGATAGATTTGATTAATAGTTTGACCTTGACGTGCAGCCAGAGCTCGCCCACAAACCCACAGGCGACAGATTCAGAAAGACACTCCTGCAATTAACAGACAAAACGTGACACTGCCCTTTTAAATGACCCCTTTACCAAAGTTTGTTTTTATGCACTGCTAAAAGAAAAGCTTTCCAAACTTTCCCAGCTCAAGACAAAACCGCATTTCAATCATCCTCGAAAGATATGGACCGAAGCATTTGACAGTTATTCCAGCCTTCAGACTCTACAGGTCAGGGAACAGGTGGGGGAAGCCGAGCATGAAATGTGCTGCTACGCAAACAATACTTATCTCTCACTAGGGATGAAGTGTGGGGCTGTCTCTGGAATAGCCAGCCTATATAGGCATGCACTGAATCACTATAAGCCCAGAGAGGAGAGGGAAGGAATAAAGTTTAGCCAGGCATTTCTGGACCGGTCAGTAATCTGTCTGTGTCCAGCGGAGGCCTGTCTTTACACTTCTGCTCCTGTGGGTTGGGATGATCACTGACCCTTAACAGGTGTATGATGTGGGCTGCTTCAAAGCTACGCACCACAGAGTCCATCTTCTGCAGGATACGGATGAAAAGCATTTTAGAGCGTCTCCAGCTTTGAGACCACAGGTCAAAGAAGAGATTAGAGGGAGCTGCTGCTGCTGCGTCTTCTCTCTCTCTTCTCCACTCTCTTCCGTGCATGTGAAAGATAGCCGAAGAGAAGAACAGATGTGGAGGTCAGATAAACAAAGGAAGAAGAAAGAAAAATGCCTGAAAGTGCGTGTTGCTTTGACAAATGAAAATTCACGAGCACACAAGTATGATCTTCACTTCACATAGAATAGCTCGGTGTTACATTATGCATGTGGCAATACTCAGCGCTCCCTATTAGATCTCCTGCTCTTGGATGTACACACTGTGTTCCACGCCTCTATTAGCCATATTCAACACAGCAGTACACTCTGTCTCTTCAGCCAGCAGTTTGGATAAACAACAGTCAGTGTATTTGCACGGGCCTGACTCTCGGGGGAGACGTGCCATTAGCCTAGCAGCAGCAGCAGCAGTATCTCAGCACCACGGCCAGCTCCTTTTATTCTCCATTCAAAGAGATAGCGGCTGATTTCAGCACCATGGACAACCGCCAACACATTATTACTCTGGCAGCGGGAGCCAGCTGATTCTTGCCTGGAAGTCTGGAGTGTCTCTACTCACTATCCCCTGCTCTCTCCACCACACACGTCTTCCTCTGACCTATTTGAGCTTTGTACCACAGTTTAACAAGTTGAAAAGGGGATTCCATCATAGATGGGATGCAAATTGCTAAAAGTTTCTCCCTAAGGTTTTTACATGCTGAAGAAAGTAATGTTTATCTACTTTGTTTAATTTAAAAATGAATGTGGTCTATGATGTCAGGGCAGATTCGTTTTTAGATAGAGATACTGTCAGTACGTATGATGAGTTAAACAGTACCTGGGCACAGCATCACTTAACACATTTAGCTTGATTAATTTAGTGGTATTTTCTCAGATTACAAAAGTCTTCTATTCAAAATGCCAAAAATTGTTTTGACACTGGATAAGATAAAAAAATGATAACACTTTTTTTATTTCAGTTGAAAAGTTTTATTTATGTTAATGCATTCATATTGGATTATGTTAAATATGATTATTAACATAGATAATATAGATATATAAAACTTGATGAGAATGTGTTGTTCTATGCTTTAGAAACAGGGACATATTCTCGAAAACCAGTCTTGTAATTATTGTAATTATTATGGTCAAACTTGCATCCTATTCATAAAATCAAGGATTTTATGAATACTTTTACCTCTGTGGCTTAGAGCAGACACCAGTGCCACAAGTTACTTCTGCAGATATTATAATATATATAAATGTCCCAGAAACAACAGGCCAGCTGCAGCAGCCCGAGCCAGCTGTAAAACACCAAAAGCAGGCTGTAATTTAAATCATGAGAATGTGTTTACAAGAACAAGAAAAGTAACAGTACCCAGCTTCTGCTCTCTCTACACTGAGACTTGCATTAAATAAAAAAATATTCGTCTTTAAATAAGCAAAATGTCTCATAACAACAGGTTTGAATGCCTTCAAAGAATTCACTAGGAACAACGTGGTGTTGGAGCCAATGAGTTGAGACACTGACCAAGAGTTGACACTGATGATGAGTTCCTGCATTTTAATGAACACAAATTTACACAGTGCATCTACTGTAAAACGAACCAACTGTGTAGTCTCCAGCGGTTTTAGGACATTATTTAGGTTTAAATTTGTTTTGTCCAACTTATTAATAAAGATTTGTGTCTTCAGTCGGAAAAACTAAGCTGAAAGCTTCAGATGTGGAGGCTGAGGAAAGTCAGGAAGTATCCAGTGAGGGACTTACATGTCGTTTTTAGTCTTTTCATTCTCAAAACCAACAATGTTATGACGAATTCCTGCAGCTGTACATACAATATGCAGCTGGTATTTGTGTTTCTTCAAAACCAAACAAATAAATGGCAAAAAAAGGAATTAAACATTCTGTATTATTAATGCAACTATTGTAACATTTGTTGCATGAATTTTGGAGGCGTTATGAAATGCCTGCAAACAAGTACAGAAACTAGGAAACCAAAGGAAGCTTGCTGCTTATAGCATGTACTGCATTCACCCTTCTGTCACTGTGCCTACCTATCTGTGTCCTATAATCTATGCAATAAACTCCAAACCTCACCAGTTTGTAATGTTTAACGGCAGAACAGGGACACAATTTCCATTTAATTTGCAAATTGTTCCAAAATGAAATTATAATCAGCTCTTAGTCATGTTGATTTAGTATTCATAGCGTGACATCCAGCTTGGCCTCGTGTTGTTTTATCTTATCACAACTGAAGGCTGTGTTAATGCAGCTCCACGTGTTAATTTTTTACTTTTGACCTTTCACCCTCACCGTCAAATCCCGCTCCAAATCATTACCCTAATATTACTGCTGCACTCTAATTTACATCCTTCTGGTGTCACAAAGCAGGAACATATTTTGTTATCAGCTAATTACTCGCAGCTCTAGTGACCCAGATACTTTAGCCTGGTGGAGCGGAAGCTATATTTGGCAGTTACACAAGAGGAGAATTAAGGAAATGGAGAAATATGTCCGTGCCAAGAGATATGGGAAAGCATGGCATACGTTCACATGCCCTCGAGCAGGGCTGCGGATTCCCCTGCTACAACAGCAGGTGGAGTCTTTTGTTCTGCTCCTTCCTTCAAACACACAGAATGATGTAGCAGTAATCCTTCGTTTAACGCTTGAGAACGGGCAAGTCTCCACATGAAGTGAAAAACAAACTTTTAAGAACACTCCAGACAAAAACAGCGTGACACACGGTGATGCAACAGGGAGGTTTTCCAAAGCAAAATAGCTGGCCGGGGCTGCTAGTAAAACAAAAGAAAACAGGGTTAAATATTCCCTTCTAAACAACATGTCCCTGCAGAACCAGTGAAGCAACATCTAGAAAGCTTTTTACCATCAAAGTGACCCAAAAAGAAGCTCTGTGCATCACTTCTGAAACTATTTACAAAAGCTGACGCTGCAAGCCGCTTGTAGTTCTCCAAGAGATACACGCTGACCTCGAAGATCATGTTTGTGTGAAGAGAAAAAAAAAAGCACACACAAATTCCCTCATTCCAAAGATGACCAACATTCAAGACACATTGTGTTCCAGTGAAGTTCAGCCCATCTCCTCATGTAGGTCAGGCGGTGCCGTTATCTCCCTGCTGTCATCACTGATCAAAGCTATAGGTTGCTCAGATCAGATTACGCCACAGCTCTGCCCTCAGTCACCACGCTACAGAAAGCATTCTTAAATTCATATGAAAGAGGCAAAGCAAACACCAAAGCTTTTTTTTACAGGATTGCTGTAGCTGTGGGCTCTCACACGGTGAAGCATGCCCTTACAGTTCAAAAAGTCAGTTCATTATAGCTATGAAAAATATGTAAATGATAAGGCTGATAGAATGGTAATATAAAAGGCCAGAGTCACAGTAATAATTTATAAGCCAGCACCTACCTACCGCATGATGTATGCCTGCATTTTCCATCTTTGATATTCCGGTCCGAGGACCAATTCTAAGCTCCTTGAAGATGATTGGCGTTGAAAATGCATTTCCACACTTCTTTTTTGAACTTCCCTTCCATTGCACCCCCTTTTATCCCCCCACCCCCCATGTCTCTCTCACTTTCCTTTTGTTGCCATTTCCCCCCCACTCCTTCAATTCAAACTCAAGACAGGTATTATGCAGGAGGTAATGGGGTATAGGAATGGAGGGAATAATAAGAGTGGTGCTTGACAGTCATCTTTCCTTGTTAAGATCCTCAGCAAAACCATTTCAAAGAATTTCCAGGTAGATAGTAAACAAGCACAAAACTGCAAGGCAAGTTGCTCATTATAATGTGAGCAATAACTGGCTATTCTCTATCTTCTCTGCACCGTTAGCCAGTGTTTACTGTACAAGTCCTGCAGGAGAGATTAGATTGCTCCAGGCTCCTCTGGGCTGGGAACAGAATGGCCCAGCAAGGACCTCTATTCATTAAGCCCTTAATTGCTAATTGAGGTCTTTGAATGATTCAGCAATAGCTGCTGCTGTTGGGGCATTAGCTGAGTAATTTATGGCTGCGAGGGAGCAGAAAGAAAAAAAAAGAATGACGGCAAGAAAGTGTTAATAAAAAGGACACTGCGCTATTTTTATTGCACGGCCACCGTCTCGGTTAACTCCCAAACATCTATGCAGTGCCGTCATTAAGTAAAATTCATCATCCTCTGATTAAATATCATTTAACCCTAATGTGCTCACCGCGCTTTTTTAATTGAATCTGCTTTCGGTTTAGCAAATTATTTTGTGATTAGTGAATAGTTGTGAATAGTATGTGACTATTGTGGCAGTCGTGTCGCATACAATGGTACTGCTCTAAAATCACTCAGTGGTAAAAGCTGATGTGTTTTAATTAGCAGCATATTGATAAAAAAATGGAAATCAAAAAAGCCTACACTGTAGAAAGTTTGTGAATTTCATCTGTATAATGTAATAAAAGCAATTAGCTGTCATTCAAAAGAAAGATGCACAAAGGGAGCCCTAAGAAGCAAGACCCAGGACACTGTTTAACATTAACAGGTGACACCAAGAACCAGTAAAAGTGTTGTTAATGAGCTGCAGAGTTTACGTTTTATCTTCGACTGGTGCTGTGTTAGCTGTTTCACCACTCTTTCCAGCGTACTGCTTCCCTGCTTCATATTTAACACACAGAACTTAGAGTGGCATCAATCTTCTAGAGCTTCAATCAAGAAAAGGGAAATAAAACACAACCGCTTTATGGTAGCTCGGATTTCTCTACGGTGCTCCTTTTTATCACTGAATAATGTATTTGGGCTATTTTAATTCAATATGTTTTGCCCAAGACGTTATCTTATACAGTCTGGCCAGCAGCAGTCATTATCCGTGATTTGCCATCTCCCAGCAGCTTTGTCGTTGACTGATGTTTAACATTATTATCGGCTTTTGTGTTATTCGCAGGCGCATTTTGATAAATCCTCACATTTCATGCTGCATATGTTCTCAGGGAGGGGAGAAATAGCCCACAGCTGCACAGTTTGTAAATATAGACTGTATAAAAATGTAATTACATTTCTGTTCACATTTATTCCCTTGTAATGCATTTGGCTGTCATTCAACAGAATGAGGCAAAAAAAAGCTTTTATAAGCCCATATTTTTCTATCTATTCTTCACCTGCAAGTTGAGACCTTGTTCAAAATGATGCTTGTTTCTTGACTGTGACAATGCAGAAGGTGACGTCCGGACGTCTTTCTGAAAACAATCTATGAAGATGTCTACAAATGAATCTCAGCTGGGGTTAGATGCTTTCGGTTGAACGCTGTCGACTCGCTAAAGATAAAATGCTGCAATGCAACACTGAGCGAGTGTGGCCTGAATGCATCCTTCCCATCCCATATGCATTTGTCATATCGGATGGGGAGTTTTCATCTTTTCTCCTCAGACAGCAGCACGAGTCAGTGAGGAGAGATCAGGGAGAGAGGAAGTGAAAATGATTACTTTCACCAGCTCCTCGCTTCTTTATCTCCAGAGAATTCAGAGTCTGAAGCCGCTGACAGTTGGTGTGAAAGGACCAAAGAGGATCCATGAAATACTTACACTTGGAACCTCTGCAACACGGGAGGGTACTGTAGAAGCCCCCAAGAAAAAACGTCACTGACAGGCGCCCGCTTCTCCGTCGTAAGAATGACTTTTAAGAGACAAACAAAAAGTCTTTGCATGGAAAAACATGGCAGTGATGCGTTGGGATGTGTTCACAGCTTCACTGATGCATGAAGATGTTATTTAACGGTAATTTCTGAAGCGTTAAGGTGAATGCAAACCCATCTCTCCACTTTTTCTAGCCTATCAGGCTGCTTCGAATTCAGCGTGAGTGTGTTTTCTGGCCTGGGACAATTCCATCAGTGTTTGCCAGCAGTTATGCCACATGCTCCTTCTTAAAAGGCTTTGAGGGTCTTAGTGATTCATGAATATTGTAATAAAAATCTTTGAAGTCCTTTTTTTTATCTTAAATGAGCTAGAGATATAATGTAAAAGACTTCTCCCTGTTCATCATTTTCATTTAAAACATGTGATTAACAAACAAAATGATGCTCGAGCATCTCTGGGTTACCTACAGGTGACGACTGTGGACACAGACTGTCAGTGCCTCTATCTAAGAGGCTTCAGTTATTCTGAGGTTATGTCTATGCATCAGATGCAGCCTGCAGTTATTTACATCAGCATTCAGCTCAGTGGATGTTCAGTGACCACCCAGTGCTGTCAGCTGCTGATAGAAGTTTGACAAGTTTACAGACTTGGACAAAACTACAAACCATTAGTCGAACTAATGTCTCATATCCATATGCAAGTTTGCATCAGGCCTTGCAATTCAGAAAAAGACACAAACATTCGAGAAGTAATTTACTGTTTTGTTCTGTTCCAGAGATGCTTTTGATTTGTTCTGACTCTGCATCTGTACCCTATTTTGAGGAAGGGTGCGTAAATACTTTTCTTTTTTGCTTCAACACTAAAGGACCTCTGTGACTCTGCGTCAGTCTTTCGGACGGCAAGCTGTTAAGGCTGCAGTAGTGGCGATGCTAGTGATGAGTGATGTGGCATCAGAGGATGCCATGGTTTCATCCGTATACGGTTTCAGCTCCCTGACCTTGGAAGCAAACTCCTCTGAATTGTGGATGTGGATTGTGGTCACTAATAGCTTCCCCTCAGACTGAAGAAGCTCACAAAAACAAAGTTCAGCTGACACAGAAGCATGCAGAACAGCTAGGTGGTTTTCATGAGCAGAATCTTGATGCTAAATGATGCCTCGGTTTAGTGCCCACATGTGTTCAGTTGCCAGACGATGGTGCAAAAGAAGATTTAATCCAGTCCAACCTGACCTGCGCTGGTTTTCTATAAGCCACACTGACTATGTGGAATTTGTACGGGTGGTGAAGAAGGTGCAGTGAGTCACAGTCGTATGGGTCATGTGAGAGCGATCGCTGAGGATCGGTATCGCTCATATACTTTCGTTACGTTTCTTGTGATTTTATTTTACCTTGTAGTGCATTAGGGCATTGTTAAGTTCAGTCTTTAGACATTTGATAAACACAGTTTGAAAACCTGCTCAGCGGTCCTCACTTCCAACTCACTGCAACAACCAGTATATAACCTATAACCTCTGTATAACTATAGAATATATAACCTTTTCAATTTGTTCGCCTCTTGCCGACTGCCGCATTCGTTATAACCAACAGCAACGGCTCCATTCAGCAGTAGGTCCCCACTAAGCATGGGTTTGACTTAGCAACATCACATTTCCTTAGATTACAACTGTTTAAAATGTTCTTGCTTTCTCAATCAGCCACCTAATGGCCTCACCCCTGTGCATTTGCCTGAAGGAGTCCATCAAACGCACTTCGCATTTATCAGTCACTAAGTGGGTTCAGTTAAACGCTGGAGCCGTGAGGCTGTAAAGAGACGAAGCAAATGGGATTTGATTTGATTGGACTGACTTGTGGGAATTTTAGTCTTCGCTCTGTTGATAATTAAGTTAATCAGCTCCCGAAAACTCAATGGCAAAAATGCAACATTATGGGGCTCACAGTGGTGTTAAATTGTCTTCCATTTTGTGATATGCAAAAGGAGAAATGTTTAAGCATAGGCGATTTAGAATAGATTATGTGTGGGTGGAGGCAAAGGATGGAAGTAAAAAAAAAAAAAGGGTAGGATGGGGAAAATTGTGATGTGAAGTGTGCCAAGGTGAATACTGGCTCCATCTCCAAGGGGTAAACGTAGAGACATATACCTATAGGTATTTTTATATCTTTCTGTTTCTTTCTATACTTAATTATTTCTGTTCAGGGGCAGGCTTGGGTTGGAATTCACAAGTAGAGCCTAGAAAAGAGTAGAAAAAAATCAATTGGAACATTTTGTTATATGTTAAAGCAAACTCCAGTATTATGAAAACATTCTTCAGGTTGTTGTAGATATTATTATAAACCTTTAAGTTTAGGCATTTCATTGACTCTTCGCTTAGACAGAAATATTTACACCTGATGCTTTAATGAAATAACCGTCACATTGACACCAAAGCATTCGTATCTTAGCAGAATTAATGACAACCCTGGAAACCATAGCATTAATATAATCACATAACCATACTTTATTCAGTCCGTGACAGTAGACTGTGCTGTATACAGTCATTCTCAAAGTGCTACTCAACTGTAAAGTATTAAAACACATAAAGTTCAGAATTAATGTTCTATTTTCTTAGTGAATTCTTTGTTTTTGTAATAAAATTAAATTATTGAATTAGATTGTTAATTTTTTTAAATCTGCAACAAAGCACCTTATTTTACATGTTTGTATATAGCTTTCAGATAAATGTTATTTATTTTCTACCTCTGAAATGTAGTGCAATATAAGTACAATATAAAAATCTGTCTAAAATCTGTACAATTTAATATTTCTTTGTTTTTTATGGCCTCAGAAAAGTTTCCCCTGTGATAATAACACAACTTGTGAAATCTGGGTTAAAACGCTTCAGTACAGAAGTGCACGCACAAACAAACATGCAAAGGAAGTACCAACCACAAAGGTACCTTCTTCCCTCGTTGAGTTTGTGCCACATTCATATTGCTGTGGTAGCTTCCTGATCCCCCTGAGAACCGCGGCATTACGAGAACAAACATTGCAGGCTGCACAGGGTGTGAAAAGGACTGGTGATGTTTACAGAAAGATTGTTTCGGGGCTCATGTGTGAAACGTCCACGTAAATCCTTTTTCTGTTGACCTGATTTCGGTCTGAACCTACTGAAGTTGGTGGATGAACTATAGTTTCTGTGGTGGAAGTGCTGAGATTCTTTACTTAAAACACTTAGTACATATCAGTACAACAATGTAAAACTATTCATTTACAAGTCCTGTGTCAGAATTCATCCAAGTAAGACTGGAGACGTACAAAATATGCAAAGTATAAAACGGCCCAGTTCTACAGAAAATTTTCTCCTGTATCTGATCGTATGAATATTGATGCATCAGTGTGAAAGCAGCATTTTACTACTTTATTTTACTCTAAAGTGAAGTAGTTTAATCCTGTGGTTTTAAAACTAGATGATTAAAATTGATGATTAAAATCTGCTACACAAAACCACTAAATGATTGTTCTCATGTCTCATGTAATGTTTCATTCATTCATATTTTTATGTTTTGAAAGTGTGAAACATTTACATATATGCAACTGGTTGCTTAAATGAAGAAAAATAGTTTCTCAGCGAGGCAGGTCAGTGACCACGAGGACCAGGACAGTCTTGCTTTAAACCAAACAAAGACCTACAGCAGGTTCTTCAACCTAAACTAAATAACCTAAGCTCCCAGGTTTTCTCTGTCTCTCATACCTCCTGTCTACTAGCACCCTGACAGCAGTTAGCAGGCTTCTCTTAAGATATGGTGAATTATCAACTCTGTGGCATTCAAGAATTGTTCTGCATTGTTAAAGCTGCTCTCAGTTCAAAAAAAAAAGAAGAACCACAACCAGAAACAAAGATCAGCATCAACACAGGACAGCAAACCACAGCAAAGAAAATGGCTCTGGACGCCACAGACTCATAGAACATCCGCAGCGTGGTGCTGCATACGCTAAAGGACCGTGTGTGTAGACCCAAATATTTATGGTTCATCGTTGAACTCACACCAGTCCACAAAGTTGTTCACCACTCCTTGGTACTCTGTGATGTCATCAAGTGTCTCTTAAATTAATACAATGCAATTACAAATCCATCCGTTAGGTAAAGGTACAGACAACTGGCTAGGAATGAGCCTGCGCTTTCATTAATGGTGCAGGACATAGTTTGTTGTTGTCATGGTTAACATGATAGCTTCACAAATTAAAACTCTCCTTTGCTCATGTCATAATTTCTTCTACTGCTTTAGGTCATACTAAATGGATAAAAAGCACTCGTTTATTCTTCACAATGTGTTATATTACAATAATACTTTAGAGAAACAAAAAGTACAGTGTTTCCCCTGAAATGGTATGTTAAAGGACCACTTTGCAGAAGCTGTCCACCAGTAGTTACCCACCTGACAGATGCTTGAGGCGGTGAGAACTAAAACTAAAAAAGAAGTGAAGCAGCCTCGCGACTTCAGTGTGAGGAATACAAGTTCACATATACAGTGAGAAGTGTCAGATTCACACCAGTTCCTCTGCGTCAGCCTCCATGACCTCAGGTAGACACAGGCTCAGAGAATGAGCTCAGGTGAGGATAACCACAACTGAAAGTAGCTGATTGGTTAGTTGATACAAGTTGAATGTGAGATTTTGTCCTCTATGATTACAAACTTAACGGCTTTGATTCTAGTATGTTGGTTGGATGGGCTGAAGGCGGCGATTTAAAGTGCGGCTGCAACATTTACTTTATTAATCCCTGAATAATTTGACAAACAACCTTTTTTAACTGACTGATCATTTTATATCATAGTCAACTGGATATTTCAGGGTTTTTGACTGTTGGTCAATAAAATAAGACATTTTCATCTTTGACTCTGAGGAACGAGGGTGTTTATTTCTCACAATTTAACAATGTTTCAAGTGATACATAATTGAATTAAGAGAATAACAGATTTAAAGAAAGTCATTTTGCTTTTGGAAAAATGTAATGAATAATCTTCAAAATTTTCTGAAAATTTGAACTAACAATCGATTAATCATAGAATTCGTTGGTAGCAGCCTTATAAATGATTCGCTTTCATTTTTGCTTTTCAGTGCTGTTTTTAGTTGTGAAACCTCAGAAGAATGTGATCTCATAAAAAAGAATAAGAAAGAGAATAAGAAAACATGTTTTTTTGGTGATCCAATGGGATTTATAAAAACAAAGACAGAATTTCTTCAGTGCATATAAAAACTTCCAGTTATATAAAACATGGTTTGGATTCAGGTGGGCCTATTGTTGTTCAGTCTAACCATCCTGACTTTCTGATCTTCGTGCACCTGTGTCTCCCAGCAGGTAGTGCTGCAGGTCTAGGATGACTGGGAAGACCCAGACCAGCAACGTGACCAACAAGAATGACCCACGCTCCCTCAACTCCCGCGTCTTCATTGGCAACCTCAATACGGCGGTGGTAACTAAGGCCGACATCGAGGCCATCTTCGCCAAATACGGGAAGATAGTGGGCTGCTCGGTGCACAAAGGCTACGCTTTCGTTCAGTACGCCAGTGAGAGGAACGCCCGGGCGGCTGTGGCCAGCGAGAACGCCAGGGTCATCGCTGGACAGTCACTAGGTAACGTTGATCAAATGTCCTTAATAACCAGTTTCACAGTGGCAGATGAACTAATTAATTACTACTTTAATAAAGGTATCGATACTTTACTGTAGAAGTACTCTGTTGTTAGTAAAACACAAAGCACTTTCTATAAAAGACTGCGAAAGCAACAAAAAAAAGAAATACACATAGATGCAAAGCAAGAAGTCATAAAACAGGGATCCGTGTCAATAATAGAAGATCATTTCATTAAAAGGAAGGCGACTTCAAATAACCTGAAGACTGAAAATATGATATGATTTGAGTCTGTCTGAGATCTTCAAACATGTTATTTTAAACTCAAGACCTCATGACACCATCTGTCTCCTGCTGCCTATGGTCAAAGGTCATATATTACTGGCAAACTTAATTTTTCTCAGTAAAATCGTGTTGCCAGTGTGAAGACAGTGACATACGGAATACATACCCACACAAGCTCTAACATGAAGATAGACTGAAAACATTAGGAGAAAGTGGGAAAACAGACACGAAGCAACAAGGAGCAAACATGCAGAGCTCAGTCCCCACGGGCTTTCAGTGGACCCCGGTAAATCTTTCTTATATTACTTATTGATTAGTTCACAGCCTCCTCCATGGAAAATAGAAGTCCTCCCCAAGCCCTGCTCTGTCATTAAATATGAAGAGGAGCGCTGCAGGATCACATCTGTAATTCTGTAATTCCACTCCGCGTTTGCCCAGTTTCATGCATTTTTGGCTGTGAAATTACATATGGCAGTGGTAAAACTGTGGGGTTTAATTATTTTCATGCTGATATTCTCTATAATTTTGTGACTCCACAACTTATTTGTACTGAAGAACTTTTTGACTGACATGCTGCAGCTGTAGTGTAACGGAACTCAAATTAGGGACCTGGAACAACAGGGGCTGGACTGATATCATTAAAACAAACATCCATCAAACTTTGTGGACTGTCCTCTTCGTTCTATTCTCCTGCTAATAAGCGTCATGTTTCTAATGTGCTCATGAACCAGATCTGTCTCGAAATGAGCCTTGAACATCCTTAGAAGATTTTTGTTTGTTTGTTTGACAGCTCTGACACGTTTCACATCTTGTCTTTTCCCCTGTCAGACTTTCTAAGTTGGAAATTTGGGAATCATATTAACTATTCCTTGCTTGGATAGTTCTACATTTGGGGAAATAATTTAAGTTAAAGGGGACAATTGAGACAGGTCTCATGTCTCCAAACAGTAGCTGTAACATGAGGACTGGAAGTTTGTTGTCTGGTCAACAGCGGCACATAACTTTTGATAAACCCAGAAGTGGCTGTTTTAGCAGATCAGATATGTTCATGTGTGAGCCTACGAAAAACTATATGACGTTGAAGCTGTTTATTCATGAGATCTAACTGCAAATAAGTTAGTCACACTTCTACAAAATATTAACACTTGTGTGAGCACAGAGCCATGTGTCCTGTGTCCTGTCTGCAGCTTTGCATCCTCATAAAGGGGCTACTCTCATTATTACGCAGACTAACAAGCCACAACATTACCCGAGGAGCAGCTATGCGTTTGGGTTTGTTAATTATTATTAAGTTTTATTAAGCATTTCCTGAGGGACATGTGTCCCAAACAACGATGGCAGGACTTGAAATCACACAGAGCTCTGCTTCATACAGCAGCCAGAGTAAAACATTGCTTTGCATTGATCTGACATGTTGTCCCTCCGAAGGCTTCTCCTGCTCTGTAAACACTGGACGTCCGTGGACACACATGCACACGTAATAATTTTACATTCACAATGCACCGAAAATGTCAGCGATAATATCTCCTTCTGCTTTTGAAATAATTTTTTATTGCTTTTATTCTGCTGCCCCTGTGACATTTAACCCCTGACACCTTATCTTTTAAACATGAGCCTTACATTTGATTAGGCTCTGACATTGTAACGCCATGGGTGTGAGCGGACTGCACAAGGTATAAATTCTTAATGTCTTCCTGACTGTGTTAGTGTTTTATTTAATTTCACGCGGTGCAGATTGATACAGAAGAGCAGTCGAGTGAAGGACTGACATGCGGCGGGAGGGTCACGAGGTCAGATTCGAACCTGCGATGTCCTCAGAGCACAGCGAGCTTTCATCGCGCCGCGCTTGGGTGAACTTAATAGCCGAGAGATACTGAAGCTGCAGCGATTCCTTTACTCAGTTTAATTCCTTTGGACATGACTCGATTGCCGTCACAATGGCTTTGAGTATTTCATGCAAATAAAAGTGACATGCAGTCACCCTGGCTGTTGGCTGGAGACAGCAGCTCCTTGGATGAAGTCATCTGCTGGGTTTCATTTCATTTTCTAACAACTCAGCATTTCTCTCTCTACTTTCTGCTTTAGTGCATAAAATCTGGATGTGGATGTATAAATAATTGAAGATATTTTTTTGCTTGTTTTATCATATCTGCTCTTCCCTTCACACAGCTTTCATGTGTGCTTCAGCCTGGATTGGTCTTTGAGTGCCTCCCTGTGGTTGAAATACATACTGCAGAGGACTACACTAAATCCAAGGTCCTTTAGGGTCTTCATACACGATTTTAGGCAGATAAAGCAGATGTGTTGTCTTATAGATTATTAGAAAACGATCAGAACACCTTATTTCTGAGCCATAGCCTGTTCCTCTTACTGCGAAAAGTTTCAGTGATTCCACTTTGTTTGCAGGTCTAATCGTCAGAGGTCCCACCTAAATATCAGAAAAACAGCACAGAGAAACATCTTCAGAGACAGCTTTAAATGTATTTATTTGTGTAGTAAACTGTATAAAACAAAAAAATACAAAAGTTAACATAGTTTTCACAACAATCACAAGATAAAGTCAAGACAGAAAGAAATATAATGGCTTAAAATGTATTAAAATAATAATATATTGAAATGTATATTTCATTCTTAACACAATACACCAATTAAATATGAAACCTTACATTTTAATCTGGATTTTACTCTGTTTTTCCTCCACCAGGACGTTTTCTGACCTCTTTGTTCGCGTGTTCATTTATTTTCCATGTGCGTGAACACTAGATGGTGCTGAGAGAGAGTAGGAGTCAGGGCAACAACACTAAAACTGGGACATCTTATTCTTGTCCCTCAGCATGTATGATTCATTTGTATCCCCAGACTCATGCAGGGGTAGCCTGCACAGAATACAGAGACACGTTCTTTATCGTTTATGAGTCATTTGATGCGATGAAAAGCACATTTTCTTATTTTTTTGGAAGCAGTTTAAAAGACTTGTAAACTGATGATGACTTGTGGTCTGCTTTGGATTCAGAGGAAGTAATGAATCCGATACTTATGATAAATAATTTTTAAAAATTAATAAAATCTCAAAGCTCAAGCCCATAGCTGATGTTTTAGTCCTCGCGTTGCACATTTTCACTCCTCACATTAAATAATTATAAGTCATGTCTTTTAAAAATTTCTCCAAAGTTGTCAAAGTGGACACCGATGTTTAATTTCTATTGATTGGCCTTGAAGCTGTGAGTCCTGAACACTGAGTCCCCAGCTTTCAGGAGCTTTTAATTTCTAGTCTTTTCGTACGGAGAACAAAGAAGCCGGGGAACTATTAAGATGTCAGACTGTGTGTGTGTGACACAGCTGCAAACCTCGTGTCAGTGTAATTAGATATTACAATTACAAGGCTCCATCTACAACAGAGCCAAAATAATGCAACAGCTGGAGAATCAGTAGGCTGCCCCCCTCCCCCGGGCACTCAGTCCCTCTCACAGCTCGTTCAGTTTAAATTAAAGGTAGGAAGGTTATGGTAAAAAAAAGCATGCATTGCGAATGAAGGATAATGATTTACTGTACACGCTGTTGGACTAGTGAGGTCAAACAGGATTCAGCTGCAGGCATAACATTTGGACCTCATTCGTGAGACAAACCTTAAAAATCAAACAGAAGTTATTCTGACACTCGTGATTATTTGTGTGGGTGTGTGTGTGTGTGTGTGTGTGTGTTAATTTAACGCATTATTATTCCACTCTCAGCATGTCAGTCTTTAATTGTACTTTATCAGAAAACATTTTTTTTTATTCCAAAGACCATAAACTATAACTTTTTGTTTTAATTTAACAAGTCATTGTAGCAATTAAGCTTAGTCGAACTCAGAAGTAATTTTTCCATTTTAAGGGTATTTCTACAACCTCTACTGTTGCACCAAACCTGTCATGCAATATTAATCTAAATTATAATATAAGTATGATCAGACATGTGTGTATGTGACATGGATGTACTGTTTAGCAGCTAACAGAGCTACAGTAGATATTTGTCTCTATTCTTATCATAACAACTTTAGTATATGATTTTTTTCTTTATATTTTGTGTTTACAGCTAGTTTTGCTGCCCCCAACAGGCTAAAATCAGTAAACACTAAAGACCAATTCATAATTACTGCATGTACATATTTTCTATGGTATCTGTGACATATATTTAAATTGTGCAACCTGAACAAGTAAAACTAAGTGCTTGTTTCATACAATGAACATACGTGACATTGATTTCAGTGTCCTGGACATGTTTTGTTCCACATACTGTTCTATTTCTTTTTCTTTTTCATGTTGTTGGAGCTCTACTTCATGTTGTTGCTGCTGTGTGTGCAACAACTCTCAGCAAGAGACAGAAAGAGATGACTTATGTATATATACTTTTTAACAGCACAGGACTTTAGATTATATAATTTCAGAAAAAATTCTTTACATTTCTTTTTTTTAATGCTTTTTTTTTCTAAAAAAAAATTTCTAAATTAATACCCTTGTATATTTGGGTTGTAGTATGACCTTAAACAACACAGCACACACCAGTAGCTTATGATAATTATTTTCTGTATTTGTTTACATTTTCTAGAATAATTACGGTATTAATTGGTGTATTGAATTGATGATAAAAACAGAAGTTACTTGAAGGAGAACAAAAGACAAACCCAAATACTTTAGAGATTCGGGTGACCTTCTTTGTGGTGAGGGGGTTGGGGCAGGCGAGCATCAAAATCCTAGTTACAGCTCTGTGGGCCATTTATTTCTTATTTTATATAACACATATTTTCTTGCTTTGTTTAACTTTGCATTATTTAAAAATGCTTTCTGGAAGTAATCTCAAAATAACCAGTTAATAGTGTTGTGTTGTGAGGCCGGCAGAGTGTGCGTGTTAGTGGTTAAACTTTCAGTCCTGCAGCTGGAGCAGACTGGAGGATCTGGGCCTGAGAGCTCCCCCTGGAATAGTTTGACAAATGGTTTGGTCTGAGGCGGCTTGGCTGTGAGTCTGGGGCTGGAAGTGCTCCGGCAGTCCTGCCTCTTTCGGAGAGAGAGACGTACACACACACACACAGAGAGACAGAGAGACAGAGAAGGAAGGCGGCTCGGTCACAGCGGAGCAGCACGCGTCGTTCCCCGCTCGTCATGGCCATGTACAAAGGCAGGCGCCGCAACCAGAGATGTGAGTATGTGATGCGTCAGTCACCAAGACAAGAGGAGGGAATGTCCCTCAGGTTAATGCTGCCAGCTTCACGTTTTCCTTCATATTGTGCACAGGACAGTGGGGAGACCTGCCTGTCTCCCGCTTATTGTGTTGTAGTGTCGAGTAAATGATTAAAAAGTGGTTATTCTGGTCAGTATCTCTCGACCTTTTATGTAGATGGCTTTGACACAGATTGCAGCTTTTTTTAAAATCAGTTTCGTGAGAAGACAAAAACTTAAAACACATGTATGTTTGCAGCTTCATTTGCAGTGGTGGTGATTTTGTTTCCTCTGCACTGTGCTGATTTATTATTTTAATATTTTTGATTTATTTTAATGCTCACTTTATCCTAAGATTCATCGTGAACTTTCATATTGTAGTTTTTAGCGTGTATTACATGAAACATAGATCATACAGACAACTCGATAACAGAGAGATGTAACAATCAGTTAGTCCTTGACATCATATAAACTGACAGCTGATTTGATATTTGGTTGTATTCTTTTTAAAACAAATGTCACATGTGGCTTTGGAAACGTAATGATTTAATGCTTATTTAAAAAGGATATGTGCCAGAACATCTGAGGTCTGATAGACATGGGGAAGCGTCTCACTGAGCTGCAAGTTATAATGTCACAAAGACTAATAGATAAATTAATTGAAAGTAATTATTGAATTAAGAAATTTCTCTGATGTAGTTTTTGTGCTTTTTACAAAAATTGTTCTTTTTCTCAGTGACTGATTAATTTCATGCCTAAAGGGGATAAAATCAGTTTAAATGTGTTTGGTGACTGCAATTTGAGTGGTGGCCTTGTATGCTCAGTAAGTGCAGACGTGTCTGTGAGACGCAGACTCCCGTCGAGCTGTTCAGTGTTTTTTTTGTGTGTGGAGCACCTGTGCTGGTGAAAAGGCTTTTGCATGGTTAGCATTTATGGGAGACATAATAATTCATATAAATATAATGTTTTAGTGCTTAGATTTATGATTAGACCAAAATATTTATACAATCAGTGTTTTCATTTCACACCCTACAATAAACAATGACTCCGTCCTATTCAGGTGTCCCAGTGAGATGTCACAGTATGAACAACAGCAGGACCCTGAAAGTGAGGCAGCGACGCACAGTTTAGTCATCACGAGTTTCATTAATACACCTGTGGATTTCCTTTACGTGACATAACCAAATAGCAGCTAAATTAAGTATTAATTGTGTATATATTGAAGGATATATTGAATTATTAACTTAATTGAAGGACCGACTGTTCAAATAGATATTACGTTTAATATCAGAAAAGACAAAGAAATGCAGAAAATTTGTGGCAATTCTGACACTGACTGTTGCATACGCACCTGGAGTAGTTATGAGTTCGTTTACTTTAGTAACCATAGGCCATAAATACTTAAATATAAAGTGTTAGTACTACTATCAAACCTGTGCAAAAAGTACTCATTATAGACCAGTGATGCGTAATGCAAGACGGTGTGATGTGATGTCACTCCTCACATTGTGTGCAGCTCAGTGTTTACGCAGTAAACTCGTGAATGAGCAAGTCAAGCTTCAGAGCAGATGCACCAGTAGGTCCAAGCAGGTTTGGTTTCCAGCTGCTTGCACGGATTAGCGAGCGTGTGGTTAGGTGGTGGAGATGAACCGTCTCCGGTTAAAAAGTCTCAAAGGGTTGCACTTAAGAGCCACAAAGTTACATCATAAAAAAGATGCTAAAAATGAGGAAAAGTGCATAACAACTCAGAAGAGATGAAAGACTAAATCATCTTCCCCTCGGGCTACGACAGTATGCTCCATGTGATTCAATGCAAAAATCAACACGTACCAGTGTTAGTGTATCACAGCGTCATCAGAATTTTACCTTCTGTACTGCTGGTCTGTGCCTTTGGATACGAGACTTACTGCACCTGCTAACAGCTCTACTCCCAATGCAATACATCGACTTCTGTCAACCTGAAAATTTAGCAACATCGCATCACCTTCTCCTTAATGGACCGTAGCTCGGCAGGTCTAACGAAAATAATTTTATTAGATACTCAGTAGCTTGGGGACAAGCTGCTGCCAAAATTGATGTGCTGCCAAGCAGCCATTTTCCTTAAGAGGACGAAAGAGCAAAGTACAAGGAATTCATTAAGAAAGGACGGGTCGTCAAGTGATTAATCCGCATGCCCCCTCCCAACTATATCACAAACTGTTATAGGCCTGAGGTGCTTATCCTAATTGGAAACAGGACATAATGCACTGAGGATCAGGGTGTGTAGCTCGCACAGAGCTGACAGTGATCTGAATAGGTCTCAGTGAGGTCCTGAAGCATGCAACGTGATAGTCTGCTCACCTGTGGACTCGATGTCAGCTCTACACTACTGTTATTTCAAAATAAATCCTGCTAACATCACCGTCATCAGCTACTGTTCATGCATTGGTTCCCAAAAATGTTTTGGACTGGTCTGCAGTGTAGGGTCCGTCTTAATTTAACTTATTTAATCCGTCCTGTACTTGATGTTTACTGTTTACTGTCACTTTAAATGCTGGTTCATATACTCTTAACACAATTAACAGCTGCTAATGTAAAACGTTCACTCTTATGTTTAATTCAACAAACACACGATTCCTAAGCTGATAAAACCCCAACAATCCTGATCTTTAATGTCTTCATTGAATACAATAGTGATGGTAGAAACCATAAATCTTTTACTAACCTTTTAGAAGCAATAACTTCACACAAACATTTCCTGTAGCCTTGGATTACACAAACATTCAGGGTGAACTTTGGACCATTCTTCCTTGCAGCACTGCTTCAGCCCAGACACACGGCTCTCTTGGGATTGTTCTATGATGGGTTGAAATCTGGGCTCTGAAACTACACAGGGTGGATTTTCTGTCTCTGAAATCATTCTGTAGTAGATTTACTTTTGAGGGCCATTGTCCTGCTGCATCAGCCCAACTAAGCTACCGAGCTTCAGCTAGTGGACATTAATTTACCCCAGAAAACGGTAGACCCCGTAGTTTCCTAAACTATATGACCAGAAGCATAAAGCAGAGGAGTAGATGTTTCGAGGATGTTTAAAACTCTACTCCTCACATTTTGTTGTAACGATAAATTTTATGTTTATCGCAGAAGAACTACATGTCTTGTTCAATGGCTTGGCGGGCACACACCCACACGGTGTAATGCATACAGTCTCCATGTGCATATACAGAGACACAATCACAGTGTTTTCTTTTGGAACCTGCCACTCGCCCCGCTCTGCTTCAGGAAACACAATCTCAGGTGTAATAAGAACAGCAAGGCGCCTGTGCCCTTGAGCTGAGATCAGAGATTATTCAAGTTTCCCCTGTGAGAATTATAGGGAGCGAGCGCACAACGCAGATTGAATCTGTGACCACTGTCATGCAGGATGTCTCTCAGTCGCATATTTGTATTCACGCAGGTGCCTGGATGATCTCTTAATCAAATACAGCTCACCTCCTCTCAACACGTGTGCCGCTGCAGAGATTGAGTTTGTTCTGTGACAGGAGTGAAGGTTTGCCCAGCGAAAGGTTATGTTTAGATATTAGTTCTTTGTTTTGTTCTGAAGCCAATTTTCCACGTCACTCGCCCCTTCTGTTAAAATGACACAGAGCAGTTTAAACACGGTCGAACACTTAGTGCAGAACTATTCCCATTACACATTTTCTAAAGGCCGCAAATCAAAGACGACAGAGTAAAAAAGCCCAATAGCTTTGTAAGGTCTCTTCAATATGTATTATTACCTTTAAGAATAACCGGCATCAAGAGGAAGACTGCTAATACACTACAATTCAGCTTGCTCGCTGCTAAATAGAAGAAGTGCGAGGCTTTATAGTTATGTTGCTGCTCGCAAACCAAGGTCATCCCAGTGGATTCATTCTGCTCACAAAATGTGTTTGCACATATGTGTGTTTCTGTGCTGCGCTTCTCATTACCTGTGCGTTGCCCAGTTGTAATGAGTCGTTCACACCTCCAGAGACAAAGGACTCGGGGGCGGGGGGGGGGGTTGGCTGAGCTGAGGTCTAAGCCTTAACAGAGACAGACACACGTACGCGGGAACACAGCGACACACTCACAGGTGCTTTAGCACAGCTTCATTAATATGAATGAAGGCAAACTGAGTCACAGGACCCTGAGGTGGTGATGATTGTGTTCCTGAAGGATCCACTCTGGGCGGATAAAACTGTTACACATCACATCTTCTTTGCTGGAGGAGAGGCTTAGTTAGTGTGCTCCCTGTAAATCTGCGACTGATGCAGTTATCCTGTACATTGATTGGGACTGTGCAAACACATCTTTGACCTCAGTGGCTTGAAAAGCATCTACAGACCTGGGAGAACATTTCTGAGAATCTGGGAGATTTCTCTTAAATGTATATGACTTGATTTCTGATTTAGCCAGAATATATATGTTTAATGTAATAAAGCAGGCCACCATTTCCAACCTCTGTTTAGAGAATATTTTTTCATAGGAAGGAAAACAGTTTAATAGGATCCCTTTAGGAAATCTTTCTTTGCCCATGATGCCCTCGGCATCAGTGCATCATTAAAGCCCCATCTCTCATGTACAGTAAGTGAAGTTACTCTATCAGAGAGTCTTCTTTCAGACTATACTTCAGATCATCATCCAATGTGCAGCTAAAGTCTGGACTGTTTTTCACATTCAGCAGTGAAAATATTTTTCATTTTATTCAGAAACTGTTCAATAACAGAAGTCAAGTTAACAACTGTGTTTCAAAAACACTTTTGACAACTTTTGCGATGATCGCTGTGTGTGTGTGTGTGTGTGCGTGCATCTGGGCTGAACTTTTCTGATCTTAGATCATGTTTTTTAGAGTAAACAAAGTGTGTGGTATGGAGATGCTGCGCTGGGGTTCCAATGCTTACTGAGAGCAACATTTCCACATCAATAACAGTGAGAAAAACTCTCTTAATCCACATGATTGAGAGGGCACAAGATAGACACAAAGTGCAAATTAAGCACTAATAAAAGAAAAAGAGTATGAGAAAAGACGAGAGCAGCAGAGAAGCTGCATGCCAGTTAATGCAAATTAATATTTAGGTTGAGATATACAATAAATATTGAACTGGTACTGTCTAAAGTGAATACTGCTGTATTTATTTAAAGCAAACCAAGTGTTCTTGCACTATTGCTGTTCATAGAGCAGTACTTTTAAAATAAACATGTGCAGTAAACTACCTTTGAATCCATTATTCAATTTTGCCCACAGCACTGCTAAACATACAACACACAGCAGACCTTGTTACACTGGTGCATTTAACCAGTTCTGAAGAACAGGAGTCAAGAAGATTTTACAGTTTCAGTGTCTGAAATATTGAAATATGTAGTCTGTGAATTTGTATTAATGTTATTCAGCTGCAGCAACTTGCTCATAATGACGTCAGTAACCTTTTATATGCCCGGATATTACAAGTTACTTTTTATATGAGATGCTGCATGCACTTTACAGTATCAACCCCATCCTAAGTGGCTATTGCTTAGCAACAAAGTCTCCATCTCTAAACTTTTTTAATGGGTGTACACACACACGCACCATTTTTGTTTATTATTAGTATAATGACTGTAATTAATCATTGTGTATCTGTATGTGTTGTGGAGGGAAGGCGGTGTTGTGAGGTGGCAGTGTTCGTTTTAGAGCACTTTTAGTGCTCCGTGCTCTTTTTACCGACCCTAGCAGGGGCTCAGACAAGAGCACACTTTACATTGTGAGCAATTCTTCACGTCTTCCTCCAGCCTAATGATAATGATACAACTGTCCCTGGGCACCAGAGACCTACCAATACATCCTCAGTCCATTAGTCCATTAGGAAGAGTGAAGACGGAATAAAAAGAAGTCTGGGCTCCAAACATAGCACCGCAGTTAATTTGCAGACTGTGTTTGAAGCTCCAGACACAGGTGCAGCTGCTGGAGAGCGTGTGTGTGTGTGTGTGTGTGTGTGTGTGTGTGTCAGACACTATGTGAGCCAGAAAGAGAAGGTAGGAAAACAGAAACAAAGAAAAACAGAAATTATGTATACCGCAGTCTGACTCTCTTATTCTCTGTCTCACAAGCTCTTAACATTGCAGCTCTGGATGATCGTCTCTAGCAGTTGGGGGGCGGGTGGGGGGTGGGGCGACGACACTAAGACTGCAGCGCTTTGAGTGAAACTTCAGCTCCTGTCATGACATTTGCTACTGCATGATCCCCAAGGCAGTTGACGCAAAGCTGATGTTTTATCTGTGCAACTTTTTGAAGCTGTCAAGCGGTGACTCATCCATCAGACAATGATCTCTTCTGTTTGTCAGTGGGGGATTGTGTGTGTGTGTGCGCGGGCGCGTGTGTGCAGGAGCGTTTGATATTTGTTTATGTTTGTATGTATGACCTTGAGCATTACTTGAGGCTGACTGAGCTCGGTTTGAGCAAAAGTAGCGACGACAAGCCGACAGACTAGACGCAGTAACACCAGCGCAATTTAATGTGCAAGGGCTCTTGGATCGTAGACGGGACTGTCAATCATGATGAGAGCCAGGAGATGTGTACGGATGTGTCACAGAAATCTGCTAATGCATGTGAAGGGGGTTTCATTTTATCGTCTTTTCACTAAGTGAACAGTGTGAAGAACACTGTCCTAACATCGACTTAGAGTCCTTTTATTGTCCCCAGGCCCTTAAAAACTTGAATGTTTTTAGCCTCTTTGCTTGTTTTTAATCTTCTCTTATGATCTCTTTGAGGGCTGCGGTGAACTGAAGGGAAGTCACTAAATAAATTAATTCACTAAATGAATTAATTCCTTCTACCTCAGCTCACTTGGTTAGTAACAGATACTTAGGCAGCACCAACCAACAGAAACTTTCAAAGTTTATCTTCACACTTTTAATAGTTGCTTTATATTTTAATACACTCGTCAAATTAATCACTAATTTGTAACCAAATATTTGCTTCACATCTCAATAAGGTCATGATTCTCATAATTGGTGTTGTTTAAAACAGTTTCAGTCATAGCCAACTGTGAATATACAAACCTTTAATTGATGAATATGTAATGAAATATGCACAAAATGCCCTGCAGCCTGCTGACTTCTTTTTTTTCCCCCACGCTGACGGTACTCATGGCAGAATTATGTACGTGTGAACACGATATCTAAGGAGCATTTGGAGGATGTTTCTTCAAATCTGGCAAAACTGTACAATTAGTCAGTGATAAAGTGGTTAGATTTTGATGGACAAAGTCACATTAACACAAAAGATTACAACGTGCTGGAGCAGAAACTTGTTACATACAGTGGGAATACCAATCACGACAGTCAAGGGTGTTATTCGTAGGCTCAGCTCAATAAACATTAACAGCAAATCAAAGGTGTATGGACTCAATTAACTAGTCTTCAGTAATTGCCCCAGATTCTTTAATATTTCTTTAAAAAATACAAATCTTTACACTTCAATGAAATCTTCAACGAATAACTCTTAATGATGGGTCTGATAATAACATTCATAATGTTTTCAGATCCGTATAACAGACGGTATTTTATGCTTTTTGTGTGGCGCAATGATGTCCGTTCTCATACTGTTTATGACTCAATCATGAAACAGAGACTTTAAATCTGCAGAGTTTTTACTACAAAGAAAAAAAAATTCATTTCTCTAAGATGGAGAAAATCTGTCATTTCAGTGAGGTCACCCGGGAGGTGACATTTAGACTGAAGTGAGATTGAAGTCTGTGTAAAGTGTCTGGGTTTGAGAAGTGATTTAGAGGAATCATACCTCAAGCGTTTCAGTGACACTTCCTCTAATCTCACCATTATCTTCTTTTCTCCTCAAAGGAAAATCCTCTAATTAACGGTGCCCCTTGTCTCACAGTGTTGGAACACTAAAATTTCCTTTGTGTGGTTGTATTAACGCTTTTGTCTAAAATAGTACATTGATTTCGAGTCTTTGTTTGCTCTACATACAAAGCTGTTATTAGTCTGTAATTACATTTTCAGATTGTATTGACATCAAACCAGAATTAGATGGTGTTGAATACAAGGAATATGGATAATACAAAAACGACTAATACTTATTTCCATTTTTAGTAAATGCCAAAGGTTTTATCTTCGAATGATCAAATATTGAAATAAAAAAAAGGTTGTGGGACGTTAATGACCAGAATAGGTCGGTAGATTCTTCAGTTAAATAGCCTGGACATCTATAAAGATATATGTCAAAGCAGCACCTAAAGAAATAAGAATTACATTGCATCTAAAGCTGCAATGTTTAATTCTGAATATGTTGTTCGTTATGACATGCAGAGATGAAAGATTTTGACATAAAATTTCAATTTGTTCCCAGACATCAACATGGCAGGAGAGCCAAAACCATACAGGCCTAAGATGGGCTCCAAGAGGCCGCTTTCATCGCTCTACAGGTCTGTGTGAAACATGTCCTATTTTACTGTATCAGTCAGATATTGCTTTGCTGACCTACTTGCTCCGCTCTTCTTTCCTACTGCTCTCTGTAAAATATGTGCTCATGATCCTCACTGGCAGCTTGGGTAGCCTGGCAGCCAATTCCCTACCTTTGCTATCGGTGTCAATTTCCGTTTGTTCCCGTCTTGATGTTTTAAAGTCTAGTTGGAGGCAGATAAAATCTAGAGCACCAGAGGTAACATTGGTGGACATTTTAACAACCAAAGAATACAAAAGCTGTTTAGTAACGAACACTTTTACTACAGAAACCTCATTGATTCAAAAAAATAAGTTAGACATAATCCAGCCACCGATTCGTTCATATAAACCAAATTTGGTTGAGTAGGAGGCTTTTAGAAATGTGAAGGTACCACTGGAAATACTAGCGTGACTCGGTCCAGAGGTATAAAAACTTACCAAACCACCAGTGCCTATGAAGCTCGATAATTAGCATGTTTATCTCATTTCTTAAATCTATGAAAACACAACAACATAAAAATGATCAATTGTGGTTATACAGTACCTGAAAAGCTGGTACTGTATAGTTTTATTGTGTCTTTACTGGCAACATACACAAACGTAATAAAAGTCTCTTTCACCCTCACAGTGGCTACGAGTTTGACTATGACTACTACAGAGACGATTTCTACAGCAGGTGTGTAAAAGGATTTTCTTGTCACTGGTAAAAAAAACACACCAGTCAGACTGTACTTCGCATCATTTCTAAGTCCCCTTTTCGTGATATTTTGCTCTTCAGTGTAAACCCTCTTTTCTTCCCTCTTCCAACTCGACTATTTGAATAAAATGAGGTTTGAACAGAAAAGCCCATTTCCATCTGAGGCAAAGTAACTACATTATCATAGACATAATGAATATCATATTGGGGAGGTTTTTATTCCTCTCCATTGGGCTTACTAATGATGCTTTTATGCGCATAGGCGAGTACTGAATGTCAGATAGTCCCCTGGCTGGTCATTTGCACCGGCGAGGAAGAGAATGTATCTTCCTTCTGACATTTTCATCGGTTTGTTTACCTCCCCTACTTTGCAATATCCCTGAGAGTTGAATCCTTCAGCTTTGAGTCATTATTGCCATTTTAATAATTTGATATGTAATAAGCAACAGGGAGCAGGATTTGATTGAATGGCTGTGGCATTGTTCAGTGTGCACGACCATCGTTCAGACATCTTTTCCAGCACATCTATCAGGTGCTTTGTAAGTGGCTCTCGTTGCTTGAATAACAACATCTATCAGTGACTTATCAGTCCCCTTAATAAAATCCAGACAAACCTCTCCCTCTTTTCATCTACATTACCATCTCTTTGTAACACTTGATGTTAACTTAACATTTATGTTTTAGATTAAGTTTAATTAACTAAAATAAATTCTGCAGCTTTATTTTTCATGTGTCTTCAGACTCTTTGAGTACCATGGTCGTGTCGTACCCCCAACCCGGGCTGTGATCCCCATCAAACGTTCCCGACTAGTTGTTCCATCCACACGCAGAACCAAATCCTCTTTTCCAGTCAGAGGCTCTTCTTCGTCATCCTCCTCCTCATCCTCCTCACGGGCGCTGAATGTCAGCTCTTCCATCGCAGGACCTAAACGTATGTTTCCTTCGTGTGCTTTTGTTCCACGATTCACTTTTTGGTGATCTTTTAAAAATAAAAGTTCAAAATGTTTTGGCAGAATTATTATTATTATTATTATTGTTATTATTATTATTCATTATCCAGCTAATGGTTTTTATTTGAAGTTTATGACCAAACGACTGGCACAGTTAGCAACTAATACTTGAGCATTTAGCAGGTAGAGAACCAGAGATTTCCCTGAATTTGATTCCACATTGTTGCTCGTGCTGTATGTTGCCTCCTCCCAACCATAGTTTTTCAATTTAACTTGAGCACTGCTCATGCTCTAACTATTGCTAAATCAGGATTCTTCCCAAATATCATAAACTGTGGCTTCCAGCTCCATGCCTTTTCACTGATTGTGCCTCAGACACATTTCTGTTAGAGATGTTGTATGTTGGAGCCGGCAGTTAAATAGCTGCTGCTGTTACGTTGACTCCCTGTCAAACCTAATTATGATATTAACTTTATCATTTTATGCTCACAGTGAAGCCAGACCAGCTTCTAACAATCAAAAAGGAGCTGTCGCAGATCAAGACCAAGATTGACTCATTGCTCGGAAGGTTGGAGAGGATTGAGCGGCAGCATCGCTCCGACACCGGTAAGATTTGACAACAGGGAGAAGAGGACTTGTCTGCTCAGTGAGAATGTAGGTACATGCATGGGAAAGAGACAGACTGTTTGCTAGGCGCTGGACTAAAAAAACCAACACACCCTGAGGAGAGAGGGCAAAGTGATAAAGAAAACATTAAAGGTTTATTGAGTGTCTTGTCTAAAATAAAGATCAATTCAATAAATCTAACTGCTGCTAACTGTGCTAACTGCCAGTCTTTCTACGTCTCTGTTTTTCCAGAGATGCAGAGGAAACAAGAGGAGATGTGTGAGTGTCTCCATGGTGATGCAGCAGACCATTCTGGTGGAGAGGAAGTGGAGGCGACAGCCGAGGTGGAGGCGGGGGAGATGACGGACGGTGGCGAAGACTACTTTGAAGATGAAGGCACCAGCGACATGGTGAGAAGGCCAAGTAGCTATTTACACGGCATCTCCACAAGGAGTGAGTGGGGTGACTGAGTTTGCCTGTCTCTGATGTGGATGCAAGGATAATGTGTTCACAGTGCGTTTTTAAAATGTACTCTATGCACGTCCATTAATGCACAGAGAGTCGCCTCTCCGTTGTGTTGTTTGCTTCAGCTGTACGTCCCATAGCATGCGCTCACTTTACAGCATGAAACTAAAACTTTTCGGCTAAGTAGTAACGAACTTTGCCCTAACTAATCATCTGTCTCTTGATATTTTTTGTTTCAACACAGACAGTTGTGTGTTATACTTTTTCGCATATATACTATATGTGACATTAGTTAGGGACTATTTTTAGTGATGGATTGATACATATGTGGTGCTCTTATTTTGCCAGCAGCAGGATAGTGTTTGTCAGTACTATTGACTCACTTTGGTCAATACTGCTAAAAACCTATTTTGATTCAACGCCCTGCTCATTAGTTGGTCAGACTCAGACAGATATATAGTTGATCACACTGTTTTTGTGTGCCGACTAAACCATTGAATGACTTACAGACCATCATTAAAGCGTATTCGACTTCCACCAGTACATGTTACATACGTATGGTCTATTTCATAAAAAAGAATCCAGATTTTTGTGTCAAACATGGCTCAGAGAAGGTTGTTATGTGACTTTTGTGAGATTGTGCCTTTTGTATCTTAATGATAGGAAATTAAAGGGCGCAAAATACTCTTTAGGATGCAAAACTCTCGCTCTTCAATGGAAAAACATCTGAAGCACCAACTGTCAGTGGCTGAATGGCCTCTTGAGCGATGGAAAGACTAACAAATGCTGTGCTACTAGCAGCCATCTATCCATCCATTATCTAACCTGCTTATCCTGTTAAAGGTTGCATAGAGTATTGCAGCCAATTCTAGCTGTCACTGTGGGAAGCCTCCGCATATACTGCCAGTCTATTACAGCTAACACACAGAGAGAGAGAGAGAGAGAGAGAGAGAGACAACCACAATCACATTCACACCAGGGGAAGTTCAGTCACCAATTAGCCTAACTGCATGTCTTTGGCTTGTGGGAGAATACAAATACAAGCACGAGGAGAACGTGTAAATTTAAGCCATGCAAGCCATGACCCTCTAGCTGTGAAGTGGGGGCGCTAAAAACTGTGCCACTGTGCGTCTTGTACAGACCTGTGGTGTTCTACCTGAAAACTGAGTTACCAGTTACATTACCTGCTCTACAAGTTAAGGTCCCTGCAGTGTTTATTCTGTATATATGGCATGTGTTAAATGAATGCAAAAACTCATAAAAGATGACTGCGCTGTAATCAGACAGTACTTTACTTCTGACAACTTTACTCTGATATGCTGGATTGTGAAAAGAGTGTACGCCAGATTAACTTTTCCTTTTTTTTTAAATATCACTACCCAGATATTGTCCTTGGAAAATGCAATATTTAAAGGCAAAATTACAAACACACATAAATATTTAAACTGACAGATAATGTAAGCTGATGAAATTTGGTCATGGGTAATTATTGGTACCAGAAGTCGAGAAAGGGAATCGGGTATACAGCATCGTATGATGGAAACATCAAATGGTGTCATGTAAATGTGTCATGATATTCAGAATAAACTGAAATGCAATAGTTTAGTAGATTTTAACTCTGATTTCTTTTTATGCTAAGTAAAATGATTACCATTAGTTACAACATACTCTACATAGGCTATGCTCTGTACCAGGAGCTGATCTACACTGATTACATGCTTTTTTCTTTTGCAGATAGAGAACCACATATCGGACATTGACAACTGAGTAAGTTTTAAATCTACTGTTTTGCAAAGTTTGTTCTTTGGTTACTTGAAAACAAAACCATTGTGCCGAGCTCCCCACCTCTCAGTTTCATTCCGCTCACTGTTAAATGGCCTGTCATTTTCTCCATCTGGAGGAGTAAGGAAAGGCAGCTTCTCTGCAGTTATCACTGATGACTGTCTGAACAGCTGTAGAGATAGGACTCTGTCTCATCTGCACTTTTCATCAAACAACATTTAAATCTTCCCTGTTTTTCTTTGTTTGAACAAATAGCTATGGGATTTAATTTGCTTCTTGGCTGACATTTCCTCCCCGCTGTCCTCAAGGGCTCGATAACGGAAATCTTTGTCAGCCGCCTTGAACATGATAGATTGTTAGGTTGATGGCCTAATGAACGGTTTGTCCTCAGATGAAAATCTCCATGGTTGCAGGTGATATCAGGAGCTCTTAGCATCAGTTTATTTTAATGTTAGCCACAGCTCTCATGCCTCTACTGTGTTTTCATATCTTCTCACCTGAAAATGTTTTCTACATAGGTGAAACAATCTGACAATAAGAATGGGTTTTAACTGCAGTCTGTCTGTTTACCACCTTTTTTTTCAAGTTGGGAGAAAGAAAGCTACAATATGAGAAGTTGGGAGAACAGATACCAGCAAACCTTCTTGATCAAGAAGAAGTATTTGATATTAAATGAAAGCAAAGAGAGCAGTGACTGACAGCAGAAGAAAGAGTTTTGCGAAGATGTGTGTTGCTTGTTTGCCTCATTAAAACATGACACTGCTGACGTGTACTTCATCAAAATGCTGATAATGAATATTCTCCAGACTACTGCAAGGTCAACTGCAAAGAGCAATCATTAGTTTCCCTTCAAAAAGGATTGCCTTTCTGAAAAATAAGGAAAATACAGTATATTGTGTGCTTAGTATATTATGGTGGGTATTGTGCATAAAAATACAGTTATGTAATCATTCAGATAGACCATGAAACGCCCTTCTGTGTTCTACCGCAAATGTATGTTTGTTTAGTTCCTGCGCATTGAAAACTGTCACGAGTCATGACGTTAGCAAAGAGGTAAATATGAATGTATGACGACTACATTTTGTTTATCATTTGATATTTATGTGATTTACTTGATTTGTATTTTTTGCTTAAATCTACAAGATGTAATTATTCAGTGTCTCCACACAGTATTGTATGCATATCATGTATGTCATTTCCTGTACACAATAAGATGCATTTTACAATTCTGTCTATATTCTGTTGATGGTAAAAAAAATGGATAACTATTTTTACTATCGGCATGTTAAAATGTGACTATAATGGATCATTTGTTGTCATTGCATCTGTTGTACAGCTATGGATGAAAACAGTTTTTGAAATAAAGCCGTTCTTCCCCCCAAAATACCTTCCAGATCGCTGGGAAAAATAAACATACAGGCTGTGTTTCCGTGGGGGTCTTCTGCTCAGTAAAAACTTTATTTCCATTTAAGGCTTGCAAAACGTCAACATTTTTTAAATGAAAGCTGCTTTGGAAACGAAATACCTGTTTCACACTTTAAGCCATAGTTTGTTAGTTGTTCCACCACTTGTAGACACATTTCACACTGACATTTGTGGGTCCCAGAGGATGGACCCCAGTAGGGGATCATATTACTGTTAAAAATTGAATTTGGATTGGATTGACTTCTAATGGTGAAATGCAGTTTACATTTAAAGTGAGGTTCAGTTATTTGTTACTTCACACTCTGAAGTTTTTAAATTCATATCATATAAGAACATTTAAAATATGTAGTTTATCCAACCAAATCTACAGTCAGAGTTAACTTGATTAGTTCATAAATTGTTTAGCTGATTTATAATGTGATTCAATTTCTAACTAGTTTAACAAACAAAGCAATTAATTTATATTGTGGGAATTAAATTCAGCATCTGTAAATGTTTCTTTTAAATTAATGCATAAATAATGCTAATGATATGTTTTAATGTGTAAACACTGTCAGTGGCCTTTACTTTTAGTATATTTTTGTGATAACTGTACTTGATTAAAAGTACTACTTTTAAAAGTACTACCCCCCCCCCAATCCTAGCTGAAACTTGTTTCATAACTGATATGGAGATGACCAGAACAGCACTGGATGTGGTGAGAAGATTTGGGCAAAGACAAAAGGAAATCATACCCTATTTATGTCACTTTTATGTTAAATTGCATATTGTAGTTTTTTGTACAATTTTAAAGACAGTAACTTGATTGTTAATGTAATATTCCATTTTAACACTGGGTTTAAATGGAATCTGGGATCTATCAACAGTAAATAAGACCTTGGTCTTTTGGTCTACACAGTGCTAATTACCTGGATCAGGTGTGTTCAGACAATCAAAAGCTGTAACTTCAGTAACGGTTGGAAACCAATCTGCAAACTTGCTGACTGACTCAAGCTAAAGTTTCTGTGTAATTTGGCCCAAAAGCCATTTTCAAAACAAATAACTGTGGCAAGGTGAAAATGAATGCACAGTGTGGTGATAAGTGCACAAATCCTCCTCTCTGTTTTAATTATAGTATTCCTATGCTATGTTATGTTAATACTCTATTTTTTAATACGGTGCCCTTGAAATCTGCAGCTGATAAGTGGTGGTGAGGCAGCAACAGATGGCATTTCTAATTCACTCACTTCATCAGCACCAGATCATCATTTTCACAGGTTAAGGAGGGCCACTGGCTGGGTTGTAGGTATAATTGGTTTTATCAACGCTGGCTAGCAGCCAGTGAGTGATGATCAGTCATGCGACTCCTCTAATATGGACAACGTTGAGTGTGAAATGAACTGAATCAATCACCAGCCTGTGTAGCTGGTGGAGGAATAACTGGGAGGTGTAATAGGGGTCGAGACCTTCATAATGCACTTGTGATTTGAGAAAGGATACACAGCTCGCAGAAAGCATTGTTTAACAGGCCTTATAACTTAAGACATTTTTAAAATTATATCTTAGGAAAATAAAACAAAAAAAGGTTCCCACTGTATTTAATGTATGTTTCTGAATAAATTATTTTAAAGTTGTATACATTTTCTTGTATCATCATCTTTTTTCTTCATGGTAAAAGTAAAAAATCACTTTCTATTCACTATACTACCCCAAACTCTGTCTCACTTATCTGTCACACACAATTTTTTGATTTTGGTTGATTTGATTTGGTAAAACATACTGAAAGCTACATGTTACAGCTGACTTCACATTGTTAAGACAATTAGTTAATCTGTATTGACGAGAAAGGAGGACATGAGGGAAAAAAAGAAAGAAAACTAGAAAAGGCATTTCCTGAAGAAAATGCACTGTGAATGCTAAACTGCAGAATGACGTTGGCTGAAATTGGCTTA
>JAUMHF010000009.1:13132877-13166674 GCA_032359275.1 Microctenopoma steveboyesi | reverse complement strand
AGTAGAACGCCGAAAAACGTACGGAATAACCAGAATAATAAAGAAAAGGAAAACAATACTGTGAATGCTGAATGCATGCACAGTGATAAACAAAGCATGGTTGAGGACGTCGATTTCCCGGATGTAGCCGTTAACGACGTCATGTAAACAGGAAGTCAAGTCCAGAAGCGGCGAGTTCAACTCGGCAGAGGCTAAAATCAACAAGTGTTTAAACTAACTCAGAAATGCTGTTTTGGTTTACTGGAAAATACCATGCTACGCTTGTTAGGTGTTTGAGGAGCCGAAGGTGTAATTTGAAAACGCCCACCTTGATCTCGTTCGCTACTAGACTTTTGCTAGCCTACTAACGTTAGACAACGTTAACTTAGCTAGGTTAAAGATTTGCACAACACGTTATTCAAGACAAATCGCCTTAACGCGGAGATTAGTGTGAAAATAGTGGTATGTTACTTTGTTTTGTTAAGTTAGGTGACTGGAAGTTAAATAGTTATTCAAACTGTAAAAGCAGGGCAACACGTAACGTTATGTCATCGTTATGGGAGACAAGGAACTAAGTCTTATTGATAGGAACATAACAAGGTAACAGCTCTTATTTCTTATGTTTGATCCACCGTTCAATAACGAAAAAGCTAGTTGTACGATACGTCGAATTTATTGTATTTGGGTCCATTTAGGTCGGATGGTACATACCTTTACCTAAGTAACTGCAATATACACGAATCTGTATATAACGTGAAATACAAAGTTCAAACAATCTAAATCTAACAAGTAACTACTAAACACCAAACGTCAGATTAATGCAGTGTAGGAAAAGTACAATGTTTTTTCCTTTGTTCGGAAGAAAATCAAATCAATCAAATATCCCCAAACTGTAATGAAATACTGAGGGTGACCCCTGTAGAGTAATGTGGACAAAAATAAGGGGTGGAAGATTGTGGAGGTTTCTTACAACTATTTCTTTGAGAGACCAAAAGAAGACCAGCAAGGACCTGGCTCTAAATCTGGCAGCTTCATGGAGCCAAGTTGATCCTTCTATAGTCAAAAGAGCAAGAAGTTAGCAGCCAAGAAACACATCTGTGTTTTTACATTCCTTTCCCCTTTATAATGTTAAAACTAAGAAAGAAATACAGCTAATAAAAAAACTAAAAACTAACTTAATTATCTTTTGATTTTTGTAGCTAATGGTGAGCTAAAAAGATATTGTAATAACTAAATTTCTGACCTACAGGGCATTGTTTTGGTTCTGGGTGCTAAGTGATTTAACATGATCCCTTCCATGAAAACTGTTGTTTTACCTTGTTGCCTTTTGTCTAGTTTGCTGGATGTCCACCTCAGCCCCACTGTAACATCACTCAATCTACACTGCAACCACATCCAGAGGATCGAGGGCTTGACCTCAGCTTGGCAACTTCGGCACTTAGACCTTTCCTCTAATTCTATTTCTAAGATCGAGGGTCTAAGTTCCCTCACTTCCCTGAGGACATTAAATTTATCCTGCAACTTAATCGCTAAGGTTGAAGGTGAGTTTTATGTCACTATTTTACCTACTTAATAATGGTTTCTGTTTTCAAAAAGTACTCCAACGAATGCTTCTTCATTACTGGCTCTTGTATTTACTTTGACATGGTTGTCACTGCCTTATAAGCAGGGAAATCACTCAGTTGGTATTGTTTCTTACCTGCACAGGACTGAATGGCCTTGTGAACCTAACAAGATTAAACTTGTCCTATAATCAGATTAATAACCTCACCGGTGAGTTAAATACTGACTGAACAGAGGTTTCTTTTTCAACACTCAAATTGAAACACTAACAAGTAACTCGCACATTAATGCTGTGGATTTCTGACTTCCTCATTAGGCCTATTGTATCTTCATGGCAATGAGTACAAGCTGAAGCACCTCAGTCTCCACGGCAACCACCTGGACAGTATTGATCACCTGCTGCAGTGCCTGCTCGGATTGCAAGATTTAAGAGAGGTCACTTTTAGCCAGGATGGCAGAGACAACCCTGTGTGTAGGTCACCAGGTGAGAAATAAAAATGTTATTTTCAAGTACCGTAGTATGTAATCATTACATCTAAAGTGAATAATGAACATTTACAGATATACTATATCAGTACACCTTGGCTGATACACCTGGTCATATGTGTCATTGATGTGTCTATATTGAATATTGGTGGTGGTGTAACGTCAAACAACTCTAGCCCATATGTGTGTGTTCCTGCAGGTTGCTGGGACATTGTTATGCAGTCGTTACCACAAATTTCTTCTCTGGATGGTCGGGACCGTCTGGGAAATCCATCACAACTAGGTCCTTGTAGTCCCTGTGATATCCCTGGTCTTGAAGACTATGTGGATCTCCTGCTCTCCTCAGATACTAGTCACAATGAATTGGTAATTTTTTTTTCATTAGTTAAATAATAATTGTCATATTATCCATTTCAGTGTATTTTCCAACTATTCCAGGGATTTTTAAATTGACAAGGTAATAAACAATGAATTCCTGTTCTTTGCTTATGCATGGGACATTTTATACCCAAAATAACTAAGTTATTACAGAATCCGTCTTTGTATGTTTATAAAATCTGTATTTGGATTTAGAAAATTCATTCACACATGCATGAAAAAAGGTGTTATGAGCAGAGCCTGTCCTCTCACTTTCCAAAAGTGCGAGGAGAAAAAGGGCAGTGTTAGATTGGAAGACTTAATTACTTCCATCTTGCTGGGAGGTGACAGTGCTGATCATTGAGCTGCTGTATCACCCTGTCACCCAAGCAGCTGTTGGAAATGGCAGATTCTCACAGGACCCTGAAATTCTGGCATATAATGTAATAAATAGATTTATATCAGAATATTGAGAGTTACTGAATCTGATCACGTTAACAATAAATTATAGTATACAGTTCAATGAACCGCCATTTCCATCAGTTTTTAGTGTAACATAACCTCAACAGAAGCTCTAATATAAGACAATGTGCAACAAGTACATATCACATTTCCATTTCAGGTTAGAGGAGATGGCTCTCTCAACACGCCACGTATTGATGAGGTGCTGACCCAGTTCCGTCAGCGGATTGCCTCTGAAACGGCCACAGACCCAGCCACACAGCCAGATCGCTCCCAGCCGGCTTGTACCAATGTGGATGACCCCGCAGATCCCATTAATGAACAACGCATCAGGAAACTGGAGCACCAGGTGTCCCAGCTCATTCAGCAGGTGCTTATTTAACACTACTCAAAGCCCCTAACTCGCATAAGAACTACTCCTGTGATGTGCACAGATAGGACTCTCATTCAAAAACATGCTATACATATTACGCGCTATAGACATAACTGTGTTTTGGCACTTTCAAATAAAAAAGAACATATTTCCATAAAGACATACTGGAGCCTCTTACCCTGTCATTTCCAGACTTGGAGTACCACAGATAATATTTGTTTACCTTGACTGTGAAGGTCTGAATTAAAACATAAGGTTTGAATCATTATTTCCTCAGTGTTGCTGCTGTGTCTCTTAAGGACACCGTATGTTTGATTAATGTATTTTTTATTGAATTTATGTTTAAATATTTACTTGTGGATATGCCTTATTTATGGATTATTCACGTATAAGGTCTGTTAAATATTTACTTTATTCCTCCTCATATTATACGTTTTTCTGTAACATTTACCCAGGTTCCTGCAGGTGACAAATCCAATACTGCTACTCATTCTGTGGTGATGGCAAGGAAAGCCAAGAGGGACATAGACCGCACGTCAGAGAGTGAGTGTGACAGTGGAAAGCTGAACAGAAGGCGCACCAGGATCCCCAAACATAGCAGCACAGCGAGTATGACCACCAAGGAGACCAAGAGCAGGAGATCAGACAGGTTCCTGCTCTCATGTTAATTTCTCTGTTGTGAATTACTTTTTTTGCCTTCATGTGTAGATGTACAGTTCATGATTTGGTTATAGCAGTTAACTGCCACACCCACAAGGCTCAGAATTTTTCAGCAATGTCTGCTAGTGTTTTGAAACTGAACCATGTTAAGATATTTAAAGCATAATTTGGCACTGTACCAAAATCAGGGAGTCTTACTTACATTAATTATAATCGAATTAATTCACTAGCCAAAGGTTTGCTGATGGCAAAGTGTTTATGATTTTGTAAAATTGACAAATGCATCCATAATAGTGTACAATATACAATATGCAACAATGGATATTTGCATTTATTTTAGCATACATCAGCTTAATATAATCAGGTACCTTAGTGATGGAGGACATTGTTTTACCTCTTAGATGAACTTTTCCCTTCCCCCTAAGAAATTACAAAGGGCTTCTTACTCTCATGATTAACGACCATGCTTCTGTGGTCTACAACCTCATCTCACTTCATCAGCCACTGGTGACATGTGCTTAATATTCAGTAATTTAAGTTAAGATCCCAACTTTCCTAAAAAAAAGCAAGGTGATTAAAATGTGCTTAGAGGTATTGTTAAAACATTTGCTTACCTGTAAAAGTGAGCAAGTCATCTACTTTCCCCTTTATTGAGCCAAACATTCACTTGAGAGCTGTTTATAATCAATTTTACAGCTGATTTAATACCTTAAATATTTTTATGTGCAGTGATCAGGAGACTCATAAACAGAGGACTTCAAAGTCTGCTGTGAGGCCTGGGAGGAAGGCTGACAGTGAAGGAGGTGCAGACACAGTGGGGCCAACAAGAAGGGGACCTTGGAGAGTTGCTAGGCCTTCAGGCGGAGTGAAAACAAAATCCACAGAAGAAGAGCAAACCTACAGGGTACAGGTCATCTTCAGACTGAGTGGTGGCTTCTTTTTTTAAGGAATAAATGTATTCTAAAAAGGTTACCGGTGGAGAGTAGACATCTGCTGTGTTTGCATATGTCAACTTCCTTTTTTACTCACATTAAGCTGGTACATACAGTTACAACATAATATATACGATTCACAAAGACATAACAACAACAACATAAACACATTTAATTTGTGCTTTATCATTTATAAAAAAACGGTACTAACAGTCTTGTGTCTCACTGATTTCAGTGATCTGATGAAGCAACAGCGGTACAGTGTTTGAAAAGTAATGATGTAATATTATTATTATCAAGTACTATGGTTTACTACTATGGTTTATAACATCCTGTGTTAGGTTAATGTTTCGTACTACACTGAACAGTTAAAGTTACACATGTAGAAATTTCAAAGTGTGAACACAGAAATAGCCTGGTTTCATTAATAATTACTAAACCAGCCACAATCTTTCTTGTTATATTGAACTCTGGTCTTCACCCTTTAATGCTTGATAGAAACCCACATTCAAGCTAAAGTAGTAACAGTTGTTTTCATTTTTTTGTGTTTTTGTGCTCAGACTATTGTGGAGGAGCGTGACCAGGAAAGGGAGAGGCGCTGGAAAGCTGAGCAGGCTGTGAGGAAACTAACAGAGGAGCTGAAGTGCCTGCAGACGAAGGTCAGTGAGGAAAAAGACCTCCAGAGTATGGCTCTGCACACCACAGACAGGTAAGAAAAAAATACAGATACACACAAATCTCCATGTGAATTGGTGCAGCAGCACTGAAGCAGATCATGATGAAAATGGATAAGTGAACTATTTTCTATGGATTTTAGTTGTCAACTGCATAATGGATTCCCATCCATTTCTACCCTCTTCATTTTTTGTATTGGCTCTCCTGAGAGCATAGCCTGCTGCCTGTCTCATTCTTGAACAATGAGTATCTATTCAGCATTAAAACTGCGCATCATTGTCCCACAGCCTCGTACAAATTCACCCTTACATCTTGGCTCTGTTACCCAGATAAAGTGTGCCTGCAATTGTCTGGGATAATAAAGCTATTTAGTGTAAAAAGATAATTAACCCACACATTCATTCTGCTCATTAGCCTTATATTTAAATCAGAAGCTATAATTATCCATAATTAAATATTCTTCTCTCTGCCCCCTCTTCCCTGCATTGCACAAAGGGTGCAAAGCCAGAGAAATAATTTCAGCTACTTTGTGCACTGTCCTTGTTTGGATCACACCTTGCTCAAATAAATCTACAACTTGATTGTAATTAGAAGCCTGGTGACAAGTGCATGTCAATACTATTACATGAATCAATCTTAGCTGCCACTTTATAATGACACTGAGCTCGGCTGTTACTGTTACTGTCAGTCTCAGTCATCAGGAGAGAAACGACTCATCATGTCATTGTGGAGGAAACATGACAAAACTTCTGTATATAAAGTGGTTCAGTTCATTTCTTAATTGTACAGTCGGTGTCCAAGCCTTTTTTCTACCTGACTTTTTTACCACACTGCATTTTTGTGTAATTGTTACTCTTCAGTTTCTATTTCCACAATATTTCCATTTTTCATCTCCTGGGGTTAACCATGCTATAATATTAGATTTCTTCCATTCCACAGGCTGTCATATTTTTTAGACAAAAATGAAATAGAGGACAGTCAAGGGCATCACAAAATTGGTAGTAGTTGCCTGTAGTAGTTTTCATATGCAGTAAAAATTTTGGTTATTACTCCTGCTGCTCTGGCATGATTTCATCATGCTGTTCCTGCCATGCAGACTGAAAGAACTGTTGCTAAAGGAGCGATCGGGGCGCTCTGAAATGCAGACTCATGTTGAGGAGCTAGAGGGGAGATGTCAGTCCCTAAACCAGCAGCTGGAGCAGGCCCACAGACACGAAGAACAACACAAGACTGCACTCCACCGACTGGAGGAAAGCATCTCCCATGGAGAGGCCCTCAGGGCTCGCCAGCAGGCTGAAGAGGTGCAGTAGCTGGTTTATTTTTTAACACTTTTATCACCATTTTGATACAGATACTATACATTCAGTCTAATAATTTTTATCAATTATAATTAACATGGAAACCAGAGTAAGTTTATTAACACACATTTTCCCTGTGTCATCATTGTGATTACAGAGTTAGTAGTTCAGTGTTCCAGCCTGCAGTGTGGATAATTGCAGACAGATAAAATGATTCAGCAGAGAGCATCATACAATGTGTCAGTTTGGTATAAAACGGGCTGGCCCTTTTCAGATGAAGCGGTACCAGGAGATGGAGAACAAGGCAGTAACTCTGAAGAGAGAGCTGGACATCCAGAGAGTCTCAGTACGCCAGCACAAAGACAAACTGCAGCAACTGCATGAACTGCTAGCATCCAGGGAACACGAGCACAGGTACACCACCTCTCAGTGGAAGAAGATTAATTAAAAACAACATAGCACATTAGCAGAGTTTTGAGTGTTAAACCCGTAATCAATACCATTAAAGGTGTAGTCAGTGAACCCTTTCCTCACCTTCAGCCCTTTCCGCTGTACATATAACTGTCCCATTTTGAGTCAGGGCTATGGTAGCCTATTAACACAGCCAGCGAACTTGTTTGCATTGCTTTAACAGAAAACAGCTGGAGCTGCGGTTGCAGCCCGGTGGGGCGGATTTCCGTGAGGCAGTGGCAAAAGAGGTTGCATCAGTGGAAGAGAGACACACCCAGAGAGAGAGGGATCTGCAGGAGAAGCTGGCAGACAGCAGGAAGCAGTATGCTGCCTTGGAGGATGAGTTCCGCATGGCACTTACTATCGAGGCTGCTCGCTTCTCTGAGGTTTGCTAAAACATGAAAGATTTACTGACCGCCTGTAATCACTGTAGTACTGTCCTCTTAAGATTCAGGAGAAGTCCACAGTCCCTGTACAGTCCAACTGATAAATGACTACAGTGTATAAAGGTGACATGATTGAACTGGAACTGACCCCAATTCGGAAAGACTTGGACTTAGTGAATTATATCAGCCAGACGGGTAAAGCAGAGATTGAGTTAGGATAATTTCACTGTCCAAGTAGTCTCTGATTGCCACAGGAAGAAAGCTTTAGAAAAGGATTGGATTTGAATCAGCCTGTACTCTCTTGTTAGGGTTACAGATTTCATTCAGCCTTGGCAAAAAATGTAATCTTACTCTTGATTGCTACCCCTTGCACAATTTTATACTTTCCTAACCTTTGGAGCTTTGAGAATAGCCTGAATAACAAACAGATTGCCAACCAAACCGCCATTCGTCTCCTCTAAAATAAATGTGTAATTCGGAAACATTGATTGATAAAAACCGTCAAGTCATGTAATGGTTGGACCGAAGTCCTTCATTCATATTCAGTTATACATCCTCGCTACCTCTTTGTAGTTGAAGGAGGCTTGTGATCAGATGACTGCAGAGCTGATGGAGCTCAAGGCGAACCTTAACCTGTCCCAGCAAAGGGAGAAGAAGTCCGGCTCCCTGGTGCAGGAGCTCACAGCCATGGTCAAAGAACAGAAGAACCGTATCTCTGAGCTCATCAAAGCCAAGAAAGAAGCTGTTGCTGATCTGAAGGTACAGCACCACAGGGAGATCAGATGCTTTTTTTTCCTCTAGCACTCCAAGTATATTAAGAGAAAATTGTCTGATCAGGTTTGAGAACTCACATTAAATATAACTTTGAGTAGAAATGACAAGTTTGGAGCACCGGCTGTGCCTTTTCAAAAACTCTCACTGAGTTTGACTTCTGCGAGACATCATGAATACTGAATGTTCCAGCTGCCTTTCCATCCGTCAGCCCTGACAGATGGCTGAAGAACATTAATATTGTCTCCCTCTGTCCCTGTGGCAGAAGCGCCTGCATTCCTTGGAAACAGAGGTGGAGCAGGACCAGCGCCTTGGTCTGCAGCTTGAGTTGGTCAAGAAGGACAAGGCACGACTGATGTCTCAGTTAACAGCTCAGGAGTCCGTGATAGACGGCCTCAGGGCAGAGAGAAGGATCTGGGGCCAGGAGCTCGCTCAACAAGGTGGGAGAGGTCCAAGAGGACAGATGTTGTCCACATTAGATAAACCACATACTGCGTGGCAGAAGACAGCCAGGTTTAGTTTTGACAAACACCAGTGTAGGTCATCCTGAGTCTGTCTTCTTTATAATGCATTTGCTTGTGACTCACTGTACATTTGGATATTTAGATGTTTAAATTTTTACAGTAAGGCGTCAGTTTTTTGCTTTAATATGACATGCTAGGGTTCATTTAGTTTCTAGAAAGTGAAGCCTGCCATCTGGTGGTTATTCAAGAGACACACACTGACACAGAAAGGAAAAACTGGATAAGAATTTAATACCTGAAGTAAAACAGCATTTAAAAAAATCAATCTGATAATAAAAAAGGTGGTTTTAATGGTTCATACACAACAAGAGACTTGATCTGATTTGAAATTTGGTTGTATTTCTTTCCTTTAGGAGTATCTCTAGCTCAGGATCGTGGACGCCTTGAGGCCAGGATTGAGGTTTTGAGCACTGAGCTGGAGACACAAAAAAAACAGAATGAGCGGGATAATGATGCTCTTAAAATCAAAGCCAAAATTGTTGATGACCAGACAGAGACTACCCGAAAGCTAAAAGAGGTATTCTTATGTTTAGGCATAGGCTTAGCTTGAGACGTGTGTGTTTGTCTACTTATTATATCCAGTTTTTAGATAAATCCAGGTGGTTTGTCTTCCTGTCTTTCTTCACACCTTTCTGCGTTGTAGGCCTTGCAGGAGCGTGACAATCAGATCCACAGGCTACATGAGGAGGTGGCCCAGGCCCAGAAGAAGCTCCAGCAGCATCAGGAGGAGGAAAGAGCCCAGCAGGCTGAGCTGAAGGAGAGGCTAGAGCATCTGAGCCTTCGCAAGGAGGACCTGAAACAGCAACTGGAGGACAAAGAGGCAAAGCTTGAGGAAGTAAAACAAGTTTACAGGTAAGGATCTTAAGCATAAACAAGCAAGCTAAAGAAGCATATAGAAGAAAATATAAGTAATAGATAACAGACATATAATAGAAAATATAGAAGTAAATAAACAAGCATAGAGCATAAGCAAGTACATTTGAAAAAGTTGCATGAATAATATTTTTATTTTAGCAACAGGCCTGATGCAGACTGACCACTGTCTCTGACAACAAAACATTAAGGCCGACGTTGTGTTTCCTGTTTCTCTTTTTGTTTAGAGATTCCAGTAAGAAGTGGCAGGAGAAGGCTGCTCTGCTCACGCAGCTGGAGAGCCAGGTGATGCGCTTGAAGGAGAATTCTGATTCTAAGGAACGTTTGCTCATGGAAGAAAGAGATAAAGCAAGAGAAGCACACAAGTATGCTACACCAGTCTCTCTCCAAATATTTCTGTTGTTATTCTGGGCCTGCGTATAGCAGCATATAAACTATATGGAAGCAACATCAAGTCTCATGCCTACATAATTTAAGTGGCCTCTGATGGTTAAATATGAAAACATTTGAGGTGGAATAAATGTAATTGGTGGTAAATCCCACATCATACATCTGTTTCACCTGGGGTCAGATCATGATTATTGTATATTCAGCAGTTTCAATAGCTTTCACCATGTTTTTTTACCTGATGTAATGTGTTTGTTGCTTGCCCTGCAGAGCTGTGATGGAGAAGTTACGCTGTGTGGACGATGCCTTTCGTCAACAGCTGGAATCTATCCAGGCTGCCCATCAAGCTGAGCTGCTACAATTGGCTAATGACAAGCAGAAGCATATAGAACAAGCAAATCAGAAGGTAAAATAGATATGAAATGAATATTTTATGTCAAAGTTAGACAGTAGAGCAACCGATTTTTGTCTATGATGATGACTGTGAAAAGGTTGGTATCCCCAAGAACGTGTAGCTGAATAAGCAAAAAGTAAGAATTAATTGTAGTAAAAAGTCTTTTTTTTTAATAGTTATCTTCAGCTGAGATCGTCTTTGCATGTGTTTCTCAGGTATTTGAGGTGGAGGAAGAAATGCGTCAACTTCTGGAGGAGATGGAAACCAACAAAAGAATGATGGAAGAGAAAATCAGACGTCTCACAAGTGTACTAAAAGACTTTTAACACATGAATTGTGACTTATTTAGCAGCTATAGAAATGTGTAGTATAGGCCTATTTTTGTAATACAATACAAATCACTGATTAAAAGTTATTTATTTTAATAAACTATGATTTATCTAATAAATACTGGCATATTTTCCTTTTTAGATAAATTGCATTTACATTACACGGTGTTGGCTGAAGGTTAGATGTGTTAGTGATTGTCACAGTTAGAAAGATTTGCATTGTGAATATAGAAAATGGACCCATTTACCTGGTACTTCAGGTACTTCTGACTTTAATACTGTTGTTGTTGTCTCAAGTTTCAAAGGTGGCAAATAAATCTTTTTGGTTAATAAAATGAATTGTGTAAAAGGTTCTACGCATGTGTAGCTAATTAAAATCTAGTGTAATTTGTGTAATTTGTGTAACACTAACTAAAGCTATAAAATAAATATTGTGGAGGGAAAAGTACAGTCCAGATTTCCATAAAATGCAGATAATCCAGAGATTTAGAAGCACCTCAGAAGGGTATTTCAGTAAACAATTTAGGTATATTTACTTGCCACCTGTATAATCTGTATCATATTGATCAGTGCTGACTGAAGCGGTCTGGCCCACGGAAAGTGCGGTGGGCGGGGTCAGACTCAGAGCAGGGCGGGGCAGAGTGTGTAGGAGGGGGTTGCTGTGGCAACTGTAACCTAACGTACCTTACGGTTCGCTTAAAAACCCCCAGGTAGTTAGCGCTGTCGTCCTGCTGGGCTGAAGGAGACATTGTCTTAATGAAGAGAAATGCTCGTTGTTTGCAGCTAAACACTGAGTGAAGTAAAAACAATTAGACTTTAGTTTGTGGGAAGAAGATGGAGTTGGAGACGACAGAGGCAGTTCGCTCGACACCGAGTCGCCACGAGAAAAGTTTGGGGCTTCTGACGATGAAGTTTGTCAGTCTGCTTCAAGAAGCTAAGGATGGCGTCCTTGATTTAAAAGTGGTCAGTGAAACGGTGTAGATGTGTCTGTGTTGTTGTAGGGGGGTTAATCGGTGTCTATTCTTTATTTTAGTAATGCCACCGTCCGGGCAGCAGCTGTGAACAAAGGGCTGTCAGTAACAAATGGGCTCAGTCAGGTGCATTGATTGTTTAACAGGTGGATTAGCCAACCGCCATTAGCCAGGCCTCGGAGGGTTTAGTGGTTAGCACACAGTGGTGGCAAGTTACTAGCATTACTCACATAATGTACCCAAGTACACGTTTTGAGTTACTTGTACAGTATACACTACTGGTCAAAGGTTTGGACACATATAGAAGTGACTATGTATTTTAAATAGTAGGCACATTTGTAACGTAAAATTCAAACCTGAAATACAGTGTAGACCCTGGTAATATTAAAAATGACTATTCTACATAGAAACTGTCTAAAAAAATATATACATAAACATACATAGGCCTATAAGCATCAAACATTAGTACTGTCCTCCAATAGCACATTTTATTTGATAAAGGAAGTTTATCAAATTACACACAGATCATGGTCACAGGTCATTCTCAAATAATTTTGCAATGATGGTAACGCACCTGAAGACATAAAACCTATGTTCGTCCAAACATAGATTATCTGATTGCTGTGATTGGTTTCCAGACATTAGAGAAACAAAATCTCATCTCGTTACCTGTAAGAACTAGGCAGACATTTTCATTTTATTGTGTTAATCGTCTTTTAAGGTGTTTAATATTTTGGCCACTCTATTTACATACATGATGGGGCCAAAACATTAGAAATACTTCTACATTTAAGCACTTCAGTACACCTCACCCACCCACTGTACTATATAACAAATCTATAGTAGTATAGGCTAAAAGCAAAACTGTAACTTTATACATTTTTTTAATTTATTATCCTGTCGATTAATGATGCATCAAACTATTATGTATAGTTTTCTAATTCTTTAACAATGTATATAATGAGCATATTATTGTTTAATTAATTAATTACTCAAATAATACATTATTTAGTTTACAGTTAAATTATTCAATTTTTCTATTCTATTTCTTTTTTTATTCTTTTTTTTTAGTTTGACAATTGACCTGCCTTCCGTCAGTGTTTTGACATGCAGCTGTTTTCTCCCCCCGACACACATACACACACACATTCGCACTTAACCTAGGTAATCTTTTCATCAGTGCTAAACCGTTTTCCCTCCCTTCTTACGCGGCAAAGCTTGGTAGTAGTTTCCTTAGATACTTTCCCTCCCCTCCTCCTTCCTTTTCTGCTATTGTGTAACTGTCCTCTTGATTTGCTGTTTGTGCAGCTTAGTTTACCAAGTCCTGCATTTATTGGCTTTGTTGAGCCTCTACTTTTTCACCACATGCAGTGTTTGCAGCAGAAATTCCAGGATTTTAGTAAAGGCCAGTTGAATGCATCTGTTGTGCCTGGTTAAAGAAGGTTGATTAAAGTTGTTGCTGTGTTAGTTGTGTAATGTGTGTCTGCATTAACAGGCTGCAGACAGCTTGGCAGTGAAGCAGAAAAGGAGGATATACGACATCACCAACGTACTGGAGGGAGTGGGGCTGATAGAGAAGAAAAACAAGAATATTATCCAGTGGAGGTGTAAAAGCTGTTTAATTTATCTCCTACTACTGCCTGTATTTCTACTAATGTAATTTTCCATGGCATTAAATATATCTTTGAACTTTTGAATGTTTTCACTGTGAATATTTTCACGTATTAGAAACATTTGATTGAGTGCGTTTCTTCTCATTTTTTTTAAATCCAGGGGAGAGAACACAGGCAGTCAAACTCAGGAGGTGCTGGAACAGGTAAATGTTTTAAAGGCACAGATTTCTGAGTTAGAAGCCCAAGAGAAAGAGCTGGACAATCAGAAAGCATGGCTGGAGGATAACATCAAACACCTAAACCACGATCCCATCACTAGAACATATCCTTCTGTGCCATCTGGCATCTAATAGAATTGTTTTACTCTTGCTTTTTTTTAGTTTTTTTTTTTGTGTGATCCACATTTATGCTAACATGTCATGTTGAGGCTTGTTAAAGTTGGACACACCCACATTCCTGCTTTCTAAAATAACTTAAAAACAACTTATTGTTATAGTGTCTTTACTGATAACTGCAGAGGCTTTACCTCTGATTCAAATCAAATGTCTTCGGGTGTACAGTTTGTAATTCTAGTCCTCTTGATGCCCTAATGGTTTCAAAATGTTGTTTGCTTATTGAAAATGCTCTAAAGGGAGGATTATAAATGTAATTGCCATTGTCAGTTTCTTGTGAAATCATAGCCAGACTAATCCTGACATGAACAATGCTTTCAATCTTGTTTTTCCAGTTTCTCATCTCTATTTGTCTGCCATACATAATTCTGTTTCTGTTTCCTTAACACATTTTCACTTATAAATTTGTGACACACGAAGATATCTGCAGTGCCTTCAGTGGAGACACTCTTCTTGCTGTTGTGGCACCTGCTGGGACGCAGCTGGAGGTGCCTCTACCTGAAATGGTTGGACTTTTTTTTTTTTTTTTTTAAACTAAAGTTTTTATATTTTTGTAGAGCTGTTTTTATTCTTCCCTATGTTATTATAATAGAAAACAAGCTTTCATCCCAAGGCACAAGTAAAAAACATTTCTTCTGTAACAGGAATATGTAATGATTTACATTTTAAGTATAAAATTCCCTTATTCTTTCTAGTAAACAGACAAAACCTGCAACAGCTGTTTTTTGTTGTCATTGTTGTTGGGCCACTGGGTGCAGCTGCACTGATGCAGCACTGACCTATTATCACTTGCATATTTATATCCACACAACCTGGCTGATAAACATGCGGTAATGTGGTATTTCGGTAGTCTGTCTGGCCATGTTCTTATATTTAGTCCTGAGCTGGTAGTGCACATTGCCTTTGTTGCCGCAGTTGGAGAGTGCTGCTTTAATGATGACAACCTTATTAACATGTTGCTGTTCCTTAGGGCGCGAGCGGTCAGAAAAAGTACCAAGTGAACCTACGCAGCCAATCGGCTCCCATCCAGGTACTGCTCATCAACAGGGATTCCGACTCAGCAATACCTGTTGTCTTCCCTGTGCCGCCCACCGACGACATCTGTCCCATACTGACTCCACCGAGCACTCCTGCGAGCCTGCAAAGGTTCCCTCTCTCAACGTCTGTGTACTCCACCTCCAACACTACCTCTTCCTACTGCAGCCAGGACTCTACCTCCTCAGACCACCTGATGGTGCTGCCAGAACCTGAAGCGTTAACGCCATCGTGCACCCCCCCTGATGTGCAGATGGGTAAGATGAGGGACTTTGATATTTGAGCCTTTGAATGTTTTAAGTTTTCTTAAAAAACCATCACATCCATATTATTTTATTGAGGTTTAAATGCTTTGGCTGTAGGGAACAAACAACAAAAGTGCAGCTTTACGTTCTAATATTGTTATAATATCTAAGAATCACGATGTGTATATGGTATGCATTAGAAATTTCACATACTCTCAGGTTACATTATAGAATCAAGTCAGTCAAACTTCTGGGCTATACATCTGGTCAGTTAAGTAACAGAGGGGGATTAATCATATTTGCTGTTTTGGGGTTTATGAAATTAACCACAGGTTCACTGAAAGGGGCAACAATGAGACAAACTCCAAAACCTCCAAAAAGGAATGGTTTTTCAAGTGGAAGCTTCACCCTTATCTTTTTTTTTTTTTACAGTTTTTCAGTTTTTTTGCATTTAAATAGGGTCGGTGTCTCTACTGGTCGCATGAAGCGATATCTAAACCCTACAGAGTTGACACAGAATACAATAGGCTTTTCTGGTCATTGTATAGGGAGTGCAACGAAATTGTGGGTGCTCCACCCAGCAGCAGTGCATTTACACAAGAAAGGAAACGCAAATTAAAAAAAGAAGGAATACAATAAAAGTGCTGGTCATATATACATAGATGGTAGTCATATATGTAGATAGTGCCGTGATATACAGGCGTAGGTGATTTACACGGCACAGTGCACATCCATACATTCAATTTCCATAAGGTTTACTGTGTCTCCCAGCACAGTCTCAAGAACGTGGAGGAGATTCCAGGAGACAGTTACTCTAGGAGAGCTGAACAGGGCTTCTTCGTGTAGCGAGTCCTGGCCTCATGTAGCAAGTGTATGCAGGCAGTTCCTGGAGGATGAAGGAATTGATACCAGTAAATGGCCTTCACGTTCGTCTTACCTAAATCCAATCTAACGCCTTGGGAACATCATGGTCAATAAGCACACTCAACGCTAAGAAAGTTCAGATAAATTTAGACATATGTAAATAGTAATGATTGTAATGAGATTGTTCAGTGGGTAGGAGGTCACAACCCCTCCAAAGTAGTGACTCTCCATACTCCTTAAAACATTTGGCGTAGACAAAGCTCTTGAGGTCACTCTTCAGCATCTCTATTGGGCTATGGCCTGGGCTTTGACTGAGTCCCTCTTCATCCCTGAAGGATGAATTGATATTATTGATATATCAATTTTCTCCTCCATGATTGCCAGTGGTCCAGACTGCGATATATAGATATTTATATATATATATCTATTCAGATATTTCTGAATGAAAGGTCGGTGGAGGAAAAGAACCTTATCTATTCCCCCTGTTTTACTTGCACTTTTACGGAAAGTCAGTTTTGATGTAACTGTGGCATCTGATGGAAACACCCATAGACCTTATGTCATGTCAGAGGCTCTTCCCTATCATTGAACCACATTTCATTGTAGCTACGGGAAAATGTTTTTTTTTTTTATCTCAGTAGGGTAGACTAATAGTAGAAACGCACCACAAACCACAGATGCTGAAATGGTGAGGAAGTTGAATTAACATGTCATTAAAAAATGTTTAAACGTTTCCTTAACAGTATCTTAACGTATCCTTCCAGGATATTTTCCTCAATGTTTATTAGACTGCATTAGTTCAGTGTACCTAACAAATTTGCAGGTGTGTCCTGTAGAGCAGTGATTCCCAACCTGGGGGTCCCGACCCCCACAAGGGGGCGCCAAAGGCGCCCAATGGGTCGCCAGGAAATCTCCAGAAAGAGGTTAATGTGGCCGCTTCCTGTTTCCTGTGAAGCGCGAAAAATGTTATGGAATGTGTTTCTCCGGTGTTAAAAGACAGTATAGATCGTATCGTCGCGGGGGGTGTGTTTCTCCGTCGTATCGTCGCGGGGAGGGGGGGGTCCTCAAAAAATTATCTAGAAAAATAGGGGTCCCTTGGGAAAAAAGGTTGGGAACCACCGCTGTAGAGAATTATTTCTCTTAGACATGCAAGCAGAAATTTTTTTTCCAAACCTTTTGCTGTACTCCCATGTCAAAGTACTGGAAGTGACGCTAAACTGAGTTTGTTCACAGGAAATAAAATCCTTGAAACGAACAAAGAGGCAGCTCTCGCATTACGAAATGAATCATGTGAATTTGATTCAGTATCGTTATTAAATGGTTGCTGGTCAGCAGCTGAAACATCTGATGTCAGCATGCCCGGCATGTACGAACAGAAAGTGTAAAAAAAAGAGAGGGGGGGGGGTACATATTTCTAATGTAAAAACGCTGTGAAAAAGGTAGAGCTTTAACATGAAAGCAGGCAGTATAAAATACCATGACAAAAATGGCCTGAACTTTGTAAACCCAACATTTTAAATGCATAAAATATTTTTCCCTACAGGAAACATAACTTGGACAGCTTCCATCCACTGTCTTTAATGTTAAATACCCTGCAGTGAAGGAGAATAAAACTATATAATGTATTAAACGTGTTTAATGGGCAGAAAACAAAACATCCTGAGGTATAACAAATTAAAAGCCCACATGGTTCCTGCCTGCAACTGTTTTATGTGGAGGCTCAGAAAGTGATGTATCGCAGCATGTGGTTTGTCTTCATCTGGTTTGCAACAGTAGATTTGATTGTGAAGAAAACATTTATGGGTAGAAATGTGATCAATTAACTAGGATAGGGGTTTGCTAACCACTTGTTTAAACTTACACATACTCTTACAGATGGTGTGGAAGAAACATTTTAGTTTCCCACATCCTGTCATTAGGACAAACTAATAGTTCTTTTTTTAAAAGATTTACACTCTGCAACAGACAAATAGCTTCCTTATCCTGGTCGAGGTTTCTAAGAAAAGGATGAGCAAGCATACATAGGACTGGGTTACAGACATTCTCTTACATCATCAGAGTGAAACTCAGTCAGACATAGCTTCCCCAAAAGTGAGGAATTACCAGTACAGTGACACATAGACATTAATATACATTTACAACTGATTCTTGTTCTTCAATGTGATTCAACTAAACTAATCTAATATGTTATCAGGCAACAAACTAAATATTGGGCATTTCTTCTTAAAAGCCACAAAGATTCTCACATTGATTCATTACTAGGATTACATCGCACACATTTCAGCGCTGACATGATGTGGCTGATGTGAGCATTTTGTTTGATTCAATGGTTGAGTAATAGAGGTTAGGTATTTTTTCATTATTGTTTTTTACACTATACTAGCACTTAACCCTAACCCTAACCCTACATTACATAATTTTAAACCAGCTCTGAAGAATCCAGACTTGTAAAGTCATGAACAATTCAGTTTACCAAAATTAAAAGATGTTCAGTACTGTTTCTGGGTTCCTGGTTGCAAATAACTAAACCTTTTGACATTCAGGTTTCATGTGCTTACTGTGTACTTAAGATTCTGCCATGTATTGTGCCATGTCCCTTGCTCCCTGCAGAATGTCACAGTCAGCCAGTGACTGTTTTGGACCAGCAGCAGATGGACCTGGCGGGCCCAGAATTCCAGTCCGTGCTGGACATGAGCACCCTGCTGAAACTGAACACTGCTCAAGACCACACAAAGGGTGACAGAGAGGGTAAGGCAGGGGGAACAGAACTGGTGCTTTAATGACATCCAGCAGTGGGTAACGGGGGGAATTTGAGGTTTGTTTCACATTTAAGCTAAACATGGTTTTATTCAGAACTGGTTCTAATTGGACACGCATTAGTGAGAAAAAGGCTTCATACCATATTTATTTTGTAGAGGTTACATAAAATCGTTGATTGTCATATTTTTTCTTTCTTCAATTCTCTTCTAGGAACTGTTGACCTGATTGATGAGCTAATGTCCACTGACGGTAAGCCAGAGTCATGATCTTTATAAATGGTCACCGGAAACTTTCATTTTCACTTGAGGGGGAGAAAGATCTGCTTTGAGCCACTTAAGCATGTAAAGTGAAGCTTTGTCTACGTGTCTGTGGTGTTATGTCTGAACACTGTTCTCACCACTCTTCTCTCTCTGCATGAAGGCATAGACTACAGTTTCCACCTGGATGGCAGTGAGGGAGTGTGTGACCTTTTTGATGTGCAGATTCTCAATTACTGATAGCTGAGAGCAGCTTTGCTGGATGCTTGCACAATCTCAGGAAGTACTTTTTTCCTCTAAAGATGCTTCCAACATTTTTCCACATCTGCATGAGATGATCATCTTAAAAACCCCTTACACACTGCCTTCTGGCTTTTTGGCCTCGGCCAATAGAAAATTAAATAATAGGTCATAAGGTATTTATGCAGATTAAAATCACGGAGTAAAATGTCTCCAGTGTGTAACAAATTGTTCACTGGGTAGTTATCCGACAAACATTCCAGAGACAAGGCGTTTCAAAGGAAACAAACCAGGACAATTCCTCCAGCCTCCTGTCTCAAGTCTGAGACTGTAAGACATTAGCTTTATTTTTTTTAGTTAATTAACATTTTGGACTGTGACAGCGTTTGTTTTAGTTGGTATTTAACACGTGTTCAGTATTGTCTCTTTTGTAACATTTGATACAGGGTCTAGTTCAGCGTAAGCTCTTTGCATGGAGAGTATATTGTGTAAGAATCTAACAAATTATATTGTTATATTTCCTAAGATGGCATAGTGTATTTAATGGGCGGTTGTTTTGGTTTTGTAACCTTGTTCTCATGTGAAAAATGCCAGAACGTTTTCTTTTCTAAATTATTATGCCACTGCCATTTTAGGCCTATGAGTTTTTTGTTTTAAATTTTTTTACAATACCAGTTGCGTATTTAAGTAATATGTTTAATTAATTTAACTGCCTTAATAATTTAATGATTGAATTATCTACATTTATGATTAGAAATATCAGACAATAGTCTTAAATGGCATTTTTCTACTTGTTTTTGTTACATTTCGTTATTTGCACACTTTCTGACTATGTTTTTTTTTTCAATAAATGGGTTTCATATTGACAGTCAAGCAATGATTTAATTTGAAAATGGGACATGACAAATGGTTTTAACATGTCCTCCTTTGAGTTGTCAACATGTCTTCAGATAATACAGAGGATCTCTTAGTTTGCTCCCTGGGTTGGAACTTTCTGAATCTGGCAGACTGCAGCACTCTGCCCTGTAAACCTTTGTCTGATGGTGATTTCCACGTGCGAGGGCATGGCCTGCAGCATCACTTTATAAACAGTCACTTAATTAGTACCAGATTGGATACAGGAAATTTAAAATACGAACAGTGTGTCTGTCCAGTGGTGGATTTCTGATGCATATACTGTAAATAGTGAGTGAGTGAGTGTTCCTGGTGTTTGAGGATCTTTGAAAGTAACTGATGCAACAGAAATATTTTGGATTTCCGTTGCAACTATTTACTGCTGTGTTTATGGCTCAGGTACAATTAGAGTTTTGTAACTGCTTTGCAAAGAAAAACAATGTCATTTTTATCCAAACATGAACGCGTGCTTTGCTTTCTGTGCAACTACACTTATCCATACTAATCCCTTCTGTACTGGTATAATAAGATTTTGTATCAAGAGAATGTTCTGTTTATCCCATTATCATCATCACCTCCTTCATAAAAGATTACTGGAAGTAATCTGCTGCTCGTACAAAAGCAGGCAGCTGTACATGTGTGTTTCAGATGTTCAGAGGAATTGAGGAAACAACAAAGCTGTGACTTTCCCCATATGAAAGAGTTAAAGAGAGCGACGCGGCCGTTCAATGGGATAAGCATCAGGACAAGCATGGGATGCACAAGGTGGCAAGACGCTCAGCGCTAATTCCTTGTTTGGATGAAAGTGTCTGCAAAGTAAAGTAATCCCACTGGTGGTGTGATATGTTATCTTTTCATTTTAAAGACGTCAAGGTCTGCTTCTAGTGCTAAGAAATCAGGGGTGTTGTACTGCCAGGAATTCAAAGTCTGGGTCTGTCACGATATTTCCTGCTTCAAGCCTTGTGCCCATATGTGTGTGCCGTGGGCCTGCAGGTGCAAACGCACACAATCGGCACATGATGTACACCACACAAGCTGACGATCAGTCATGTTGTTGCAGGTTAGGATCTGACGTGACTATTCATTTCCAATCAGCAGGTAACTGAACTTAAAAAGGTAATTACACAAATTCTATGCTGAAAGAGATGCAAGTAGTATGAAGCATTTAACATCAAACAAGTCAAATCTTATTCAAATGCGCTTTATTATAAGAGGTTGAATAAAATGAACTGTGACCAAAATCATTTTTATATATTCTAAAAGCCTCTTCATCACATTTAGCATCACATAGACAGTGTGACCAGAAAATAGAGGCGCTGAATGCCTGTGTTGAGTAAGAGGCGACAGAGCTGCATGGTAAACTGTAAATACAGCTCAATTTGTTACACGTGTAAGAAATCAAACATTCTTACTCTTAGATTTTAGATTTTAAATTTAGAAACTACATAGCTTCTCTGAAACACGGTGTACATGTCATAACTTGTCCAGATGTGTTACATCAATTGAATGAGGTTTTATTTCATTAAAACTAAATCAAACAAAATATGTCAAATAAATTCCAACTAAGTTGCCTCCCAAAAAAAAAGAAACATTCCAGCTGCTGTAACTTATTTTTTTATCCTCCCCTTGTAGCTTTCAGCCGTGTCAGGCAGAGTATCAGGTTAAAGCAGTAAGCAGACTTGTGAAACATCTGGGACCTGACCTCTATAAAGCAAATTTGGTGCACAGATGGATTATGATTCTCGTGGATCTGCCAGGAAATGTTGATTGAGCTTTTGGGCTTTTGATACCACATTTAGTGACAGAGAGCAAATGTTAGCATTGTAACACATTAAATACACTGGTAGTTTTATCTGATAAACATCGGCACGTTAGCATGCAGCTAAATATGTAAAAAAATAAATAACCATATTCTGCTTATCAGGACATTTGTTTACACTCAGAGCTTTTGTGAAATATCCAAGTAAAACAAAACAGTATTTATTCTGGGCCTGATATAAACTTTGTCATAAACCTCTAATTATGTCAAATTCCTTTTTCATTCATCACTCCAAACATAACCAACATTGAAAATTGTTGAAATAACAACTACGAGCTCATATTGAGAATGTGTTTGTCTCCTCGGATGCACTGTGTGAGTTAAACGACATCTCCATTCCTTCCTCCGCTGCAGGAATTTCATTTCTCCTCCTCCTCCTCCTTCTCTCCTCTCCGAACTTCTTGGCTGCGTTCATCATGTGCTGCTTGAACGAGGACCCCACAAAGGCGTAGAGGATGGGGTTGATGCAGCAGTGAGTGAGGGCCAGGCTCCCCGTGACCTGAGCTGCCCGATCCAACACTTTACTCGTCTCACAGTGGGTCACCAAGGCGTAGACCGAGTCCATCGCTCTATAGAGCTTCACTACATTATAAGGCAGCTGTGTGACTACGAACACCCCCACCACTACTAGAAGAACGCGCAGGACTTTACCCTTCTTGCCTCTGCTCTCAGTAGGGAGGCCTTGTAGCACTCGGCCCATGCTGCAGTAACAGACTATCATAACCAGGAGAGGAAGCAGGAATCCCAACAGCACTTCAAATATTTCTAGGGCAGCTTTTCCTGCGTTAGGCATCGATGGAGGATAGACAGACAGGCAGATGCTCCTCGCCTCCCACCTCACCACATCTGAGAATATGAAATCAGGAAGACCGAGCATGACGGCTATCGTCCAAACAGCCACACACACTTTCCAGCAGTGTCTCCTGCTGAATGCCCTCTGCAGCCGCCCCCTCTGGTCTCTGCCTTTCGCCCTGGTTAATGCTAAGTAACGATCCAGACTGATGCAGGCCAGCAGCAGCATGCAGCAGGTGAAGTTGACCGTGTAGCAGCCTGACACGATCTTACAGAGGACCACCCCCAGCTCCCAGCCCCTCGCCGCGTCCACAGCCCAGAAAGGCAGCGTGGAGAGAAGCAGCAGGTCGGCCACGGCCAGGTGGGTCAGGAAAGCGTCCATCATGGTCTTCAGGCGTTTGTGGTAGGCGTAGACAGCCACGACTAAGGTGTTTCCTGCCAGTCCCACCACCAGACACACGGTGTACATGACTGGGAGGAAGAGGCTGGCGAAGGAACGGATGTCAGCCTTCTCACACAGGGTGGGGTAGTCGTCAAAGGTGTAGTTGTTGCTGATATTGTCATGGTAATAGTAGTCGTCCTCCTCCGAGACATACATGTTAATCAGGTGCAGCTGAAAAGTGGGACATTGATTTAGAATAGATTCAGTGTAATGAGCCACAATCAAACATACATGTTTCATGTTGAGCTTTGATGGTTTGTTTACTTACAGTAAACTTTAGGTCTTTTAGGTGTTTCCTGTGTGTGCAAACGGTTGTGTGATTGTAGTCTAATTATCGTGCTGGGATAAGATCAGTGTCACTGTTCCATGTCAAAAACCTGGCTTCAGGATCCTGAACTGGAAACGTCCTCCCTGTTTTGCAGAGGTAAATAAAGTTCACGATAAGCACATGCACGGAAACCATGGGGTCTTTTGTACTGTGGATTACTGCTGAGTAACGCGTAACGTCAGAGAGTGGTGGCGTAATGTTCAATAGATACTCACGGAGTTTTATTCACCTGTCTGTGCCGTCGGTCCGCCTCGTTAGACTGCGCGCTCCGCGGAGGGAGGGGGCGTTTGTTCTTTAACCGGCGGAGCGCGTGTGGGCGGGGCGTTACCGTGGCGCATTGATGTGACGCCGCCGGGGTCCAGTACTTTGTATTTCCAGTACTCCTAGTGGGCTCCGTAGTACAGAGAGTACTCACGGTAAATCTGTCCCACACATTAAAGCATCAATGATATCTTTTTTCATTCATCAATGGTATTTTTAAGGTACTTTTACTTGACTAACATATTGAATGCAGGACTTTTACTTGTTACGAGTATTTCTATACCATTGTATTGCTATTTCTTTGGAGTACACCTTCTCCCACTTTTAATTATATACAATCAAACCAAACATACATCTTGAGAGGTGTTGAGAACCTTTAACCAGCAGATAGTTTTTTTTTTCTGCTTATATTACCTCTATTTTTATACTTTTACTAAAGTAAACGCATGACTTACAACTGAGTGCTTCTGTGGTATTATTTGACTTAAAGCTACAGCACGTAACGTATTATCCTAGTATAAAAAATACACTAATGTAGAAACCTACATGACTGGTAAGTTTTAATTTCATAATAAATTGTATTTTCAAAAGTAGTGTATCCTCACTGACAAAAGCTACAGCTAACCTGTAGCCAATTAAAAACTACTAAGAAGATAAAATTATTTGACCATGCAAATAGTTTCATAACATTTGGGCAGAGGTTTGAAGTTTCTTTAGTCTTCCCTTCACCCGGATTACAGTATATCATAACCAGATGTGGAAATAACAATTCTCTGCAGTGACAGTAGAAAACACTACATAAAGACACTTGATGCTAAAAACATTCTGGTACAATGCATTAAACAGTATTTTCCTCTCATTAGTTGTTCAAAATTAAATCTACAGGTATAAAAGCTTTGTTCATTCTTTCTTTTTGGATGGAGAGCTCCTGTAACATGTCAACTAATTTTCCCTTTGGGATTAAAGAAGTGTTTTGAATCTTGAAGTAGCTGACAGTTGACAAAGTTTCTTACCTTTCAGGATTTGACCAGACCCCGAACATTAAATCAGAAACCACTCTTCTTACCGTGCTTTTTCTCAGGAGAGAAAGAAATCACTTCTGCTACAAATCCAGCAGCGTCTCGTAGCCCCGCTGCTTATAAACACACTTCTCAGCAGGATGAGTCAGACAGAGGGAGAAGTCAAGTGACAGGAGGCAGAAACCAAATGGCACCAAAACTATTTGTTCGAGGTGTTTATGGAGGAAACCACTTGTGAATTTTATGAATGTGAACAAAAATGCAGATGTTTATATGAACAACAGAGACACAAGACAAATGTACACTTAAAATAGAAATATCTAAATTAAACAGAGATATATTTGGAATTTAATGCATACAGTATATGCTAAGCTTAACAGTGAGATAGAGAGTGAGATTTAATGTAGTATGTAGTAGCAAAAACATGTATTACAGTCATTAGTCAGTATTAAATAAATCACTACCGCTAAACAACATACTTGTGGTTTAGTAACTGCATTTTATTTCCATCCACACCCACAGTAGTTATGTCCAACAACCACATGGAATGTGGTGGATCACCTTCTGGCTTCAATCCCATGGGATTTGCACTGACACGTTGCTTCTTTAGAGACAAAAACAAAAAAGTGGCTGCACACTGATGGTGGTTAACTGCTTTTTCTGCAAGAAATGTAAATCATTTCAGTGATACTGAAGTTTTCTCATTTAATCAAGTTGGCAAAGAAAAGTGCAGAAGGGGAGTAGTGTATAAAGTACAAACTGAAAACTGAAGTAAAAGTATGTGCCCAGAAAAAACTATACTACAAAACCAGCTGTCGGTAAAGGTGGGGCTGTTTTAATCCATCTTATGTAACAACAGGAGGTTAATCCGTACAAGATACATCAGCATTGAATTATATTTAATGATCTAATGATTTTGCAACATTCACCCTATTTGATCAGCTTGTGTGACCTCAAAGTGTGAATCCAAACATACTCACAATAAAAAAAAAACATCTGTTCACATCTGTAGAAGTAAAGGAAAGAGCAGCTCTCAGACCTGAAAATCAGGAGAGTATTTTTTCACAGTACTGTTTCTCTCTGTAACACAGAGTTAGCTGAGTAAACCTGAAGCTTAGCAGAAAACCTCAGAGGAAGCAGTTCAGTAATAAATATATTGATTTATTAGTCTGAAACATTTAAGCATTTTAAACTAGTAGCGGTATAATGTGTACATATGATACGAAAACAATCCTGAAACAATAAAACACTTCAACACCAAATGCTGCAAACAGAATTTATTTTCAAAAAATAACTTTATATATAATCTTAATACACTGTGAAATAGCTAAACACGTATTATACATCTCCTGCCATCATACATTTATTCCATTTTTCTGCTGTTTACTACGAAGCATTAGAAAGTTTTAATATGTTTTGGAGTCATAATCTTTTCATGCAACATGTATCGTGAGAGTTGGTCGTAGTGTAGTTGACTCAGCAAATTTCATGCAATAAGATGAAACAAAAATAGGACACACAGAGTAGCTTGCTTGAAGATAACATATGATGTCTTCGTTTCAGTCCCCAGTTGTCTGGACAAAATAAACATAAAAGTAAGAATCAATTACTTAACAAGAAGTTCAAATAAAAGAGCTACAACTTTTTATCTCTCTGCTTCAGTGTCTGTGTTGTGTGTACATCTTGTTTACTTACACAGGAGTTGACAGTTACTTCTTTTTAACTTGCATGATAGAAGACCCACCTCCGGGTCGATTTCTGTAGAGGAAAAAAAGTCAAAAGTCTCTACTGTGTCCAGCTCCATCATAAATATAAGACGATGCCTGCAGCTGAACAGACATAACCGCAGTTTGCAACACATTGTTTTATTTTAGTATTTTAACCCGATAACATGACAAATGAACTCTTACCTATTTCTTTTTGATTTTTGTCTTCCTTCAAACGATATTTTCTGCAACATACAAAATCAGTCTCAGAACCAGCTGCTACTTGAGAATCATTTTGAGAATCATTGTACCTTTCAGATTAAAAATTGACATTAGAAAAATGCAGCTTTCTGGGTTTTGACCTTACAAAACATCAGTTTCTATTTGACTTCTTAACCTTTCAATCAGTAAAACTCTAAACATCATGAACATGAAAATAACTTTATGCTGCAGGTTTCACTGTCTTTGTTTGATACATAACAATCTGATAATCCCTCAGACAAATGCCAGAAAACACTGAACTGAACCACCTAAACTTTATTGAAGTAGGTTCCTGTTTGAGCTGCTTCAACATACCTTTCTGCAAAAGCATGTTAGACCTTTAAACCTTAACAGAAAACACAATTCAGTTGAGTCTTTCATCAACAGGGAAACTCCTCGTGGATCGTCTTACCAGATTAGACTGTTGTTGCTGGTCACCGTCTGCCAGCAGAGCAGCCGCATCACTGGAAGGGAAGGCTGTGATGAGCAGGAAAACCTGCAGACACAACAGGCCCAGCAGAAAACGTTTGTCCATGGCTGATGAAGTGACGAGTTTGATACAGTTGTGAAACTCGCAGAGCTTTATATGCCACTGCCGACTAATCACTCCCACATGGACGAGGAGGGATATTAGGAGATGCAAAAAAAATGCATACACAAATAATGTGAAGTTGTTTATTTGGCCATTCCACTGTACTTTAACTTTCAGGGTGAAATCTCTGTTGCAATCACTCCTTTGGTAAAACAATAAGCATACTGAGCTTGTTAGATTGTTAATAACCAAATGTTCAATATCCCACACTGAACAGGATTAAAACCACAATAAATCATAACTCTAATGTTAAAGATTAAATATACAGAGTAAATTTAATTTATTCCTCTGGGCAGTATAAGAATTAGAGCTGGCAGATATAATCTGCAAGGCTAGTCTTTCCTAAAAAACAAACAACTGGCTGGAACTAACTGAACTGTAGAGCCCTTTATCAAGTGCCTACATCTTTTATGGAAACTTTCTTAGTAATTGATAACTAAATACTAGTTTGTGGGAAACTTTGAGAAAGATTTCTCGTAAAATAATCTTGAAAAAATGTGGGAACTGGGTGGATGCCCTGAAGACACAACTAATACTGCAGGTCAGAGCAGCCAAAATAGTATCATCATCAAAACAGAGTATGAAAATACTCCTTCTGCAGGACACTGGCCCCTGTGACATGACAGGTTAATTTATTATTACTATTATAAATTGATACACAATGGTTATTACGTTATCAGATGGTGACTCCATCCAGCTAACCAACCACTTCATATGCGATTATTTCAGAGTTAATTCAAAAGGTCAAACATGTTCTAGGTATAAATGTTGAATAAATAATAATAATAACTGAATAATATGGAACCTCTTGCGCCTTGAGAATATTTAAAAATGAAACAATCAGAGAAGTTTTTAAGCTTTTGTCACTCGCTCCTGAAGTACAGTACCTGGGATGATTACCTGTAATCTTTCACGACTTGTGTGGGTGGTGGTACAAAGTAAACCATGCAGAACTTTTTACACTTAAACTTTCCTGAACTATTTTGTAGTGACTGACTCCATCTTGTGGACAAATCGGTCACAGCAGCACAATGTCTGCAGAAAATGATGGCTGTAACAAATTTAGAAACAGACTCTCACTTAGTTTGAGTACATATGATCTGTTCATGTTGATTAAAAGAAATCAGCATTGTTATAACAAGATGTAATGAGATATATTTGGTAGTAATTTCAGTAAATATTATTAAGATAAATGAAAAATGTTTTTATGCATCTGTAATGTGCTTGTATTGACTGATTATATGTTAAGCACAGGGAACTGTGACATAATTGACTTTGACTTAATTTATCTGTAATATTGAGGTTTTCTACTTCACCCTTTAACCTGTCTGGCGTCAGCAGTGTCTGCAGTATTTTAATTTAAATCAATCGGGGGAACTTGGGATTCACTGTTTCTGACTCACTCATCACAAACTACTGTAACCCTCCACCTGTCCACTAGTGGCCCTCAGTGAGTTTCCTACCTGCTCCCTGCAGCCACCTGCTCCTCACTGTAACAGCAGCGCCGTCTTTCTGTTTTACGTTCCTGTATTTGGTTTGTTTAAACTCTGCCACCTTTGCTGCTAGTTAATTGTGTTTGTAGCTGTGATCCAACGATATCACGAAGTAATGTTAACGTTAATTAGAGTTTTTAGAGTCTTTGTTCCACTTAAAAAATGTTGGGAATGTCCTCCAAAGTCTTAATCGATAGATAGATTTTTGATTACAGAGGAAAAAGTCCCGTTGACCCACTAATGTGAGACCAGCAGAGGAAGGCTGGTTCTCTGTCAGACAGCGGGGCAGGCTGCGCTCCGAGACGCGCGCACGCTCACCGACACCACGCGCACTCCTCCTCCGCGAGCACGAGGAACGCGCGTCTTCAGAGCTATTTGTGCTTCTGCATTGTATCGGACTTATTTGGCTGGAGCTCAAACACAAGTTCACTTGTCACGTACAGGGTTTGTAGACGCGTGTTCCCGTCTTCGTGACGCTGTGACTGTGGTCAGTGTTTCAACCAGCGAAGACAAAACACTTTCACAAACCGGTGAGTTTTGATTTAGTCTTAATCTTTTACAAGAACATATGAAATGAAAAAGACCGATTTTTTTAATTAAGTGACTTAATAATGTTGCTGTGATACCTTCTTATAACTTGTTTGTTGCCTTTATTTCTAACAGTAATTCTAATTTAGACAAATGCTCCACAGTATATCCCAGTAAGATTACATATTTATATATTAAAGTGCAAACAGTACTCAAAAGTATTATGGATGATAAAATGTAAATGCAGACAGTCTGATCTGCTGTTTTAGGAAATATTGGCCGTAACTTCATGTCTGACAGAGAGATTTTCTCCTCAGGAATGCTAATGCTATTCCTACTCAGCGCTAATACCCTTGATTTTCTTGTGTAAGTGGCTCAGAATTAGTTTTATGTGCTTATAGACTGTACTGGTCTCTATAATGCTGCCTAGGATGTTTGTTTTTTCTATGTGACTTACCTGGTGGTGTGAATACAAAACAGGTAAAAGCTGCACTATGGAGAGATTAACATCTAATTCACAGTTCTATCAGTTAAGACCATTATTTATTAGTCCCAACAGCTTTTCTGTGGATCTCATTCTTACGTGTCACATTTAACATAAATACAAACACCTGTCAAATGTACTTTTTTTTGGAACCTGCATATTTTCTGATTCATCTCTGAATCAGAAAATCAGCTTTAAGTTCATTATAGCTGAGACCCTGTTAGTTGCCATGTGTGGTGTTATTACTGAGTACCTGGATCCACAAGAATATCCCCAAAATAATAATGTAATACTCTCCCAGTCAAAAGTTTGGACACACATAGTAACGTCCATGTTTTTAATGAAAATATATACTGTACCTCTTCAGCTGTGTTACCATTTTTTATCAGATAATATTTACATTAAGTAAATGTGCACTGGCAAACACAACATGCAATTGGACAACAGTATAAATGTTGACGACATGCTTCTGTACATTTATGTAAATATTCCTTTAAAACGCCTTTGTTCCAGCTATACTAGACAGTTTTATAATTATTTGTATATACTTTATTTCCGATTAATTTAATGTTATAGAATCATATATTTTAACGTTGCCATTTTTATGTGATTACAAACTCTTGACTGGTAGTGTATAAGAAGTGTTCATTGAGTTATTTATAATTTAAGTTTATGTTGATTCCTAATTTAGTTTTTCCCCATTTCAGATGAGAGCAAAAAGGTGACTGCCAGGTCACAGACCGAGTGACAGCCAGACGTGGCAACGATGGGTCGGAAGTTGGATATGTCGGGGCTAACGGACAACGAGGCGGAGCATGTTCTGCAGGTGGTGCAGCGGGACATGAGGCTACGAAAGAATGAGGAGGAGCGTCTCAGGTGAGTTCTGACCTCTGTGGTCTCACTGTGTTGCAGGTTTGTGTCCTGAAGCAGCAGTAGTCTGTTTCCAGCTGTTGGACCTCTCAGGTATTACAGTGATAAACTGCAAACATTAAGACTGTCATCACATTCACTGCTTTTTAGATTGACTTAATGTTCAGTGTCTTCATAACATAACAATTTTAACTTTTACTAACTAACTAAAACAACTAGTTTGTGCTCTTTGTATTAATCAGTAGGTTAAACTCAGATTTTAAAGGTTTCATACATATCGAAGATACATTTAGTCAACAACAAAAAGTTATAATAATATAAACCTTTAATTTAAGATGATTAGACATTTAAAAGAAAATTACCGGAACAAAAGATAAATAGTGGGCACAACTCTATGTGTGTTTAGTGCTTCTTTTTATTTAATACTGAATGGCCAAAATATTTAGAAATTAATTGGGAAGAGTCAGAATTCTCAGCAATAAGTGCCCAGCCCAGGCTCTCCAAGGAGACGAGGAAAAACTCCAAACAAGCAAAATGATGTAAACAAAAATGAAGAAACATGGGAAGAAACCTACGGAAAGGCAATTCAGAGAGAGATCCCCTTTCCACGGCACTGGGTTTGCGTCGAGGTGTCGAGTATCTTTGTGAAGAAAAGTTTCACTATTGCACCTCAAGAAAGAGGCTGAAATAACTTTAATGTTGTGGTGCAACAATGAAATCCTAACCTCCAAACAATCTTACAAAGCTATTTGGGGTGTAAGACTGTTAAACGTCTGCTTAACCTTCACAATAATACAAGTACATGTGTGTGTGTGTGTGTTAGTACTTCGAGACATTCTGTTCGACATTCAGTGAGATTTCAGGACTCAGGGGTGTCAGTACACACACGGTCCTTCAGTGAGGATTAGGATTTCATCTTAGAAAAACTTGATGCATGAAGTTGGAGTCATCTTAATGTTTCAAGAAATGATGAAGCAGAAAACTGCACAGTGTGCATGAGGTGCACATTAGCATAAACTAATTAGCCTATAGCTTTTGGAGTGTAGACTGTAGATCAAAACACAGAATGTAGGCCTTCAGCCAGTTTCCACATTAAGGCCTTTTGAAAACCTGAAGGAAGTTACAGACATTACGTTTTTCTTGCATACGTTGTCATTAAATACCACTTTTTATCTTTAAATTGGGATCCCGATCACAATCACAGAATAAATTTTCATTGTTTAAAGGAGAAGTTACACAATCATGCTAATCTGAACATTTGACCTTTGTTTAACAAGAAGACAAATAATTTCCGACTATTGTGTACATTCTTTCAGACTCGATATAAAGCAGGGACTCGAATCCATCCAACTGCATACTGTGCTTAGGTTCTGAACAGAGAAAGAGAAGTTCTAAGGAAGCTAGTCTGAGTACAACAGGAAAGGGCTGTCACTTCCTGTTGCGTGTTTCAAAGACAGACTCACCAGGATGGGAAATCTCCACTAAGGAGGAAAATGCCTTGAAAATAAAGTCTCAGAATGGTGTAAATACACACTGCTGACTCGCAATGACTAGGTAAACACAAACACAAGTTTAACTTTACTATTTGTGATCACTTTCACTGCTCTCGTATTATTATTTTCATCCGCTGTCTAATAAATCCCACTGTTCTCTGCCTGCTCAACACCAAACAGCAGACAGACAAATATGGCAACTTGAGGATTTAGCAGCTACAGAGTCAGACTTCTCCTCCCAGTGTCAATATTGGACTTACATTGATAAACATGATTCACCTTAATATAGGATTTGTAATAAAGTTGGAAAGATATCAGTGAGGTGATGTTATTATGATGTATGTATGTCAGCACTTTGTTTACACTTTTGTTGCCAGTGGTTTAGACATCAATGTCTTTTTAGGGGACAGCAAATTAAATGTATACAAGCTGTGGACTGACTAATTTACATCAAAGTGGCATGTCTTCAGTGTTGTCACATTAAAATAGTAAAAAAAAAAACATTTACAAAAATGTGAGGGGTTTACTCACTTTTGTGACATATCAATTAATAATATGCCTTTCTTGTCTTTTCCTGCCTGTCTTTCTTAAGCGTGTTTCCAGCAACATTCACCGACAATTTCAGAGTTCTACCAACACAGAATGTGAATTAATAATGAGCGGCCTGGTAGCTCAATGGGTTAAGCGTCAGACTGGAATGCAGGAGGTCGCAGATTTGAACCCCATCTGACTCCTAATCCATCTACCACCAGACGTGTCCCTGAGCCAGTCACCAAGCGCTAGCTCCCTGTTAGTCGCTAGACAAAGTTATAACGTGCAAACCTACCACTGTCTGAGGAGCTCATCTGTTAACTATTGCTATGTACTGCCACAGCTTATTCTTTCTCAGTATACGTAATTAAAGATATGACTGTCATCTTACTAAAAGGATAAATGCATGTGCACATTTCAAGGTAATAATACACAATGTGATTACACATTAGTAAAAATCCCAAGAGCATATCTACAAAAAAAAGACTTTTTGTGAGGATTATTTCAGCTGACAAAGTGTGGCCTGTCTCTTTGTTCTCTTTTAATGCCTGAAGCTGAAGCTGCTTGAGACAGATCCTGTATAGTGTGAGCTGCAGAACACGTATGGTGTGTTTTATATTTCTGCATGTTGCGTTACATCCTGCACCTTGGTTTAAATATGCTAGTGTGTCTGTCCCTGCCTGAGTGTGCACGGCCTGTCTGAGGGTTATTTATACCGTCTACTGAGCGCTGCTGGAGTAAGCAGGCAGCTCGGGCATCTGAGGGGCACTCTTAATTTTTTATAGTCTTTTATAGTGTAGAGTTACTGAAAATGTGACCTAAAGAGTTCTGTGGTTATGACTGCCTGAGTAAATCTTCACTAAATGGGTTTTTCAAAAAGGACTTCTAAAGTTGAGCTCAACATTTTAGTTGATACTATATAATAATAATAATAATAATAATAATAATAATAATGAACTTGATTTTCAAAGATCTTCTCAAAAACAGTAACAAAGATCATGTAAGTCA
>JAUMHF010000009.1:13093547-13132777 GCA_032359275.1 Microctenopoma steveboyesi | reverse complement strand
GGGTTTTTCAAAAAGGACTTCTAAAGTTGAGCTCAACATTTTAGTTGATACTATATAATAATAATAATAATAATAATGAACTTGATTTTCAAAGATCTTCTCAAAAACAGTAACAAAGATCATGTAAGTCATGTAAATGTGTGCATTTTATATACATAACATAAATCATTCTGTCATTTCTGATTTCTGCAGAACTAATGTGAAAGTAACTGCTGTTATTTAGTTCTAGTTCCTCCAGTGCCCATGTGTCTTCTTTTCTCCCTCCGTCCATTCCAATGCTCATCATTTTTTACCCCCAGTGAGACATGTCTGTTCAAAGTGTGCTTCGTGTCATGTTTCAGTGTACCTGGATGCGGATCAGGGCTCTCTAGTAGCTTTTTGTTTACACCTTGACATTGTGTGTTGGCCTCTGAGCACTTCCAATATGCGAGTGTTTCACTTTGCATTGGACCCGGACGCCTTGTGTTTAGATACAAACGCAGGACCAAAGAGGCTGCTGTTGAGAAAAGACACTGATGTATTATTCAGTTCAGCCTCCTCTAACCTTTACATGAGCGCCGGAGGTGCCCTGTGGATGACAATGGAATGATAAATGTTCTATGTAAATATTCAGACATTTCTCAATGAGTTTCCTGTTTGATAAACCTCTGAAAATATTTCACCACTTTAAAATTTGTAAGTGGGAGGTTTATTTGATATCGCTGCTTATTTTGATAATCCTTCATCTTGTCAACAATGTTTACAACACGATGACATGACCACTTAAATTTTTGCCCCATTTTCATTAACTGATGATGAGGATTTATGCGACTGTGTGTGTGTGACCGTCCTGCTTGACACAATAAATCCACGCCTGCTGATTTGTCCACAAGGATTAACTACATCTCAGTCTTCTCATCCTACACACTGTCACAGTGAAATATTCTGTATTTTTAACCCATTATCTCTCTTTTTTTCTCTGTCTCTCTCCCTCTAACCACCCCGTCTCTCATCCTCCCAACCCTCCCCCTCCTCCCCACAGTGAACTGAAGCAGGAGCTGGACGAGGAGGGCAGTCGCTGCCTCCTGCTGTCACGGCAGAGTTGCTTCAACCAGCGCTGCTGCATTCGCTGTTGCTCGCCCTTCACCTTCCTGCTCAACCCCAAGCGACAGTGCTGCGACTGCCACTACAACGTCTGCAAGGGATGCCGGGTCTTCAACAAGCGGGACAAAGCCTGGCTCTGCTCCGCCTGCCAGAAGACAAGGTAGGGTTGTTGGTGGTGATTTAGTGTGGCTGTGAGCCCCATTGTTAGGGTTAAGTTAAGAATGAGGATCTGACATTTTTATTTAAAATGTTAAAGTCTTACTCTGCTGTTAAAAAGAAGGATTTTACACTTAATATGAATAAAATATTGACTTTTATACAGTACAGGATAAATAATATATAATATCTGTCCCCATGCAAACAGACTCAAACCAAAAATATATGTAAGATGAGGAGCCTGCAGTGCATTACTAAAATGTTCTCAGTGTTATGCTATAGTGTGGGCTGTGCTCTACACAAACATCCAGTACTAGTCATTGTACCTTGAATATTTATGTCTGTTCTCTCAATTTATTTTGCAGTTTAGGGATTTCTGTCTGAAAAACTTTATAACTTTGGTTTGAGTTTAGCTTTTTGAACAAAAATAAACTGTGTGGCCCTTATTTAGAGAGGGAGATTGTAGCTGTGCAAATGTTGGAGGTGGATAGAGTCATCATAGACCTGCTCCTCTGATGTCATATTGGACCTTCTTTAGATTTTACTAATTAAAGTCTGTTTAGAGGTGTTTACATGGAGTAAAAATCATTGTCTGTCTTTAGAAGAAGCTGCATAACATCAGATAAACTGCCTCAAGTGATGTGAAGTCAGTGTTGGTCTTCTTCTTCATCTCTGCTTGAAGCCAGCATCCCAGGGTTACATTAGCCTTTACTAGCACACACACACCCAGACCTTGTGGGTAGGCAACATGGTGTAAGGTAGAGTAATGTGTGGAATAGTAGGTGTCTCTGGTTGGGATGTATTGATTCATTCATATCTTTTAACTTTCCATTAGGGTGCATGCGAAGCCAAGTAATTGGAGTACTGTTTAACCATAATGTTATGCACAGATATCCTAATCCTCCAAACCCTTTAAATTATCACTATTGTGCTTGCACAGCTTCTGTGTAGTGGGTGATAAATTCAGAAGGTAACATTTCAGTTTCTGTATGGTCAGATCTTCATGGAAATCACATGGGTACAGATTCACTGGCTCTTCCTTGTCGTTTAGTGAAGCACAGAAATGCTGCCAAACTGTAGATGTATGTTCCAACTCATTTTCAGTCCAGCGTCTCTCTACAATCTCAGGACGAACACTCACAAAAATATAATCTCATTGTCTTTTTTTCTGTCACTTGCTATGTCTTTGTAGATTCTATAAAGTGAAGGGTTTTTTACTGTAATTTCTGGACTTTAAGGCGCACCTGATTATAAGCCGCACCACTTAAATTTGGGGTAAACTACAGATTGTTCCATATCTAAGCCCCACTCTACTATAAGCCGCAAACTTCCTGCTACCACGGAGTGGATTGTCAGGACAGACAGAGATGACTGTTTGGGAACGCAAAGCGTCCCATTTATCAACATTTAAGACACACAATAAATCTTTCAATCAATCAATCAAACTTTCGCTATCAGCATTTGTCCAGCATCACAAAAAACAAAGCTAACAGCGCTTGATGAGGCAATAATGTTAAATGGCTGAATTTATTTTTTGTTTTTAAAAGTGCTTGTCTGACAGTAAAGGTTCAGTAACCCGGCTGCTTAACAACATAACCGGCATCTTTTCTGAAAAGGGCCAACACAGCAGTAAAGGTGCAGTAACGTGGCTGTTTTCTGTATCAAAATAACCAGCCTACTTTACCAGGAAAGTCAGTCATTAATCCTCGTGTCATTGTCTTCTTCCTGCATAATAAAACCACAGCAGTCCTCTTCGTCAGTGTCAGAAATGAACAGGCCCAGAATGGCTTCTTCCGTTGTTGCACGGTCCTCTTCATCATCGTCACGCAGCAGTCCAGCTTTAACTTAAAAGCAGCATTATATGCACGTTTTCCATTACGAGGATGTGTACATGGACTCTTCCTTGGCGCAAATTGTCTCACTCTCGTTCTCTCTGTCTTACTGCATTTGGGCTCATTTGTTTGTTTTTTTTTTTGCTTTAATTACCTGGCGCAAACTGTCTGTCTCGCTCTTGCGCTTTCTTAATAGTGCGCCCCTGGTGACCGTTAGCTGTAATAATAAGCCGCACCGTTGAATAAGCTGCAGGGTCCAAAGCAAGTAGAAAAAGTAGTGGCCTATAGTCCGGTACATTAGTGCAGGTAGGGAGTTTTTCCTCTCCACTGATGACTTGGCGAGTAGTGAAAGTAGTGAAAGTTGCCAGGACTCCACTTTCAGATCTCTACTTACACAGGAATACAGTTCCTCAAACTACATAGCAAATAATAATGTTAAAACTGTAATAACAAGGTGTCAGGATGGCGTGTGAGTAAACTAAATTGCAGACCTGTCGGCCTCTTTCAGGTTGTTGAAGACACAGTCATTGGAGTGGTTCTACACTAATGTAAAGAAACGCTTCAAGAGGTTTGGCAGCGCCAAAGTGTTGAAGACTCTCTACAGGAAACACCTGGCAGAGCACAGTGCACTGTCGGAGCTTACAGGTAAACATATTGCTAGTGAACTAGTGTTAACTAAATTTATATGTGAGCACAGACAGTGTCATAAGTACGTAACTACATGAAACAGAAGTTGTTTTGAATTTATATCAGTCTGACTTTTGCTTTCGTATCGCAAAACATTGGAGGACAAGTAAGGAAGAGGGTGAAACAGGATTAAGCTCCTTCTTGGCTTCATCTCACATAACTTCAGAGAATTATTCCAGCTGCTGCCAGACTCCACGTTTATTAATGTTTGGTTCCTACCTTCTAATCATTCCCCAGCAGCTAATGAAAGAGTCAGTGCTGCTGTGTTTTGGTTGTTTTACCTTTAATGTGTCTGTGCACTATTGTCGTAACACAGCCTAATATGAAGCGTGTGGCACCAACAGTACAGATGGGATTTATTGAAGCCAGTCATGCTGTACGTGTATTACTAGTTGTGCTATACAGTGCTCTGAATAAGCCTGTCCACCCTGCAGCATGTGCTCCAGCCTGTAGGAGAGTAGTGCATCTACAGGCCATTAGTTTAGAGTCTCTGATCTAACTCCCCAGACAAGGGATTTCAGAGAATTACGTGTGTTTGGTGGAGCAGAGTTTGCTGGCTGCAGACGATTCAGAGCTGTGACCCCCCCTGTGGGTGGAGGACTGATGTGGGCTGGCATGAGGCCACCTCTCAGCATCTCATTCTGATTAAGGTTGCTGTGCTTTCCACTTCCCCCCTCACATGCACTCTCTCAGCACTCACTGTATCATACATTTTAATTTGTTTACAACTGACCTGCACTGATTTAGCTGTCAAATCCGATCTGCAGGGTCTGACTCACTCAAAGCCCCGATAATGTTACTTTGCATAACAACAATGTCAGCTGCACAGAAAGCGTCAGAATTAATGGAGCTGATATTTGGGAACCAAAAGCTCTGGGTATAGGCAATGTTTTGTATGAGGTTTGTGTATCAGTGCTCAGAGATTTGAAAGAGTAAAGCTCTGTAGTGATGAACTACTGTATGTATGTATGTGACCCTAAGGATCAGAGCAAACAAGCAGGAGAACACACACACACAGGTTTGTACATATTTGGACTGCAACACATTTTTTATCATTTTGACTTTAATGCCGTCATATATTTGAAAATGAAAGAAGAGCTTCAGGCTCAGACTGTCAGCTTTAATTTAGGGGTTTGGTTGAAATATCTCGAAGTAGTCTGTAGGAATTAGAGATTTTTTCTTTCTTTCACCGAAACGAGCAGGAATTAAAGACAGTAGCCACAAAAAGCTTGTCTATGGATTCCAGATTTCACAAACAGTCACTGACAGCAGATGTATTAAAACTGGCAGTTTGTCTGTGTCTATGTTTATTTACCTGATAATTTAATGCCCTCGTGCCAGCGATAACCAGGGCAGAGGTTTCATCAGTGTGTAGTTGTATCTTTTTCTTGGGGATCTTTCAAATGTTCTACTGCTAAGATTGACTGCTGCCTCTGCTAACCTGCCGTCTTCTCCTGTACATTTATGCTGCATATCACATTAGTATTATGTTCTTGCGTGGTAAGAGAGACAGAGAAATTCACATTCATGTTTATGCCACTATGTGAAAGCTTCATGGTGCCTTCAGGGTTACTGTGACCTTTAGCTGCTGTGGTGGTCTTTCATGTCCCTGTGCTGGGGCTAAATATGTCCTGACTCATTACATGTTACAACACAGCAGATGTCTATACGGGCGTCACAGGAACAAATGCTGTATCCCTGAAACACAAATAAAGATCCTCATTTTGTCCTTTATTTACCAGAAATCTACCAACAGTGAACTCATGTCTATTAAGTGTTCATCGCGGAAAGAATTCTTGGAATCAGAGCGAGGTGCTTTCTGCATTTTCAAAATAATCTAAAGTTCATATCACTTGGCTAAGTCCTCTTGTTGCCCCTTAAAATGATTGGAAGTGACCCTCTGTACTCTACTGTACTTGTGAACCACTGCCTGGTGCACACAGATCAGGTCGCCTGGTAATGCCGCACACGAGGCCACGCTAATGCACTTATATAACCACAAATGGCTGCATTGTTGCATGAATATTTATATGACATGGAAAGAGCTCAAAGTCCAGTCAGAGCTGGAAATTAAACTGCTAGATGTTCATTACTGAGGTCATTAGTTTTATATCAGCAGGTGTTAGATTGTACAGTTGACCCTAAAACAGTGACCACTGAGTGTGTGTCAACATGCACTTAACAAATCAGATGTGTTACATTACTGACTCTGAGTTACCACAGTTTCATTTTTTAAATGTATTTAATATTAATCTCTTTTACTTAATCCTCCATCTAATTTAGAAGTTTACACTGACCCAGTTCCAGGAGGGAAAGTTAATTCCATGTGAGTACACTGGTCTGTATCTGCCTTTTCATGTACATCTCTATGTGTGTGTGTGTGTGTGCGCGCACAGAGGGCAGCGCCTATGACGAGAGCATCTGCAATGAGGACAGCGTCTGCGAGAGCGACTCAAACTTCTACAGACAAAGTGAAGGTGCTGTACGACTACACGACCGAGACGACTAAATAAAAATGTCTTCCTAGAAGTTAGTAACAGCTTTATGATATTTGCTTTATATGAAAGTAAGTCATTGCTGCAACTATTACTTGAATTTAATGGGAAATTTCACTGCTTGAGGGGGGAAACAAAAAGCTAGAATGAAGTTTGCTTAGCTTAGCATATAGACTGGGAATAGGGAGAAACCAGTAGATGTTAATTTTGTCCAAAAGCAGCATAAACTGGTTCCCATTATGTCCCTTAAAACCCCTTCCATGTCGTTTTTGTACAGATTAAAAAGCCCACAGATCTTAACCAGGCTAAGCTAAGCTAACCCGTTGCTGATATATGAGTTTTATTGATCTAATCTTCTCATAAAATGTAAACTGTTCTAATAAAACAGTCCCCTTAACGAACCAGGGCTTTAGAAGGCAATGTGACAAAAATGTTGGGATTAGGACCCTTTCTATTTTAGTCCATTTTTAAACAGTTCATCAAATTACCACAGACTTTGAACCTGGCTCATCCGGGGCTGCTGCTCTCTTTCAGTAATCCTGTAGTCTCCCTACAGTAAATACGTAATTCTGTTTTCATAAGAGAGTCACCACGTCTGACCTTCTGCAGGCACATCGTCCTCTCATAGATCTATAGCCTGGTGTTCGTGCCTCTATCTGCGGGGCCTGAAGGGGACACAGTTACTACCTTCTGCTTTAATGGAGAATCATGTTGTGAAGAGAACTGATTGAAAATTGTGTTTCTTTGTGTTCAGAGCACAGCATGGCAGAGACGCTCTCTGTGGCCTTGCGGGTGGCTGAGGAAACCATAGACGAGGCCATTTCCAAGGCTGAGTTTAACTCCGCCTGTCAGGTTATTGATGTTGCTTGTCTCAGGAATAGACTATTTATAGTTAGTAATACATAATGGTAATAATCAATAGACATTTATTATTTATTTTATACACTAGAAACACTTTTAAAGTTTAAATGTTTACATTGTGAAATTTAATTTACAGAGTACAATCTTATTTCCTATACATTGTAAATAATAATACACTAAAGGTGATTTTTTTTTTTTCCAGACAGTAGATACATTATGTTACTGGTGTAATTTATGCGCTTTGATAAACATCCTCTCCCTTTTTTATTTATCAAGTTCTTCCTTAATCTGTCTTCGACTGCTTTTACTCTTTGAGTCAGATTATTGGAAACATAAGGATTATCTTTCAAACTCAGATGACAGTGTGATACCACAGTAACACGACGCGCTGTAGCTCGACATAAACGCAACGTTACATGAATCTTATGGAACAATCCTCAGTTCAGAATTAGAAAATGTCCCATTTTCTGTTTCTGTCTCACAATCTCACAATTTCTTTTAAATCATCACACAGTAGTTTCCAAAACGACTCGGGGACGTGCCCTGCGTGACTTCCAAAGGGTTCCTACAACTTTAATAAATCCTTTAAAGGCCAGAACAGTCATCTGTTTGCTAAATCCCACACATCCCTGGTTCTGCAGCCTGTTTCTAAAATACAGCTGCATGTTGGAAAACATTTTCTTCTCACTAATCTGTGAAAGTATCCCAAAGCGTTTTAACTGAGTACAGCAAGTATGTACAGTATATTTAGAGGGTAAATCAGCTTATAATGTGTGTGGTGAGGAATATCTTTCTTATTCGTATGTGTTTGTATACCAGAAGAAGCAGAATGAGGCAAACTATCTGCGGGAGCACAGAGGAGAACTCATCGAGGAGCTGGCCAAAACTATTGTGCAAAAAGTAAGAAAATAAATGTTTGAGCGGCCAAACACTCATTCAGTAACAGATGTTCATCACGAAACATTCAAATAGAAATCACTAAGTGGGGTGTTCAAGCTCATACATCCTGTCTTTGTAAGATTATTAATAGGAGGAAATTGTTGGCTGAGATGAGGGCAGAGTATGACCAAGACTGGGCCCTCCGACAAAACACAGACCTTCATCGTCCTCAGTCCACCTCGGATCAAGCCTCCAGCTCCCTCCAACACCAACCAGGCCTCTGGGTAAAACTCACATCACATTTACCACCACTAAACACTGTGCTGACCTCTGCTGGTTAAACTGTCTGATTTTATTGTATTGTTGACCTCTAGCGTGGCCACAGAATGGTTGTGGATATTTCTTCCTACTTTATCTGGTGGTAAATAAGTTAAATCACTGTTTTCCTTTTTTAATTCTTAAAAGCCATGCAGCTCTCCTCAGAAGTCACACTCTGCCTACTCCCTGTCAGCCAATGACCTTCCAGGACTGATACAAGACTCCTCTCAAACACTGAAAAAGGAAGGTAGTGGCTCGGCTATGTCTGCTTGGAAGAGTGTAGATCGTTTGGACAACGCTGGTAAGACCTTCCCGCTCATTACTTCACCCTTTACCACCAGTGTAATCACGTTTAGGCAGTGCCACCAGACAAACACCAAACACAAACCCTTTTTAACTTTGTGTCTGTAAATCGTCAGACTTTCGGATCAATTCCAGATCAAATTTTTATTTATTTGACATGGACAGTGCACATTCATGAGGCTATTTTTCATCTGAGCAAAGATGCATCTAAATAACATTTAAATAATATAACATGGCAACACATAAAGATCATTACTAAATACAATGAAAAGTTGGTTTCCTGGGCATTTCTGAATGTTTAAATAAGATTAGTATGTACTAATTGGTCACATATCAAATATACTATGGTTCAGTGGTTGTCCTCTGGTCTTTATGTGGAAGTGCTGCACACTCACTTAAAGAGCCTTATTACTAAGATTGCTGTTGTGTGATCATACTTTTTGTGGTATGTTACTTTGGCACATGGTCTCTTCTTACCTGCATGGTTTCTGTGCTTGTGTGTGTGGATGCATGCATGTGATTTAAAGGTGTGTCCTCAGTGCTGAAGAGTCCAGACGGGAACTGGATTGCCCTGCAGAGCACCCAGCTGTCTCGTCCCAGCCTGTTGACCAAAAGAAAGAGCCTGGTTTACAGTGCCCTGGAGAGGGAGTCAGGCGTGGTATCTGCCTACGAAGGCATGGACTCTGACAACGAAGCTAAGCCGGAGCTCGACAGCTCCTGGGGTGCTGTCCTCCAGGAGATCCACAGGAAGATGACAGACTCTAATTTGAACCTGCAGGACACCCGGGACAGGATAACGTCGACGCTGATGGGACACCAAGGCAAGAGAGACGACGTGCTTTCCGACTCTGAGGGGAACAGGAAGTCAAAAAGACCCCTGCTCGCTCTCTTTAAGAGAAAGTTGCCTGCGGAGATCAGACGACCTTCATCATTATCCCGCAGGACGAGTGTCATCGATGTGAACTTTAACCTAGAACCAGCTGGAGGGGGGGAGCTGGGCAGTGTTGGTGCTGAACCAGAGGTGGGAAAAATCAGGAGATCACGGAAGAAAAGGAGGAGTAAAAAAGAGCAAGTAGCTTCATCTGCTGCTGCGGTAAGAAATTCATCACATACTGCTACAAACTGATCAGATCAAATGAGATGGGAGCATCAGTTAGTTAATTACACAAGGAGAAGGAACAGAGAACTAGAAGCTCAGCCTGTACAGCAGATTTGTGCATGGGGGGAAATTACACTAAATTAAGTGCAATACATTTTAAATGTTGTGATTTCATTTTGTTTTCACAGGAGTTAAACAGAACAGACAACCGCTCTGATTGTACTTCTGAGGCTGTGACGCCTGAAACTTTGAACTCCGGAGCCACGACCCCTGAACCTTTGGACCACGATAGTGACATCAACTACCCACAGCTGCACGAAGGCTGTGTCTCGGACTTCATAACTCGAGAGGAAGATGCAGATAATGATGACAGACAGAGAGAAGACGCGAGACAAGGAAGCGAAGAAATGGGTGGCGAAAATGAAAAGCTGTGGACAATGAAGATCGACTTGGATGAGAACAGAACTGGGGATGAGAAAGAGGAAGTAGAGAGGGATTTAGAACTAGATGATGAAGATATGAAAGACAGACTATACAGGCTTGTAACCCAGTCCAGTCTCACATACTTCTCCTCTACTGATGAAGAGTTGGACAACGTTGGTCAGAGTGAAGGAAAATGTGAGGAAGACAAAGATGAAGACCTGAAGGACGACGATGAAGAGACGGAAGGACTCACTCTTAGGCTCTGTCAACTAGAAGAGGAAGTCCGAGCAACCCAGTTCTCCTCCACAGAGGATGAGCTGGATAGAGTTGCTGTAGACGAGAAGGAGGAAGGCGAGGATGAGGAGCTGGCGTTGAAAGTGTGCAGATTGGCTGACCAAGTCGACGCCACTCAGTTTTCATCAACAGAGGATGAGCTGGACGCAGCAGAGAGAGGTGAGGGGGAGGAGGAGGAGGAGGAGGTGATAAGTGAGCAGACGCTGTGGAAGTTGCAGGCAGAAAAAGCCGTTCACGCTGCACAGCTGCGCGATCTGGCCAGTCTAGTCAGCGCCTCTCAGTTTTCTTCCACTGAGGATGAGCTGGATAGGATTGACGAGAGCGACAGAGTAATAAAGCAGGAGGCGAACGAAGGAGGAGCCGAGAGCAGTTCTGAGATGGAGGAACTGCGCCGGAGAGAAGCGGAGAGGAGAGAATCGTTTGGAGATCTGGACGTGAAAATGTTTGATTTGAGGGATGAACTGGAGCACGTGAAAAATGACAGCAAAGGTTCAAATGTGACAGATGTTTTGGACAATCCAATTAAGACAGAAGATGTTCAACAAGACAACGCAGAGGAAGACGAGGCTGAACATAATGATTTAACTGAAAACACACAAACAAGAGAGACGAAGACTAAAAGAACAGGCGTGGAGAAACGAACACGTGGAGAAGCAAGAGACGCAAAGGAAAGGGAAGAGATGAAGTCAGAAATGTTGTCGGAAGCAGAGAAAAGAGTGGAAGAAGAGAATCAGCGAGAGGAAAAGCACATGGAGAGACAGGTAGAAGAGACGTTTAAGGGAAGGTGGGAAATGACAGCAGAGAGCAATGAGGAAGATGCAGAATTCGACCGAATAATTAGCAGCATGTTGATGATGACTTTTGAAGACATGCAGGTGGACACAGTAAAGGATGAAGCTGCAGAAAATGAAAGACAAGCAGAGGACAGAGAGGCAAACATTACGTTAAATGTTAAATCGGGAGAAGAAACAGGATTCGAAGAAAATACAGAAAATGAAAACGCATCAGAGGGAACGAGAAGCGGAGGAGAATCTCAGAGCGGAGGTGACACGAGGCCAGAGTCGGCTGTGGGAGAAAGTGAAACTCTGCAAACTGGAGAAAAGGAGAGCAGCGATGCTACAAGTGGACATGAAAATGAGCAGGAAGAAATAAGATTACCAGAAGAAGATCTCGAGACTAACGCAGCCAAACGAACACAGGAAGCTGAGGAAGAGGACAGAAAAGAAACCGCGCCGATGCAGGGGGAAAGTACTGCCGAGGGGGGAAGTACGAACGAAGAGATGGATGAAAGATATGAGGAATCAGAAAGAAATCCAGGTGACACAGAGCAGCGCAGCACATCATGCCTTCGTGAGGGTTTACTGTCACCACAGGAGATTCAGCACGTAAGCGCCGCTCAATACATTCAATAACCTACACATATGAGTCAGATTAACAATAACAATGTTAGAAGTACTGAATATAATATTCACTGCTGTGCAACTAACTGCAGAACTAACTGCTCAACCGGCTGCTGCTGCTACCTCTGCTCTCTCTGTGCCTCTCTGCTGTAGGGTAGAGACATTGAGCTTTATACGACAGTAGAGTTTATATCTACTCTGGTGGAGCAGGTGAGAGCTTGAGTGTTTTTGTTGGACGTGATGTGTCGTAGAGTTATTTTTGTGTACGTGACTGGTGCGTGTGTGTGCGTGTGTAACGTAGAGGTATTCGGCAGCGTCTCTGCGCAGCATCACCACTGAGGTTCTGAAGGTGCTCAACACCACCGAGGACCTGCTGCAGAGTGTGGAGGGAGGAGACGGACCCCCACTCTCCGCCACCTCCCTGCCCCCTGACAGCGACCCGATGAAGCTGGATCAGCAGTTCTCCAGACTGGAGGAGAATGTATGTGGATTTTAGTTTACACTTTATTTATTACATCATACTATACTAGAAATAGACAGGGACTACTGGACTGTACAAACGATGTTTGCCTTGTGTTATTTAAAAAGAAAACACAGAACACATGCATGTCAAGCCAGCAGAAGGTGGAGTCAGGTATCACTGTATGCAGGTGTACATGACAGCTGGGTCTGTGTTCGGCCTGGAGGAGGAGCTGAGTGACCTGGAGGAGTGCGCCAGGGGAATCTGCAGCTCCACGTCTGATATGGAGCTGTCCTACCTGGAGGAGCAGGTGGCATCAGCCGCTGCCAAGGTCCAACAGTCTGACCTACAGGTGGGTTAAAGCTGGATGCGAACCAGTTTTTATTCAGTTGAGTTTCCGTTTTAAATCCAAATCTTTGTGTCATTTCTCTGCTAGATTTGTGACATCTCTGCAAGAATTGCTGCTTTGAAAAGTGCAGGCCTCAATGTGGACACGCAGTCACGTTTCAAGACCAGGACCATTCCAGTTATGGTACAGTCCAGAGAAGGTTTCTCTACTGTGGCATCTGAAAGTAGTATAACTGTACTTGTTATGTTATCGCATGAGATGAAATAGCTCTGAACTAATTACAGGACAAAGCCCAAGGAGTTATTTGTTCCTGCAGTTGGGAAACGCTGAAGTAATGCCATAACACTTGAATCACTCAGACAAGTAAATGAAACGTTATTTTCCACAGCCAGCCACTCTGGACTCATCAAGGCAACTTCGGAGGAGATTACCAGCACCACCAGTGAAAGGTAAGAAATGATCCTATGTCATAGGTATGATCATGACAGTGTTATCATAGCTGTGTCAGATTAGCCTCGAGTGGCACAGCATTGTTATAGTTGCTGACTGCACTGATGTGAGCACAAACTACTTTATCTTCAGGTCGTTCTGCGCTTGAATTACAATTTAATGCACGCTTTCCTTTTAATTCCATACCTCAGACGACAAGGACAGTTAAATCATCGACCCGTGACAGTTGCAGTACCTCCAACACAGCCGTGCCTTGACCCTGTCACTCTGCAGCCGACAGGCCAGCCTCATATGTATTCAGATTCTACTCTGCCTTAATTTTACCAATGCTAAACACGCCTCAAATAACACAGGACACTACTTCTGTTTGTAGATGTGTGTAGTTGTACCGCATGTCACAGTCTTGTCAGAAATTTGCAGCAGATGTAGGAGCTTTATTTTTTGTGAGTCTGGTGACTAAAATGAATCATGGACACATACAGATAATAAGTAAATGTTAGGATCACTGACATGAGTTGCAACTATTTCTCTTGCAATATCTTGAAACAATCACAGCATGTTAGAAGTGTTACTGGATTCAAATCAACGCTATGGATATATAGACATGTATTTTTCCGAGGTCGTGGATGCTAGAGTGTACATATTTGTACAGCAGATGTTAAATTTGTTTTCTGCCTTTGTTATAGAATAGATCAAAATAAAAAAGTCACAAAATTGCAAACAAATGCTGATGATTTGAGATAAACGGCAAAGAAAACAAATATGCTGCCCCACGCTTGACCCTCCGGCGACGTTGGGCGTAAAGGTGAGGAATTTGGTCTGTATTATTGAGACGAGGAAGTGGCACCCGAATATGACATTCCTCCTTGTGAGGGAAGTGTGGGAACAGTGCAAAGCAGCTCTGGTAAATAACAGCCGTCTCTGAGAGAAATGGGCTCAGAACAAACATTCAGCAGCGTCATTGTTACTTCTGTTTAAGTGGGTTCCAATCCACTACACTTACGCACATATGCCATTAGTCTGATGTATTCATCTCAGGAACTTCTGCCGCTACTTTTACTCTCTGCAGTGGAAGTCAGGTGATTTTACGATGGTTTTCAGTTTTTATTTAGCTTAGTTGCTTTTTGTTTACTCCATGTGACCAAAGGCAATAACTGAAGATAGAAGTTATTTAATTTCCAAAACATGAACAAGTTGACAGTATTTCAGTGAAAAATGGACCCTGTCAATAAATATTCTAAACTTGGTTGTATATTTGAACAGCAATTCATGTGTGAACTTTACTACAGCTGCTGTCAATATATTAATTCATTAACTGATTATATTTTTACTTTCAATTGAAGTGGAACAGAAGTATAAATCATCTTCGAATGGAAATACTATAATTACTTTAAAACTGTACTTTAGTAAAATTAAATGTATTTAAGTGTAAGATATTTTTTTACGTGCTATAAATAAAAGCCAAATTAGAAAGACACCTGTGAAGAGGACGACATACATTGCGGTATGATGCTGCACGTATCAACAAGGTAAAAACAAACATGAAGCCAAACTGGGGCATCAAACAGTTTGTAGATACAATCTCCTCATAGAGGTTTGATGGTTTCTTCACTGACTGCTTGAATTGTCTCGGTGAGCAACAGTTACAGTGTCTCAGCATTCAAACAAACAACGCTAACTCACATGGAACCAGCTGTGGCCTCAAAGCCTTCTGGGATATGTAGTTTTGGTCAGGAGCTCTCTGACGACAGGAAGCGCTCCCTCTGATCAGGAATTATGAATCCTTCTTTCTGTTCGCTCTCTCTTCTGCTGGACATGACAAAAGACTGTTTGGGGTCGATGACCACCGCGCTGTCTCTGTCCTGACTGGGAGCCTCCACCTCTGCGTATGAAGGGCAGCCAGACCCGCGCCTGAACTTCATGATTGGCCAGCGGGCTGGGCGGCGCTGTGGGGAGAGGTCAACATGAAACAAGAAGTTCTCAAAACTGTCTTCTCTATGGAGCAATGCTTGTGCTGGAGAAGACTTTGGCGTATCAGACAAATATGTCAACATAGACTCGTTTAAACTCATATTTAGTATAGATGGGGAATGTTTTAAATTAAGCATCTAAATTCGAAAGAAAAAGGAAATGGTTATTAAATGTGCCAAACAGACACAGAAAGATAGGCCAGACAGCCATCAAAATAAATTTTATTATATTATATGTAATTGAATATTATATATATATATATATATATATATATATATATATATTGACACAGGATGGTGCTAGATCAATGTTGAAGGAACTGCAAATTTATTAGAAGAGTCCTTAACAAAGATGAGCTGTGTGGTCAATATGGACCATCGGACCACTACCACCAACCTACTGAAATAATAAATCTGAAAACACGGACTGTGACAGACAACCTGTGCAGAATGAGCATCATCTGTGTGTCACTGACCTCCATGAAGAAGAGGCTGACACTGGAGGTGGGGTGGCTGTGCATGTAGACTGACAGAAGGATGGCCGCTGTGATGATGACGACCATCAGAATGATCCCCGCGAGGAGAGCGAGCTGCGGCCGCTCGTCTTTCCCTCCTTTGTGCGCCTCGGCTCCTGCTGTACGTAAGTGAGACAACTGAGGTTTGAATGTTTCAGGCACATCAGGTTTGAATGTGATGTCGGCATCACAGCGTGTTAGAGCTGTACTGAAACGAATCAACTGGAAATAAGGTCACCGCACAGTTTTCTTTTTTACACTGACTGATGTAGCGGCAGCAGAAAACAGCTTAACGAAAATGTTTAACAGCAGAGCGAAATATTAGAATCATCTTATCTGAAAACTACAACACAATGAAAAAAATTCATCCTTTGAGCTCTGAGCCACAACAGATTAATGATCTTTACAGTAGATAATGAATCTTTGCAGAAGGTCGCAGGGTCAAACCCTGTCTGACTCATAACCCATCCCCTACCAGGTGGTCCCTGAGACAGACACTCCTTGTAAGTCGCTTTGGATAAAGGCGTCTGCCAAGCAAAGTAAAGTATTGTAGCTGTTGGGCACTTGCTGGTGTTGTTTCAGTTTAACTTTTACAACTCTGCCCACAAGTCATTTTGAAGATGAAATGTGACGATTGATTTTGGGACACAATCAATTACAAATAGTTTTTTGCTTGGATTTAAGTCCATTACTTTACTCCAGGGCACACTGGTACCTAATGGTTATTGTGCATGCTACAGAACTGCAATGTCTCTGGTTCGCATCCATCTGGGGACCTTTGTGGCCTCTCTCTCTCTCTCTCTCTCTCTCTCTCTCTCACTCATGTGTCCTGTCTCCCTCTCTCGCTCTCAAACTTTCAAAAAAGGCTAAAATGCCAAAAACATGAATAAATACAATCCAGTACTTTTCCAGCACAATGTGTTTGCATCAAACAGTGTTGTCCTCCTCCAGCTTATAAACAATAGAGAACACAGCCAAAAAAACACACACACACACACACACACACACACACACTCTGACCCAACCAGGACACATACGTTGAGTCATCTCAGTAGCTCAGGACACTATGCAGTATTTAACATGGCGCTGTATACGCACAGCTGTGAGCTAACAGAGGGCTGGGAAATAGCTGACCACTTGACCCCAACGCTGTCAGGCCTTACAGAACACACAGGGCGTGGATGCCGTGCAACAACAACAACAACAAACCAATTCATGAAACCGCAGTGATGCCTGTGCTGCTCCGAGCAGCAGCGTGCAGCGCGATTCATTCAGCATTTGGCATCTTATCTTCTGCAAGTTTACCGGTCGGAGGCGGTGGAGTGGATAATAGCTTTCTGCTTGTGCTGATGCTGTGTGTTGAGGGGCTGGTGACGGTGGATGAATTCCTAAAAGGGGTGGTGATCATGCTGGAGGTGACCTGATGCGCTGCAGTGACTGGCGCTGGAGTTGTGACGTCTTTCAGCTGGAGACACCGAGGATCCCGTCTCTGGAGAGAAGGGGGGGAAAATAAAATCTGTAAAATCTTTTGCACAGAAAAACAGGAGACATGTTAGCATCTGAGTTAAACTTTAAGCTTTACACTAAAATACAAAAACAACCTCCTCCAGGCAGCCGTGGTCAACCCAGTCCTGACGGTAACGATCAAAGCCACATGAGCATCTGGGGAAGGTTTAATATATGATGGTTTAACATTACCGAAGGTTGGAACACAGTTTAAGACATTTTTATTCATCAGGCATGGTTTAGACAAAATTTAATTTATTCTTCTTTGTGCTTTTTTATTTTAAACATTAAAAAAAACGTTTTCCTTTACGGTGGTGTGTGCTCTTGCAGGGCAGTTTACCTTTGTAGCTGACGGCACCAGCTGCAGTTAAAACCAATCTGAGCTGAGACACAGGAACCACAGTTTGAGAACTGAAGGCAAGCTGAGAATAAAAAAAAGGGTGAAGATTATGGAGGAAAATAGGACTTTGTTTTCTTAAAAAGGACGTCCTGTAAAGTAAATTGAACTAAAATGTGTGTACATGAGCAGAGGAACATCCCTTCTACTTTTTAAACATGAGTAACTTACTAGGAAGAGGTAGCAACTCTACAGCTGTAGAGTTGGAGATTTTAGACTTGAGGATGTCGATTTTATGATACTCGTAAATAGTTGTCCTCCGAACATCTAGAGCACGTCACACAGAATATGAGAACATAAATTCCAGGCCATGTGAATGTAGTAAAATTAAGTTAAAGTGTCACTCACTGGGAATTTGCTCTATCTCATGAAGCACCACAAACGCATCTGACAAGCCAACTTTCACAGGATGATTCTCAGTACTGATTTTGTTGATGTCAGCAGGAATCTGTGAGGGGGAGGGGAGCTGCAAGATTAAACAGAATGTGCATTAAACATGAAGAAGAAGAAAAGTCACCTCTTTGTATGCAAATACAATGCGTCCATCGCTGTGTAGGACAGCCTGGAAGGTGAACGCTCCCACACTGGCGGCGTCCTGGAGGTGAATGCGGCTCCACTGAACTACCAATGCAGTTCCTCAGAGGCAGACATGAACACACACACACAACCATTCAGAACCAGAAAAAAATGATCATAACAGACTGTGTGTCTCTTACCATTATCAAAGTAAAACACAGTCGAGTTTTTGGAAAGACTTGGATCGAAATTAGCCATGAGAGGGGCGACATACTGAGTGGCGGTAAGCATCCGGTGGATTATATCGCCAGTGTAAATGAAACCTGAAACAGGAAAACATGCAGAATTTATCATGACTTTACAGTCATTAATCATCTGTGAGCTTGGCATTAAAGTTTCCATTTGACATGTTGGTGAAAAATAAGATGTTCATATAACAGAAGACACTTATAGTTAATACAGAATATACAGTGAAAAGGTAAAACCTCATAACTGTGATCTCATAACGTCAAGAGGAAAGACACCATGTGTGTAGTTTTAAGACTCACCTCCAGTTGCAACTGTGATTTCCTTTAAAATATGACCATAGAAAGGAAAGTCAAAAGAAAGATTCACTCTCTGCCAGGAAGAGAAGACAAAGTTGAACATCGGCAACACAAAGACATTTGGACCACTGACAGTAAACCTCAGGTATTTCGTTTGCATATAACTCTGTGACTGTTCCATTTATTCCCACAGATTCATACTTCCGCCTGTCTGTGAGCGCTGGACAGAAACCCGTGGTCCTTCCACTCCTCCTCCTCCACGTTCACCCACAGCTCTTTACTGGCTGCGTCCCCAGGGCCGTAGATTTTAGATGTGTAGTAGGCGTGATCGACGTCCTATCACAAAAAAAGGAGACTTAAACTGCTTCAAACTGCCATTATTATTCAGTCTTTTATATTTGGTTTCCTTCGTCAGTGTGTGTGATTTTCTGATCATTCTCTGGATTAATTAAATGAGCCCACTTAGACCTTCTCTTTAACATACAAGGTTGGAAAGCTAAGAACTCAAAGTTGGTCCTGGTGGCAAGGTTATAAAAAATAATCTGACAACCTACCACAATCTGTGAAGAGTTGTTGTGTCTCTCCTCCATCAGCAGATCTGGATCTGACTCATGTGGTTGGTGCTGATCTCTATAATGACCCAGATTATCTGTAGCACTTTCAGGGACTCCAGGCTTGAGCCTAGAGGCCGACCTCTTCTCTTTGGGTTTGTTAACTGCGAGTACGTATGACCTTGCCTCTGGAACTAACAGCTGATGTGTGTGGATGCGATGGACTCCTGAAAGGACAAAGACGTTATTGCAGTGATCACTTTGGTGCGTTCGTGTGTCTTGTGTGTCTTGGTTGTGTGCACAGGCTAAACTGATCAAATAATCTAATGACTTGCACGGCTTAAAAAACTGGCACCACATGTATAATAGTCAGTCTGGAGTTGTAGTATTTTAACAACCTTAAAAGCGACTTAGTGGCACATGGAAAACTGTACGTTCTTCCCTACATGCGGAAGGACACATCAATCTGTCAGCCTGTGACATGTGGCAAACATGTGTGGTCACCCCGTCATTCAGCCTCTCCTGTGACAACACTGCATCTTAATCCTCCTCTTCACAGCGGACGGCGAAAACATACTTTACATTCTTCACACCAGCCAGGTCCAGAACCAGGACCCAGACCAGGCATGTGAGGCTGCGCAGCGTTGGGTGTTGTGTCTGTAGTCCCTGTGGTACTGTCACATGGTGGCAGCTGTATGTCAGTGTGACAAGGTGCAGTAAAATTTCTAGAACTGCAAATGTCAACCAGACTCACTGGTCTCTGCTCAGTGGCTTCTGCTACGCAAAAAGGGGTCTAAAATTAGGGGGGGAAATTAGATTGTTACAGAATTCAATATAGTTTAACAACTCCAGCTACACAATGGTCAATTGTTGAATCTAAATATGAACAATTTACTGTAGAGAAAATTGCACTGCACTATTCGATGCACCTTTAATGAATCTCCATGAGTCACCTGGACTTGCACATCCCCGCTGGTGGTTGGACATGTCGTTAAGCACAGATACACATAAGGAGAATAAAAGCGATAAAGTGAATAAGTACATGTTCATGACTTACCATGAGCGGACTTTAGCTTCACGAAGTTTATTTGAAACTGGAAAATAAAGACGAGTTCTGTGATGAGATGAACAGTCTTCAACATCAACATAATTCCTCTCAGTCTGTTTATCGCAGTCTGTTTTAACTGCACAAACAAATAAACGCAACGTGAGTTTGCGCCAGTTAGTGGAAATTCTACTCTTGTTTTGGTCCAGTGTGGAGTTTGTATCCAAGTTGTCAGCATTTCAGTCTGCCTGCAGAGAAATGACCCGCAGCTAGTAACGAGAGACTGGACCACTGGAGAGGCTGCCTTCAGGTGCAGTCAAAACTATAAGCATCGTGCAGTATTTCTGAAGAAAACACTGTATTTTTGTGACAGTTTTAGTTGAACTAGTTAGCACTTAAATTACATTTTACTGCGCTTGACAGCATCATTACTTTGTTTGATCCAGTTTAAGTAATAATAAATTATTCAACGACTGTACGCACCTGAAGGTACCATTCAATCTCAGATAACCGGTAGCACGTGAACGCGGCACCAGAGGTTACATCTCTGATTCAAACTTTCTCCACACGAATAAAAACAATGTCAACATTTAACAGTTAAAAAAACAGATCAGCTCATGTTTACAGAAACTAATTATTTTATGTGGTGTCAAAAATAAAGACAGCTGTGATCCCGTAGACTGGTTTAACATTTGCACCTAAACAATGTGGAATTTGAAACTGTTAAGTGATAAAAAAAAAAACCCTCTATAGTACAAAACATGCAGCAATCAGAAAGAAACTAACCAAACCTACAGTATTCTTTTAATAACTTCAATAAAAGATGCATCTGTATTTTAAAGGTATTTCTATTAATGGGTTTTTATTAAGTTAAAGTATTAAAGTACACCGCTGTGTAAACCACAGAGCAGTGGGACTGTACTTTCCTTTAAAATTAAACCCTCTTGTAGCAGAAACAGAACCAAACCAGGACAGCAATTAGCAAAATCCAATTTAGCGCAGTAATGTAAAGCAACTTGTGTCTGAAGATTTGCTCACAAGGTGGATCCGACAGTAAAGTTGTGCAGATGTGTGTTTTGAAAGAGACAAGGGAACACGTTTACAGTATTGTTTTTAATGCAAGATATGCAACAGATGGATACCAGCTTCAAATGGATGATTGAGTGAAGGCATAAAACAATACCAAGAAAGGCTGCACATTTCAACACAAGGGCACTTCAGGTCTATCACTTGACAGAAAAGACCCAAGATATTACAAAGGGAGGAGGTTTCAAAATATTTTTCTCTAATCCTATGATTGTAAACACAAAGATGCATTAAAAAAAAAAAAAATAGAAATGAGACGTTTCCAAATATACAAAGTTTGTCTTTACTCCGTGTCAAAGTGTTCAAGACGTCAATGCATTTATTGTGATAAAATTCATGCTGGAAAAACAAATATCCTTGTTAATTAAAGGTGTTACATGAGCATTTTAGATATAAAGGTCTTTACCACACCTTGAATAAAAATGTTTTGCCAAGAGGGTTGGTTCCCTCAACAAGTATGTAGTGACACTTTTGGATGCATCACATTTATTCCATTAGTTTGATTTTTTTCATATAATCACATAACAAGATTTGTCTTTGTTGTAAGAGTGAAATTCTAAAGAAGTCCAAATAAAGTTAAACGTTATGGGCCACGTGCTGTGCAGTATTTTTCTAAAGATCACAGCAGTAAGACCTTTCAGGAGGTTAGCTTAGCTTTACTGCAGCAAAAATACTGGAAACAACTAGCCTGGCGTTAAACTAGAATTTGATGTGTCCACATTACAAGTGGGCTGGACGCTGGCAGGCATGTTATCAACCGCCTCACCTAATGATATCTAAACCCAAAGCCATTTTCAGACTTGCACTGGAACCTTAAACTTCTCCAGATGTTACCTGGAGGAGCTGGATGCGTCACGTCTGTGAAAATGGCTCTGCCATCCTAGCACCAACATGTCCACTGGCATTAGCATGGTCCCATTCGTCTCAATTATCACCAGATATCAGATATTCTACAAAAATTTAGTCATGCCTCTAAACGTTTATGACAGCACCTTTAATTAAACAGCCATTTGTCTCCGAGATGTGGGTGAAATGGAAAAAGCTCTGAAGTGAAACCATATTAAACACTGCATTTCAGGAGCTCCACTTCAAAGATGAGAGTGGAATTTGCTGGGATAAGGGGCGGGTATCCCCTGGCACCATACGCAAAGTCTGGCGAGCAGGTCAACCTGGCCACTTCTCCGAGGGTCATCTGTGGAGGAAGTGAAGTTTATTAAGCGGAGAACAAAAATCTATCCAAACATGCTTGGCCCAACACAAAGCAGCAATTTCACTCCACTTGCTAAATTGAGGAATGAATAACTCACCTAGAAGCATCAATAAAGTATAACTAATTAACCACATTTATTTGGAAAGCAAAAGGTGATTGTGACCTGCCACATCAGCATAAACTGTTAAAAATTAGGTTTTTGTCACAACACATTATACACGAGTTATTATCTGAAGGACCCGGGCAGTGTGTCAAACTAATGTGACTAACCTCATCACATGCCACAGCTAAGGGTTGCCTCCAAGAGGAAAACGCGCTGAAAAATTTGAGTTTGTTTAATTAGAGAATACATCAAGTTACTGCTGGACTATGGTTAGGTAGGCAGCTGTCTGCAGCCTTCAATCTGAGCACTAACACCAGGAGATTAATGATACTTTAAGTCTAGGTTGTCACAGACCTTTCAATAGTCCAAAGAAAAGCAATGGCCATACCTGCAATTTGTTTTTTTTCATGATCTGATCTTCATGAAAGTCAAAACAATAAACATCTCTAGACTGATAAAAGACAGTCGAGATCTTCCGTGTCTTTATGGAACACGCCCATTAAACAGACAAAGATGGTGGAAAAGCTAAATAAACTGGTTGAACCACCCAGACCTGTGGTGGGTGTGTGTTTTATGTGTTGAACCGATTTTTAAAGGTCGAAGAAACATCCTGTAGTGGATTTACTCTGATATAGGGGTCATTGCCTTGTGGTGTCAACCAACACCTGATTTTAGCCACTTCTGTTTGACTTTTGGATAAGCTTTGGAATTCATCTTTCTCCCCACAATGGCAAGCAGACCATGTTCAAAGACACCAAAGCACTTATTGATGAGGGTGGCATGATTGGTCAGTCACATTTGCAGGGGCAAAGAACGCATAATATTTAAACAATATAATCACAAGAAGTCTTTAACAGTTCAATCCTTACCCTAGCTACACCCTCATCCCAGGCACGAATAACTTCACCCTCTCCAAGAGTGAACATGAAGGGCTCTCCCCGGTCCCTGGAGGAATCAAACTTTTTTCCATTTGTCAGCGTGCCTATTCAACAATAAAGATGAAAAACCAAACACTTCTTAGCACCATTTAAGAGCTGCAACAATGAAATGACCCAGAAGTAAATTTGTTAATGAATAAACAACTACTACTGGCGCTCTCTGCCATCCATCACTGTGCATTCAGAAGTAAGAGTAAAGAAATTATGTGCACATATTCCCCATATTCTACACGATTCCCTTAGAAATATTCAGAACGGGCTGACTGTTAAATACATTCTCGGTGCACAGAATAAAACTACTAATATCCCCAGCTCCATAATTAAGGGCGAGGAGACTGACATTTTCATGGCTGAGCATTAATAAGGAAGGTACAGCCAGGTTAGCATTGGTTAGCTTGGCAGGACACATCACGGTTTTACGCTGCGGCTGTAAAGATGGTAAATCCGTCAATCTGCCTCAAAAAGCACTGTTCAGAGCAGAATGCTGCATTGGGACAAAGCCACACTTTTCATTTACCGTGGCATTCAGACACCGTGCTAAGCTAAGCTAACCATATCCTGTCTGTTACGTTAGCTTCACGGCGACAACGGGTGTCACCGAGCTTCTCACGTAACTCTCGAGGTAACTGTACAGACCATTTAACACTTGACATTCATGCGATGTAATATTATAACGTATTGTGAGTGAAAGTGGATGAACAAAGGAACATTTGACAAATCTGCAGTGAATTAGCTAGCTTAGCCTAGGTCTTACCGACGTAGTGGACGGCGACACGTTTCCCCCTCTGCGGGAAAGTCACACCTAAACAAAGAAAGTGTGAATTAAAACCGTTAGGCAATAAAATATTAAAACGCTGATTCACTTGCATTTCATAAATACTTACCGTCTCCGGGTCTTATGGTCTCAACATCAACACCCATTGTTCTTTGTGTGCGGCCTGTCTGTGACTTCCTGCGGCTCAGGGTGCTGGGCTGTAACGTCAACGTGGGCGTCGCCACACCCCTTTTACTGGAGCACGTGCCCCGCTATTGGAGGCGTCTTGAACGTTTCATGGTTATGGGCGGGATTTAAGTGTCTGACTCCGCCTTTATGCAACCCGCGGCCAGTACTACATGTACTAGTGCGATTTGCGGCATTATTGTGCAGCACCCCAGTAAAAATCACGTTCATCACGATTCATTCGTGTCTGTAGATTGAAATTCGATTCAATATACATTTCATATTTACCAGCAATATTTAGCCATAATTAACTCTTGGAAGTTTAAACACAACACTGTTTGCCAATCGTCTTTGGATATAATATGTTCTTTTCAATTGAAAGGCCAGGCTCTGCTCCTCCTTTTAGTTTTTTAGTTTATCATTTTATGTTACAGATTTTACCAGTTTACAATAGTTTAAAACAATTTCCGTCAAGGATTAATAAAGTGATTTAAATATATATGTGACCGGGACATCTGGGGTGGATCTACCTGGGGAAAAGGTGCCCCAGTTTCTAAAGTAACTGGACAATAAAATGACCAGTATAAATAAGACAGAGAAAAACAAGTCCAGAATAAAAATTTGTTCTGGTGATATTAGAAAGCAAACATCACATGAGCAGCTTAAAGTAATTTATTACAAGACAATTTACAATATACTGCAGTCAATGTGTTTGTTACTGTACTTGGCAAGTATTTGCAAATATTTTATTCTTATATATAGCAATTTCCTTTTTCAAAATAACACATTTAATATCTTCATGTACATATTCATAACTTATAACTTTATAAGGTTATTTGCAGTTATAAATATGAGCTAAGCATCAGATGAAATCACTGTGTTGTCAGTTTTATGTGACGATGGATCATAAAGCTTGTTGAAGAAGGAAGAGTTAGATTCTGTTCTGTGTTGTGTGCCCTAGAAGGAAAAACATCTTTTATTATTTGAGCTTTTCACCATCAAGACAAGATGCTTTTTTATCTATTCTCTCTTATTTACATCTATTCTGCAGTCATAGAGGTCGAACACAGAGTTCTGGGCAATTGGATCATTATTTATATTTGTCGACTGGTTCCTAAGACAGAGGAGCACAAATGTCAACATTTTTCATTTAAACATAGTTCATAATGTAAATTATTTATGGATTTAAATCATTGTGTGTGTACCTGTTACTACACCTTCGGTTCAGCACTAAGAGGAAGATGGAGATGGTGACTCCAGCCACCAAAGTCAGACCAACTGCGAGGGCCACAGACGTCATATCTGCAGACACAGAGAAATGTGATTGACCTCCTCTTTATTTAGTCCTTGTGAACGGATATTTCGGGTACGCACTGACAGGCTTTCGTCAGATTTTCCACAATTGCCCAGTTGGACACCTCATGTTCATTCGATTGTGATCGTGTTGTGAATGTGACGTCTAAGTACCACTCTGAGAAAATTTCTTCAAAGCACAACTTAGATTTATGCTTTTATTCAATCTGTCTGGGTAAAGACTGTACAACTTAGTTCTCAGCTCAATTAAGGTTACCATAGTTGCCATCAGGGCTGATGGGGGGCTCTGTGTAGCATCCACCCGGGGAGATGGTGATGTCGTCAAGAGCAACATCCCCGACTGTGTTCATGCCCCTCTGATACACAAAGACAAACTGTGACAAAAAAGAGACCTGTCATTGTTTTTATTCTCTTATCAGCCCACACTAAAATATTTAATGATAAACGCTTGAAGTACAACACTATCTAGCTTATCCAGTTTCACTTTGATTAAATGTAAGTTCATAATCACCCAGAATGCTTCCTTGTGTTTAATAGACACACTGGTCTGCTGCCATTTGTCTCCCTTGTTTCCTGTCTCAATCCACTTCAGCATTCCTTCTTCAGAACCACCAGAATGCATTTTTCTACAGAACAGAATAGCATCACTTTAGATTCATGTTTTGCATCACGTTCGTGTGTAATGTTGCTACTTCTCAGACACTAACAGTTGGTTACCTGGTATTTATGTAAAGTCTGAGAGTCCCAACGTGGCTGCCATACATGTGGTACCAGAATTTGAGACAGTGCCCTCTAGTGGATGGCTGAAACACATCACTGACCAGGAAGGACCTGTCTCCCCACTCACCCACCGAGCTGTCCACATACAGATAGTAACCTTGTGGAAATATGACAGGATCACTCATAAATTAATTTCCTAACCTGCTATAGTTAATGCCAAAAAAAGATTCAACTATCAACACAAGAACGGACAGTCTTTTCAACTGTAGTTTGGTACAAGCTATCTTACTATTAATGTGCTGTATAGTAATTCATTCCAGGTATTTGCAGTGTAGGTATTTTTGACATAACATAATAAATTACCTCTAAAGGTGCATGGAAAAGGTAAAAGTTGGTCTGAGAAAATCTGAAACACTTGTAGGATATTCATGAACTTTGAGGTAAGGTAAGTTAATGAATATTAACTGTTTACTTACAGCACTTATCGTGTTTCATATGTTTCATCTGAATATAAGTGCATATTAATAACAGTGGTGCCGAATCATCCTGAACATGTGTGTTTAAGTTGGAGTGTGCATTAATGCCTCTAACAGCTTAAAGGTCCATATATAAAGGTATACTATTAATTTTTTAAATTTTTTATACAGTACATCCAGAAGAATATAGACCCAGATGATCAGCTCTAGGAAGGGTCCTAGTTGTGTTTCTGTCTCAGAATTATGGAGGCCACTGTTCTCTTGGGAACCTTCAGTGCAGCGAAATTCTTTGTAGCCTTCCACATATCTGTAAACACTTTCTTTATGCAGGGAGCTTTTTATTTTTTTACATTTGAACAATTGTAGTATCAGAATGCACTGTAGATCGCTAAAAAACTATCCCCCATCCTGTTGATCACACAGTTAAGGGGCTAATAAAGTAATATTTTTATCTAATCTAATCTGATCTAGGTTTTCTATACGTTTTCCAACCTTGTGTTGAGTTGGTAGTGTGATCAACACTGGGCCCGGTGTTGGGGTTAGGAGTCGCCCCTCTGCTGCGTAGCCAGTCTCCCTGGTCGACTTCTCCGCCCAGGTTGGTCCAGCTACACATGTTGTCCTCAAAGTCACAGAATCCATGAGGGGGACAATGAGCATCTGTCAGCTGGACATCATCAAACGCCATGTCTCCCTCCTGGGTGGGACCGGCCTTCACACCTTCCACCATGATCTAAAACACAAAGCGTGTTTTAATACTTCTTTTTTGTGTCATTTAAGACTCAAATTCTTCTTCTTTTATATAAATAAATGATAATTTTGTTTTAGAAATGTCAGAAAATTGTAGGAACGGTTTTTTAACAGGGTGAGTTTGTTTCCTTAAGTTTCTCTGTCTGACCATACCATAAGGGAAGAAAACAAATCCTTCCATTACCAGAATATGTTGTTGTAATATTAATCTGACTTATCTGACCCTTTATAATTGATGTGGATCATTGGTCCCGAATAATAGAGGCTCTTAAAGTGCTTAATGTTGTTTACAACTGAATTAACTTATAATTTTTGCATTTTTGTTTAATTTTAACTAATAGCACATGACATATTAATTTTCTGAGTACTTTTAGTTACCTAAATGCTATATATATTATCCCCCTAAATCAATGTGTTATCAGTCTGTTTGAGCTAAATCAGTTTGACTTACTCTATAAGGCTGAAACCCAGGTAAAGTTGAAGCCTGAGCGACCCTCCACAGTCGACCCTGATCCCCAGTTTGAGAGAAAATCAGAGCTTTCCTCCCATCTTCACCCTGCTGGTAAATATTCAGAGTCCCTACATCTTTACCGTACATGTAGTACCACAGCTGCAGACAAGATCCTGTATCTGAAGAGCCACAGGAGTGAAAACCACCATAAAACTTATTTCTTCCAGCCTGCTGACACTGACACTGTCAACTCCCCATGATGTTGGCGGACAGTGCTATCTCACCTGCATTGTGTAATGGTGAAAACATCACAGCCGTCTGCCCAGCTCGGTCAGTGGCAGAGGAAGACAGGTAACAGTAATGGCCGGTGGGTGCGTTGGTGGTGTGGTCGCTGTCTGGTCCAGTGTTGGGGTTATGAGTGGAGCCCGACTCTCTGTCCCAGTCAAAGTCATCAGCGGTCTCCTGCTGCCAGTTACAGCTCCCCTCCTCAAAGTCACACAAACCTACAACATCATTTAGAATAATGTCTTGTCATGCATCATATATTGGCCAATCCGATGTGCTGTACTACACGCTATACATTCCTGTACCCTTAATAATTCTTTCCTGTAGGTATCAGATGGTCAGGAAGGAAACCAACAGGTGGTGTTCCCCCTTCATCTGTCTACAGTCTAACATCTCACAACAAAAGCAAATGTCACTTAAATAGGGGGCAGATTAATTATCTACTAGTTTTAGCTACTGATTTAGTGCAACTCTATGGGGTTTGAAGTAAATATGTAAATATACCTATGTTCATCTTAACGGACTGTGTGTATCACATCTCTGTTTGTTTTAGGACAACAATGGCACATATCAAATAATCTCTGATGTCCTCCATTTTCTTACCAGAATGTGAACATGGCCCACTGATGAGGGAGATGTCATCAATGGCTATGTCCCCCGCTTCTCCTTCCACTGTAGCCTCCAGAATCACTTGGTGGACTTTCTGCAACGTCACGTGGCTTTGCACCAGCAGCCACTCATCCCCTTGATTTCCTGATTTTTGCCACACCTACAGAAACGAGAAGAAGCTGATTTACTCGTTACAATGAGGATGTGAGGAGGCTTTTGCAACGCCCTGGCGTGCTTTCAATATACCGTATATAAATGTTGTTTTGCAATGAGCATTTCACAACTATGTGAAAAGTATAATAACAGAGAGAGAGATATTTCTCAATCGGCCTCACAGCTAATTTTCTAACTGTAGTAAAGGGAAGTAACCCAAAACTGAATATTTAAGTTAAAAAATATCTGGCCTTGACCATCATGCAGAGGAACACGCATGAATCTGTAAAGTTGTTAGTTTCATGTATGTTTTACCAGTGTTTTCTCAAAGGGATCAACTGTTTGTAGAAGCACCCTCAGAGAGCCCACAGCCGCTCCAAACATGTGGTACCAAAGTCTGACACAGTATCCTTGTTCTCCAGCAGGTGGCAGCAGTGGAGACTTCAGCTGGGCCAGATCCCCCTTTACACTTGGAGGGGAGCTCTTAATGAAAATGTATTTCCCTGTGAAACAACATAAAACAGTTGATCTAAACTTCACACATTTAGTCTAAGCAATAATAAATTGTTCAGAAATAGGAATGACCTTTGCCAGAAGTGTGGTCTCCTGCAGGTCCAGTGTTTGGGGTTTCAGTGGGACCTGACCTGCTAAGCCAGTCCAACTCATCCTCACCCCCCTGCACCCAAACACACAGACCATCTTCAAAAGAGCAGTCAAAGGCTGCCAGAGCTGAGGAGAGGTAATGAATTTCGAAAATTAGCCCACCATCATCACTAGTCCTTGCTCCTGTAGGCTTACACACAGCACCATCATGGGAGCAGAATAACAGACACCACTACAACTCATTCCACATATACATAAATAGATTATTATAATACAGATGAAACCTTATTTACCTGGTGGCTGGTAAGATGTTTCGCAGTTTAGAAAAGAGACGTCGTCCACAGCGACAACATAATCTCCAGTGGTCTTACCCCTCTGAGCCTTTTTATTCACGCTGCTGAAAAAAAGCTATGACAACAATAACGATATGAACAATTACATTAAGGTTTCTGAAGGATTTGGAACAATTTGACCTACGCTTTGTTAAGTTTAATGTTACTCAACACTCCCCTTTATTTGTTTCTGCTTTTGTATTGTTTTGTTCTTATGGTGGGCTTTATACCGGGAAATATTCCTTGGTTTGTGCTTCATTTAGGATGTTTTCTAATCCTAAATAAAAAAAATTTTAAAAGAGAAACATACTTTGCAAGTTTGTCTGTTACACAGATACACAAGCATTTACCTTATACGGCTGCTGGTGCAGGCCTAGAGGCAGATACTCTGCAGTCCAATGGGAGACGGTGCTGTGACTTCGTGACCACAGGATTGCTTCACTCCCCTCAGCTTGCTGCATAAGCACTCTGAGTGACCCAGCACTCTCTTGTGGCATGTGGAAGTGAAACCTGGGTTTAGGAAAGAAGGAAGGAAGAAGGGGAGAGTGTTGGATTGGGAAGACAGTTGCGTGGTAGAAAGGCAGGGGTGGTGTGGAGCATTGCACAATTCATACAACTCAGTATCTAAACAAATATTTTAAAAAGATTAGGGAAGGTAGAAAAAGAAACATGGACATTGGTGTTCTCACTTACCTAATCTGGCAGTAGGGCGATGAAGGGGGCAGGGAGGGACTCTGGAGTCGGGCCTCACTCTGTGTAGACCCCTGACTGAAATTCACTGTCATGTAGTAGCCTGAGAACGAGGGGAAATGTCTGAACAAAGTTGACTGACAAACATGCTGACTTCACTGCAGCTGGGGGGAACATTTCTATTCTTATTTGACAGCTACGATACGTTATTCAGCTTATTGTCCCTTAAATTATTTCTCTGTGGGGCCATACGACCATATCCATACAGGATTAAAAATAATAATAATAATAACTGTAACATGTGCAATACCCATATGGTATTAAAATAACTGTTAAATGGGCAATATCAGATGTGTCAAACGTGTCCCCTCTGACACAACATTACTAGGTTATGTTTTTAAATCAGCTAGTATGTACAACACCACCACTCTCAGTGATCTCACTGAGGTGAGTGTCACCGATACAATGTCATACTAAGCTCCCAGTGCTCAGTATGATTATTGTTATTATCAGTATTGTTATTGAATGTCTGTCTGCACGAAAGGAGCTGCTTTGAATCTCACTGTACACAGTGACAATAAAAGGCATTCTATTCTATTCATCACCCTTCATGTCACCTGTTTCTGTCGTGTGATCGGTGGGTGGCTCAGTGTTGTTATCGGCCTTCTGTCGTATCCAAGTACTCTTTCCATCACTGGTGTCAGTCCATTGACACTGATCACTTTCAAACGTGCATGGACCTAAAAAAGAGGAAAATCAGGAAGGTGAACACTGATTCATATCTGTGAAGGTTCTCAGTCATGCAGATCATGGTTATTTAAAAAAAAATGTTAATCCAGTAGCAACTGGACTTGTTTTAGTTCCTCTCATATATCACAGGTTTTCCCAATGATCTGCTTTTGTAACACTTTTTGCAACAATAACGCTTATTAGTATGATGAAACATATTGTGTACAGAATGTCCATGTGATTCCCACCAAACACAACTGCTCAATGTTAAGCTCAATGTCAAAATATAACATTAAAGAAATCAATGGTATGATAAATGTTATTAACGTTCTCATAAAACATCTGGTAGCCTATATGAGAAAGCGGGTTCACTGCAGGTCTCTCACCACAGCCATCTTCATCTTCCGCATGGGGACAGTCGGGACGATAATCACAGTGCAAGGAAGCCATTATACACACTTTGTCATCTGATCGCCAACAGAAGAACTGATTATCCTGCAACACAAAGGAAAGAAAAAGTCATTGGAAATAGGTTTGCAGATTAGTTTTATGTTAAGACTACACTTCACAGAAATGTATGCGAAGCACAGTAGTACCTGACAGGGGTTGACCGGTGCAGTGGGTGTATTAGAAGTCGTAGTTGCAGCAGAGGTGGATGAGGTGTCAGGCAGTTCACTGTTGTCAGGATCAAATACACACTCTTTAGCGAAAGAGATGTCATCCAGTGCAACTAGACCTCTATGACCATCTCCATGTTCAAATCTAAAGACAATCTGCAGAGAGACAGAAAAACGTTTTTTTTCTTTTCTACTGTTAGGGTAGCGCTGTTATTTAAGGAACTATCTGCATCTCCTCCACCTTGCTGCTGACTGAAGAGGAGAATGTGACTTCTACTCTTTGCCAGCTGTAGCTCCAGGAGTTTTCCCTGAGCCACAAGAGTCTGTCACCACTACCAGAGTGCTGAGACCTGGACTGGACCGTCAGTCTGTCTGTAGCATTGTTCAAGCTGAAGTAGTAGAATCTCACCTACATAAAGAGTAAACAGAGAAATGAAAATAAAATAAGAAGGAGACATAGTTCCTATAAAATAACAATCTCTGAGTGAGATTAATAATAGTATGAACTATGACCTGGAAGTGCGGTTAATGATGTACTGTAGCTTTATGGAGCAGAGATAAGCACGAGATAATAACAGCTAAAAGTGCAGTAAGGTATCATAACGTACTGATAAATACCTCTGAAAGTTTTGATTAGCACAGCAAAAAAATAAAAGATGAGGCTGAGGCGTCAGCTGCACATTTGACTTACTGTACAAAGTAAGTGCATAATGATTAACCTCTACCAGCAGGTAAAGCCGCTTCACTGCACTGATCCCGGTTAAATGCACATACTATCACTTACATACTAGGCTATTTGACCAAAAGAGAAACAACTCAAATCTAAACGAAGTTCTCAGCATTTCGACAAAACTTTGTTTCATTCAGAAAATAGAAAAACCAGAAACCCGACGCAGTGAGTTAGAGCGGTGAAGAGGTGTGTTGCCTGGCTGTTTGAAGAAACTAGACCTCTACTTTCAATACGAACATGTACTGTATTAACCTCTTAATGTGGTCCACCATCTTGTTTTGGTTGGTTTGCTGATCTACTGTATCTTCTCCTGTGTGACGTGAGGGTTTTCTAGTCAAAGTGTTTGGTTGTGTGTTTTGTGAAGGAGTACCAAACTAGTTCTCTGTCAGTCAAAAAGCCACCACAGCGTACTCACAGTGCAGTTATCGCTGCGTAGTAATGTTTTAGAGACCATCTCTGATGCCTGACCCTTACTGGTCAAGTAAGTTCCAGGGATGACGTAGTGACCTGTTAAATAACGTGACACAAGTTTAAATGTAGCATCACTGGCTTGAGATGAAGCAGACATCAGGTAAGACTTGTGTCTGACAAGTCCTTCCGACATCCTGATACCTGCAGCAGAGTTCTCGGTGTGATCCCTGGGAGGCCCATGGGCGGGCCAGGCTTCCTGCCCTTTGTGACGTGTCCACTCAGCTCCAGGTGTGTCCACGTCACTCTCTGCCCAGGAACACAGGCCTTGTTCAAAGCTGCAGCGCTCCACCACACCTTGGTGCTCTATATTAGTTTTTGTTATCACATAAAAGTACAAAGACATTAATAGCTGAATGAATTATCAAATGTCAAAATATTCACATTGACAAATCAAACAACCTCTCGACTTCAATATGGGGTAAGCATATATTAATATAAAATATGAATATAAAACATGAAATATGCTTAAAGACTAAGAATGACTGATGTTTTATGGGAGTATTCACAGAGAACAGGTAGAACATGTCTATGGTCTACAAGTGCACTCGGTATTTACCACAGTCGCTCTCGTCGGACTGATCACCACAGTCATCGCTGAAGTCACACACTTGGGTGTCCTCCACACACACATTATTGTTGCACATGAACGCACCCTCTGGACACAAGGGCTGGGCCTCTGCAACGGAAACCAAACAAAATTCCATGATCACAAATCAGCCCTAAAAAAAGGGGGCCAAATGAAAAAAGAAAGTTCCGGCGTTCTACCAGGCAGGGTGCAGTTGGTGAAATCGATGTCATCTACGGCAATGTATCCAGGTGCGTTAAAGGTCCTCGAGGCTTCAAAGAGGATGGAGAAGTCCTGTGGGACTCGACCAACCGTCACCTCACCGCGTTGCCACAGAGTTCGAAAGTTACCGGATAGCCACCACAGTGTGGTGGACCTGGAGCCCTCCTTCAACAGCACATTCAGCTCCTCTGTGTCTGGAACAGTGTGTAGTGATAACGAGCACAGGAGAAACACGCGTGCTTACTCATACATACTTTTTTTTTATGGTTGCACACATACTACATGCATAAAGAACACATACCCTTTCCGTACATGCTGTAGTAGAAGTGTAGTGTGCAGGTGGTGCTGGTCTGTTTCATAGGGGGACTCTGCAGGGCAGCAGGGCTCATGTGATCACCTTGATCAGACGCCACTGCCATGTACCAACCTGGAAATTCATTTCTAGGCTTATTTTGTTTCATTGATGGTGTTAGGGTGTGATTGCAACTGACGATACAGGGGAACACTGTGATAAATACATGTGATGTTTAAAAAAAACTAAAAGTTTAATGAATACAAGACACTGTAAAACAAGGATGTGGAAACTATAGCTGACAGCACCCACAGGCATTAGTGCGACCATATATATATTGTGAAAAGAGGAAGGACAAAAGGAGTCACACTTCCATATTCAGCTTATTTTACCTCTTTAACAAACTTCTTGCCATAAAACCCAAAACATATTTTTATAATCAGCAAAACTGCAAAAAAAGAGAAAAAACTCATTTGAAAATATTCTTTTTAGTGTTAACTGTTGTTTTCATCTGAGCACCTACATTTGTAGTAATGTCGTGAATGATGAATTTGAATCCACTGCCTGTGTGTACTGTATAATTGGAAACATAAGGGACGTCTAACGGGTCATAGTATTGTCCTACCCAGTTTAGAACCCAGTGTGTGGTCCACAGAGGGTCCAGTGCTCTCAGTAGCGTTCCTTCTTCTCACCCACTGAAACTGGCCAACGCTGACGTCCTCCCAGTCACATGTGCCGTTTTCAAATGAACACCCCGCAAATCCTAAATTTGTTTCATTCACTATACAAAAAAGAAAATGTTGGTATTTTATTAGTTTATTAGCATTAACTACATATCAGTAATAAACCTCAGGAATAAAAACACAAAAACTGTATCAGTACCTTCACAACGGCCTGGTGTCAGACTGATGTCATCAATGGCAATAAACCCTCTGTTTTTGGACTCTGCCTCGATGAGCAGCTGAACATGTGGTTGTTGAGGGAATCAGTGGACGTGATTGATAAAAGATGCATGCTTTCCACTATCTTTCTACTCTAGTATGATCACTACGTTTTGTGGTACCTGGAAAGGTTGGACGCTCTCTACAGAGCGAGAGAACCTGCTCCAGGTGTGTCCACTGCTGCTGCTGCTGCTGAGCAACATGAGATCCTCTTGCGATGGTCCTGAACGCATGTAAACACGCAAAGTCCCGGAGTCACTGGGAAACAACAGATAATATTTCATATTTTACATTAAAATACCATAATATTTTAACAAAAAAAAAACATTTGACCACTCAACCAAATCACTTTTAAAAAGTTAAAAAAGGAAATATTGGATGGTGTTAAATTATAAACACAGACATTCACTTATATATATTATGTCCCACACATACATGTTTTGTTTTTACTGTTTTGTATTTTCTGTTCACCTCACACAGATCTATTTGGTAAAGAGAGAACTAAGTCACATGGTATATGTAGTTATACACAAAGGGGAGCAGGTGATTCACATCTAAATGACATTTGTGCACACTTCTTGAGGAAGTCAGTGAGGAAACTGAACAGGATGAAGTGCATTCTCTGCATTGTCACATACTGTATGGTGTAAAAGGGGGCCGATTTTTGCTGATTGTGTGTGTTTTTTGCTGACCTGGTCTCCATATGGTACCATAAGGTGAGACAGAAGGTGGTGTTTTTCAGTTGGATCCATTCTGACACTACCTGTGTCAGACTGGTGTGGTTTTGGTGCAGTGCAGAACTCAACAAGAACCAACCTGCATGCAGGAAAAAAACTGTTAAAGTGTTAATCCCTATACATTTAGGCAATCCTTTTTAGTACCTGATTATTAAAGGTTCTTTATTCACTAATTCACTGTCAAAAACTTTTTTTTTTGTCTTGTCTTGTCGGAATTTTGCTGACAAACACAGATCATTTGTACTGATTTTAAAGCATTTCAAAGTTTCTTACAAAAGACATAAATAGATTTAATTTGGAAATGGAAGAGGCTGATATCAGAAACAGTATAAAAGCAAACGATAGCACAGAGTTGATAAGTAAAAAAGTGTGGCAACTAAAGCTGCATAATTAATCATTGATTATTGGTGATTAATGATAAACTGGCCCTTTCTCTCTCAAATAACAACATATTATAACATTTCATTAAAGCAACATTATATAAATGCGGTGAATGTGATAATTAAAGATCCAAGTGGGTGAGGAAGGGAAAATCATTGTTTGCTTGTTTGAAGTAAACAAGATAATCTAACTGTGTAGGTTTATGTATCCTCTTCCATGTGTGATATCATTGTGATACCATGTGTTACATTTTCATTGAACCTATTGAGTTGGATTTTTAACACATTAATTTAAGTACTACACATATTCACTCGTGTCCCCATAGTTTGGAAAAATGTAAAGCATAACTAAATATTTCTAGTTATGTTCATGGCCACTTGACAAATTGCTGCAGACATCAGGAAGAACGTTTTTGTGGATTTGTGTTCATAGATAATTCATGTCATATGTAGACATGAACATCCATTAAGGACAAATACAAACAGCAGGAAAGTTTCTGCCTACTCCTACTGTTTGAATGTTCATGTTTATCCTAGTATAGTGAGGTAAATCTGACTGACATCATACCCTCTGGGGTCTGAGTAGTGTGATCTGTAGGTGGACCTCGGAAGCCCCCATTGGCCAGCACCCAGTCATGTCCATGTTCTCTGGGGATGTTAACCCAGTTGCACTGTCCGGACTCAAAGTCACAGCTGCCTGGAGGACTGCAGGCTCCATCCCTCACAGAAATATCATCTATTTTCACTGTTGCATTCATGCCTGGTACATTGTACGCCTTAAACGCCACCTGGTGAAGGACATGAACTGTTATAAGTGTCCTGTTATGCTACAACATGTGATTTAGTCACAAGCTATGAAGGAAACAGTTTCACTGGGAGACAGTACGAAGGCATCATCTTAAAGCTCACACGAAATTTAACAGGTGAGGACACGGTGACCTCTGCCACCTCCCAGCCTGCAGAGGGCAATCCAGATCGTTCCCAAAGGGCATCACTCGGCTCCCCAATTAGCAGCAGATGGATGGCAAGGCTGTTAGAAGGACCTGCAGGTAACCAGTACCTGAATAAGAGCACAAACACAGACGTTAAAATCTGCACCAGACAACGAGAGAGTAAACGTGTGATGGCGGCGTTGGACTCACCAGAACCGTACACACATCTCTGTAGCTGAGTGAATCTCTGGTGTGAGCAGCTGAGCTACTTCAGTCTGTTTAGACATGGATTTCATCACAGTCATGTAGAAACCTAAAACCGTGGGACATAGTTTTTGATCACTTTGCACCTTTAACTCTAATATTCTGCTTGACTATATGTAGTATAAAAAAAACAACAAGGAAAAATAGTACAAGCTCCTACGAAAAGAAATGATGAATGGGCAAATAAGTCTATAACCGCATTAGCTGCTCCATGCTCATTGTCTTATTGTGTTAGCATGATAACAGTAGTTACCATGTTATGGCAATAATCGGATGTAATCGGATGATAGCATATGAAACAAACTGGGGATCAAAGTCCGCAAAGTCCTACACCAATGTTTGCTGATCATTTCATTTATGCAATAGCTTTTGTTTAACTGGTTTCAGCAGACACAAATTCTCTGAAAGCGTAAATTCCACACCTTTTTGGATTATGAGCCTTAAAAGGAAAGCCTCATCCCCGGTCGTGTCAAATAATGCATGTTAATATGTAATAGAAGTAAAAAGCAGATAAAACCTAGATAAATGTCTCTTTTTTACAGTGTTTAATGTTTAATGTTTAGGCACCTGAAAAGGCAAAAAGACATTCTTATAGTGTGTAGTTGCTCTGTACCTCCACAGTCTTCTACTCACCATTTTCAGTCCCATAGGTGTGATCCACATGATCCTTTGTTCTTTGAACCCAGCGACCCAAGTGACTGACGTCATTCTCAAAGTCACACAAACTGGAATCAAATCCACAAACATCTAGAATGATGCAAAAAAAGGACAAAACTTTAATTATCTCTGGTATATATTATCGGCCTGTGGGCATCAGGTAGTGCTGGATCTGCGTGTACGTACCCTGAGTACTGCAGACCCCCTCTCTCACTGTAATGTCATCGATAGCAAGAAAACCATGGCTGTTTGTGTTTCTATGACCAGTAAACATCACCTGTGAAGAAATGAGGAATACAAACAACATTTAACACATAAAAAATACAAAAAAAAGCTTATTTGAGTGTGCGTATCTGTGTATCTGTAAGATTGCATTTATTTCTCTATTTATAATTGATAAATAATTGATAAGTTGGCTAATATTGGCATACAGACCAAGTGAAGAACTGCCTCACATGTTTGGGTATTGTGGGGGTAACTGTGCAGCAGTGCATGTGTTTGTGTGTAACTTTACCCGTATTGTATCGTTCATAATGATGGTTACTTGTGCATTCATCCACTCTGGATTCTGGGTCCCTCGGCGAGTCCAGGCTAACAGTTCAGATGATTTCTACAAGAAAGCTAACAATTTGTAGTGTAGTTCTAAAATAAAGGCATAATAAGCAAATACTAAATACAAGGTTTGCAGTTCACGTATGTACTGTGTGTATTCAGAGGCGGTTCTAGGGGCGGGGCCACAGGAGCATTGGCCCCAGCTGAAATCTAATTGACCACCTGAGGTGCCCCTGTTTTGTCACTCAGTTCTTTTGTCCTAGTGCTATTAGATCAGGGGTGTCCAAACTCGGTCCTCGAGGGCCACAGCCCTGCTGGTTTTCCAAGCATCCATGCATTTGTGACTTCTG
>JAUMHF010000009.1:13052108-13074543 GCA_032359275.1 Microctenopoma steveboyesi | reverse complement strand
ACATGGCTTAAATAATAAAAAAAAATATTAGATTATAAGAGTCACACCAGTTTACATTTCCACACACAACTAAATTAGATATGTCACGAAGGTAACAGTTCAAAGGCCTTTGGAGCTTGCTATATTAACTTTTACCTTAATAAAACTATTTTTGTTCACTTTTTATAGGAGTGACTCCAAGACCACCTCCAAATGATACAGCAGTGGGTACGTTGACATTGTAGAACCACGCACACTCCCGGAGTGACCAAAACACAACACACATTATATTTAGAAACTAATGATTGTGTAAAACATAGTCATCAGTTACATGTCAAACTACACTGCTTATTACGCCTCTAGTTTTCTGCTCCTAAAATTACTGTATTGAGCAGATGATCAAATTAATCACAAAGCTGCAACATTAGCAATCTGTCATTTGTAAAAAAAAGTTACTCAGTTAAACTTCAAAATGGTCCCAACACACATATTTAATTTACTTTATTTATTATGACCAAGAAAGTTATGTAACTTTTTTACATAAGCTAGAAACCAGAAAACATTTCGTTTCTGTATATAAATAGACATTTTATAAGCACGATTTGCACTACTTTTCAGTTTAATTAATGTTTGCAAAACCCCAATATGAATAAGTAAACAGTGAGCACAGAGCAGTTTTATTGCGAAAAGGGTTTGATAAAATGGATGATTTAGATGGGTAAGATAAGGTTGTTAGCAGTGTTCTTAAATAATGTAATATATTAACGTATATCTAAAACCTTTGCAGAGGATGCTACTACTCCAGATGGATGGATAGTGTGGAAAGGGAGTCAATACTATATCAATAGAATGTCAATGACTATGGAAGACGCTCGTCACTACTGTCAGCAAAGGCATGGTGACCTGGTTTCGCTCACCACTAAAGATGAAAATGTCTTCTTATGGAAACAGGTAGTTATGTTTCTGTTGGGAAAACAGCACATTCAAATTAGGCACATGCCGAATCTAGCAAAAACTATATAACTATCAAAAAAATCTAATCTTAAAGCTTATCCCTTCTGAAACTCACACAGATTTCCAGAAGCTATGGGTCTTATTATGTAGGTCTGTCAGTGGATCTTGATGGGTCATCTTGGTAAGTAATACTAAATCAATAATTTAATACCTTCCTTGGGTAGGTAGTGAAAATCCACATGCCATGACTTAACTTCCAGATTCTGTTATAATTAGGGCTGATTCAAGCTGAATCAATCTGAATTTTATTTAGCATTTTGATTGTGGGATAGCCTGGCATCAGAAATAAGTGATGCCAAGTAATAATAATATAATAATCACCATCATCAAGGGGGTAATGCACTGCACTCTAAAACTAAAACTTACTCTTAGTTACCAAGTCAAATGCACACAAGACACATGAAAAGATCTCATGTTATGTGGTTATTATTGACATGATTACATATCATAATTCAATTTAATTGTGCTTGTTTCAAGGTGGATGGATGGTTCGAATACTGACTTTTATAGATGGGATGAAAATCAACCTAATTCTAATGTCTTTGATGAGAACTGTGTTGTTATGAATTATCATATGGGTAAGTAATCCAAAGAAGCAGTGCACTGACCACTAAACAAACATGTTCTGGATGTTCTTAGAAATGTTTTGATGTGAAACAGTGTAGGAAATAATGATTTGATCCCTGCTGACTTTGTGGGTTTGCTCACTTGCAGATCTAATTTTCAAAGTGGTTTCATTTTAATGGACAGAGACAGAATATCAACCAGAACCAGAAAAAGAGATGTTAATATATAAAAATATAATATATAAATTAATTTGCATGTCTTGTATTTGATCAGCAGATTGTAAATATGTAAATATTATAGACTGTCATTTTTTGTAAGTGAGCTTAAACATAAATTCTGCAGGAAATCATTTCTGCCACTAAATGTTGCTGTTGTAATATAATAATTGTAGCTTAACTGTACTCATAGGTTTCTGGCGTACTTGTAATTGTGGTCAAGAGCACTATTCCTTTTGCAAACGAAAGGGCACACCAAGCACCAACACCACTGCAGCCCCCACAGTTTCTCCAAAAGGTGGCTGCCCAGTTACGTGGACAAAATTTGAATCAAAGGTTAGAAATCACTGCTTTTTATTCTACAATGTAACAAGTGTTATAAATGTTAAATTATTGTTTGACTTTTGTTTAGCATTATTGTGATGTTGGGCTCATCTTCGGATTTTATTTTGTTTGATATTTCTATTATTTATTTTAACTAACATTAGACTCAAACATTCTGGTATTTTCAAAACATCTGTTCTTGTCTCGTGTGGAAATGCCTATGGTCTAATGTGTTCAAATAAAATAAATCATTATGTCATTTCATATCTACAGTGTTACAAAATCAATTCAGACAAAAAGACCTGGGAAGGGGCAAGAAGTCACTGCATTGGCCTCAGGGGCAATTTAATCTCTATTCCCACAAGGCGTGTGCAAGGTTTGTTCAACATACATATAGTGTAAAGGTTCATTTTTTGATTTTGAAAAAAATTCTAGAATATATGTGGACATTCCAGCTTTTTATTTACTCATGGACAAACATGATTACAAAAATTGTAATAATTACATTTATTAATTTAATTAAATTTAATTACTAAATTTATACCATTGGTATTTTCAGCATTTCTGATCACAAAAATGGGCGAACTAGCTGCTTCGGACCTGTGGATTGGTTTAAATAGTTTAAACCAAAATGAGTTTTACTGGACTGATGGAAAATCAAGGCGATACACCAACTGGGGTTATTCTGTAAGTACACAAAGTAACTTTATGTGACTGTTATGGAAATCTAAGCAATTAAAGCTAAATTGTAACTCCATTGTACCTGTAAATCCAGTTTAGCATTATAAATGAGTGTGGTTAGTTAAAAGCCAAAGCGGCTTGTTACAGAGATAATGTTATTGTTATATTATTTATATTTTAAAAAATCTGGTTCTGCTCTTTAGAAAAATCAACGTCGTCCAGGAACCTTTTATAAAAGATGGAGTGAGGTAATGTTTCCAACTTAATAATCAAAGTATAAAACAAGAAAAAGGTGATGTTAACTTTAAACCATAAAGTCATAATGAAAAGAGAGTTTCAAAGACAAAGTTTTCCCTCTGTCCATCACCAGGAGGACTGTGCTGTCATGGCCAGCACTCAGGTCTTTGGAATCGGTAAATGGTTCATTAGGTCTTGCAACAACACCTATGGATTTGTTTGTCAGCAAAATCTTGGTGAGTTTAAAAAGGAGTCATACATCCTCTTATTTATTTTTCCAAACCTTGGCGGTGTGTGGAGTGGGCCTTGGTATGCAAAAAATTCTTTAGCAGTAATTACAAGAATACATTCTTAAATATTAGTTAAATCATCCAAATGTAACCTTATTAACAATGAAAATAAAGTTTAATTGAGATGAATATCATATTATTTTATTAGATATATTGTCTAGCCTGACATTCTGTATTAACAACATCCAGCTAGTATCAGGGCATGGTGTCAGTCCGTCTTTTCTGTAACCAGGATCCATTGGATTCATCCCTCATTACCTTTTTTGCTCTCAACAGAACCAAATATCCAGCCTCAACAAGAGCCAGCAATTCCTAACATCTATGTAACCCTTGGAAATGACAGCATCAAAGTTGTCAATGAAAATATGACGTGGGCTGACGCCAAGAAGCGCTGTGAAAGTGAACATGCCAACCTGGCTAGCCTGCGGAATGAGTGGACACAGGCGTATGTTGAGCTGCTTGTTATGAAACTCAAATCTCCTTTGTGGATTGGACTGAACAAAGAGCAGGTACAAAGATCCAACCATCTGAAACCACTGTATTATAGGATATGAAGGTCTAGAGGCTAGTGGACAAATTACAGGGGACAAGTTCAAACATTGTCCCCAGACATGTTTTACAACACAACGAATATTCTGCTTTTAAAAACAATACGTCTCTCACCCACATATTCTGCACTGTACACGACTAAAAAAGCCCACAATATCTTTATGCTTCCAGACTGGAGGCTATTTTAGGTATGTTGACGGCTGGCACCTGAACTCAGCCAGTTGGGCTGAAGGCGAACCAATGAGGGACCAGCCTTGTGTGTACATAGACACTGAAGGAAAATGGAGGACTGCTTTCTGCAATCAGACCGTGAAAAGTCTGTGTATGCAGTCTACAGGTATGATCATCAGCAGGTAACATAAAATAATTCAGTCCATCCACCATGCACAGTGTCAACAGCTCTACGTTCGGATGATTAAATCTTAAATACTGGATTATACTGTTGTTTTAATATGTCTTTGACAGTGTGTGAAATCTAAAGACTTTTCACTTTAAGGGATAAGTTAGCTAATTTCTTCACTACTATGTCCTTCACAGATTTAGCACCAACAGAGTCAACTCTATTTCCAGGAGTTTGCCCTGAAGAAATACAAGTGGAGTACCAGCAGAGTTATTCATGGCTGCCATTCAAGGGTTCCTGTTATCTATTTGTCACAGAGGAAATTGAGTGGGCAGATGCAGCTAGCAGCTGTAAAAGGCATGGTAAGTGATACAAGTATGTACAGGAAAACTGAACTGGATCTTAAGTATGTATGGTGTGTAGTTTACTGATATCAGCATCCAGTAGTATGTGTTTGGCCATTTTTACAACCACATTATTGTTTTTTGTTTATAGAATAGAATAAACCATTTTATTGTTATTGATACATGTTACAACAAAATGCGTTCTTCGCATTTGACCCATCCCCTCTTGGGAGGAGCAGTGAGCAGCCACAGGCTGAGCTCGCGGAATCTTTATGTGTGTTATGTTGTTTGTTTGCATGTTTAGGTGGAGTCCTCGCTAGCATTGAAGATCCCTCCGAGCAACAATTTATTAAACAATACATTGAAATATTGCAAGACAGCCACAGTTCTTTCTGGATCGGCCTGTATAAACTTCATAAAGGTATTACATTCTTTCATGCTAATAAAAGAGAACAGTGTTTAAAAGAAATAAAAATAACTCAAATTCACTTTGATTACCACAGTAGATCACAGATCACACAGATCAAATTACAGCCTTATTATATCAGATTATCTGATACATTAACAAAGAAAAAACAGTGCTGACGTTCTGTGGCTATACAGGGACATGGAACTGGTTGGATGAAACAATCATGGACTACACTAACTGGGCGCCAGATGAGCCTGATTCTGACTATGGTGAGATCGGATCCTCAGATGGGCTATGGAGGACAGGTCGTAGATGGCATGACAGAGCGTACATCTGTGAAACACCCAAAGGTATCACTATCATAACCTATGGAGCCCAATAAAGTTTAATAAAGATAAGAAAAGTTTATTCAAAATCTCGTGAAGAAACACATTTTTTCATGTTTAATTATATTTACATTGATTATTTCATGTATTTTATATCAGATAATCTCAAAATATAAACTTAAAAAATTAAGTTAAATCTATTTTACATTATCACCAATAACAATATGTTTCCCTTCTTCTACATCAGTGCCAGCCCCAGATATAGAAACGAAACCTGGTAATTTTTACCTTTGTATTTCCTAATGTTATGTGGTATTATTTAATGTAACTTAATCTGATAATATATTTGGGAAAGAGTTACATGAAATATTAAAATAAAAGAAATATTTGTAGATGGTATAATATAATAGAAATTATAAGCTTATCGTTAATGACTATTTGGTTTGACTGAAAAAATTACTTGTTGAATCCTTGCAGAACCTCATGGAAGTAAGGATCCTCGCAGTCGTGTCCACACAACTTTGATAGTTGTATTGACCATTATAATCACTTCGATCTTAGTTGCTGCATTCATCTTCTACAAGAAGTCACCTCGTCCATTTACCCCCTTTGACAATCCACTCTACTTCGGCAGTCAACAATCCAAGCCTGAAGGGGTTGATACCAATAAACTGATAGAGAATGCAGAGGTAGAAAATCCTGTACCTATCATAACTCTGTGATCTACAAAGAAGCTGAATCTTCTGGGTTGTACACTATACTGTATCCCAGACTAATGTATTTTACTTAGATGCTTCATTAGTGTTTTTGCTTTGTATGTTTTGTTAGATTTTATGTTCAGTTATTTAACAATATGTCACCAAGTGTGAGTTTCAATGGAGGTGGATATGGCTAACCTCATGGAACAGAACAATTCAGGCTCCACGATGTCTCAATGGGAATGATTGGTATTTGAATGTTTTTTTAATCTATAATTGAATGTAATTGTTATGGGTCATGCTTACATCCACTAGATGGAATTAATTGCTTGGACTGAAACGTGTAGAAATCTACATGTCACTGTTATATGAGCTTTACAATTTTGAGGATTATTTCATTTTAAATAAAAGATCAACTGACTCCCCATAATTCTTCTGTTTCGTTATTTTTGGTTTTTACATACTGGGACTCATCAATAAATATCAAGCATGATTTTGTATATAGTTGGTTTTCATTTTTTTTTATCTGGGAGGTAACTGTAGTCACAACTATACTGACAAAAACACTTCATCCAGCTGTTTTAGCCAATTAGAGACCAATTTCCAATCTGCCCTTTATTGCAAAAAATCCTTGAAAAAGCTGTGGCAAAGCAACAATGTGACCCCTGGTAGCACAGTAGTTAAAGCAGAGGGCTGGGAAGCAGGAATCCTGGGTTCGATTCCCAGCTGAGTCACTCAGGTCAACCCACATACCAGGTGTGTCCCTGAGCGAGACACCCAGCGCTAGCTCCCCGAGCGCTGCCTGTGGCTGGTCACTGCTCCCCCCAAGGGGGGATGGGTTAAATGCAGAAAAACACATTTCACTGCAGGTTGTACACTGTATAATGATGTATGTGACAAATAAAATTTGTATTTGTATATATTATTGCTCCCAGGTGCTGCAACCTGCAACAGTTTCTTGGTGGCCCGTATGTGGAGTGTCACTTAAGTCGAAAGGAGATTAAAGACTGAGACCTGAAGAGGAATCCTGGACTGTGGGACCAAGTAGGAGGAATAGGGGAGCAGCTATGACGGTGAAAGAAAAAAGCTTGGTGTGGACCATCGAGAAGAGTCTACTTCTAGACTGCCACGTCAGTGGGTCCAACACCAGAACTCGACTCTTCTCGTCCTACGTCAGGAGATGAGGATGTTTGTTTTGAGTACATCAGCAGTTTTATATACAGTAAGCAACCCTTGCCCCCACACAACTTCGAACTGAAAAAGATACTTGCAAGTTATGAGGAGCTTAGTTAAAGGATTAGGCATTATGTACCCACATATCCATCCTATGCCACAAAGCAGAGATGCATTTGCCACAGCTGACAAAGTCCAGTTAATAACAAAGTGACTGATGAGGCAATGCTAAAACAGATAATGAAAATAATGAATGAAAATGAAAGACAATGGTGGTTGGGTCCAGCTTTCCGCCACCGACAGACTGTACACAGTGCTCAGCTTGAGGTTGATTACCCACCATCCAAATGCTAAGGAGGAAAGTGTAGTAAGAAAACCTGAAGCTGATATGATCCAGCAGTTGACAGAGAAAGTTGAGGGGACGGGGGACAAACAGTGACTGAATCACAACCACTGTCCCAGAATGATACAGGCCAGACTGATAAATTTCACAAAACAAATCCGACAGTGTAACCTGAATGGTTTAGCTGTCAGTGCTTTGCTAGACACAGTGGCCAAATTAAGCATGATTGATAGAAACTGGAAGAACAAGCACCTACCAGACATTACTGTTAGACCCCTTAGTGAAATCATTGACAATGTAGAAGAGGTGAACATTTAAATGGTGACATCCTTTTGATGGTTGGGTTGCTATTACAATTTTTTTATTACAATAAATGCTTTACGAGGGGTCTGGGGCTTTCACTCGTGACTCTAATGAGATTGGAACTGTACCCAGCGTGCAAATGACCATTAAGCCTAGAGATGAAATTCCAGTACAGAAAACAGTCCCACAGCCACTGATGAAAGAGGTAAAGGAGTAATTTCAGGAACTGTTAATGAGAGGCTGGATAGTGAAGTCCAAGACGTCATATGCTGCTCATGTTGTCTGTGTCAGGAAAAAATATGGCAGCCATCAACTGTGCATTGATTACTGCCTGTTGAACAAAAAGACTGTACCTGATCGACACCCCTTGCCCCGTACACAGAACTTGACAGACACGCTAGATGGAAATGCATGGTTTAGTATCCTGGATCAGGGAAAATCTTACCAGCCTGCAGAACAGAGACACTCAAAACCTGCTACATGAGTGGAGCAGATTACACCTAGAGAATGCCTTCCTTCATAGACAAACAAATGAACGAAAACTGCTAGTTCTTCCCTTACAGTATAGGAAACCTGCCTTTAAACATCTTCAAAATGCGATGGGCCATGTTGGCACAGCCGAGTGCTCCACCTTGCAAGGGAGAGATTCTACTCCCATGGGCATCATTACATCCAGCTTCTCTTTAGAGCCTGTGTGTATTGATTTCATTAACTTAGAATCAAGTGGATGAGGTTACGAGGATATCTTGGTGGTAGTTGATCATTTGGATGGATATCCAGCAAAACTACACCATGACCAATCTCTTAAACAAGAATTACTTGTTTAAGAGATTGCAACAATTGTCTGGAGTCGGTAATTCAAGAACATCACCCTACCACCCACAAGACAATCCAGCTGAGCAAAAGATAAGGATAAAGATAAAGATAAGCAAAAAAACAGAACGCTGCATTGTGATCTTCTGCTGTTAGTAAATACATTACCTATTGAAGTCACTCCACAACATGCCAGCTCCACTGCTGAAAGGAAATCAGAGCAAACAGAGGCAACAGAAAGTAAGAGACTTGCAAAAACAAACAGACTCAAGTGAAAACTCTGAACAAGAGTCAGATAATGATGGGAACTTAGGTTACTGGTTGAGAATGCCTAGAATAGAGGAGAGAAGAGATCCCTACCAAGAACAACATACTGTGGATCAGGGGAATCAACCTATAGCACATGAAAAAGAAAGAATGGCTAGAGGAAATGAACCCTCGCCGGTCTCAACAGTGACAGGAAGAGAAACGCATACTGAACTTGAACAGTCACCAAATGCTGTCTCGTCAACTGCAGGAAATGAATCAGTTGCAGCCCACATGTCTCTGAGTGATGATGTTCAAGACAGCCAAGAGACTGATGAAATCCTGTCTATCGCTAGGACTAAAGATGCTGTGGACAGGGATGTTGTAACCACAACCCTCAAAAGTCACTAATGATCCTCTCTTAGCCTCAGACAATGGACTATTTCTCTACTTGTCTTGTTAGATCTTAGTGCTGTGTTTGACACTATTGATCTCAACATTTTATTACACAGTGTGGTACATTTCATTGAATTTACAGGGACAGCACTAAGCTGGTTTAAATCTTATCTGTCAGATAGATTCCAATTTGTTCATGTTCTCTCTGCTAGAGAGAAGAGATAAGAAGACAGAGGTCCACTATCATGACATCATTACATATTGATAACATTGTGTCTTCTCCCTCTCCCCTACTTGTGCTTCGTCCTCTCTGTCTTTATCACTCTTTCTCTGCGCCTTTCTGAAGGTATCCTTGACATCGGGGTGATTTTGCTGTTTGGCCACTGGTCCTACCAATATATGTTTATATATTTTTTTATTTTTCATGGTCCTAAACCTTGCTATGTAAAGTGCCTTGAGATGAATAATAATCGAATAATATGAACAATAATCAGACGTAATAATTTAGCGCTATATAAATAAAAATGATCTGAATTTAATTTAATTTAATTCAAATCAATTGTGCAAAACTGCCAGCCTTATATATTACTGTATATTACTGTATATATAGTGCGGATGGATATACTGTATGTGGTAAAGGTGTGCACACATGCTCATGCCCATCCACTACTGAAGGGCAAATAGTAATGGAGTAGCATCATGTTGCAGATAAGTATTATGACTACTTGCACATTGTTTTTAACACATATATCTTATTTTTCATCTCATTATTTCATCTTATTATATCATCATCGTGTTGTTGTATCTTTGTACTGCCTGGAGTTGTGGTAATACACCAATTTGCCCGATGTGGGATCAATAAAGTCTTATCTTATCTTATCTTACAGTACTAAAATCTTAATGTAATTCCATAAAAGCCACAAATAAATCAAGAAACAAGTTGCATGCTGTTTGATATTATAATATAAACAGGTCAGGAACATATTATTCTTAGTCCCTTAATACTTAATATACTACAAATGTATTTGATAATAATACCTAATTTAACACTACAGTTAGATAAAACATGCACAGGCAGAAGAAACTTGTTGTCAACTGTCTAAAGATGAACGTTAGTTCAGGAGTTCAGGACCAAAAAGTTGATGTTGCCCAACTGTTTTACCAGAAATGTTTTTGTCATTGTAACTCATCTGCTGACTGTTAGACCTACAACTCACCAATAGTCTTTAATCACTGTTGACCTCACATAGTCACCCAGTCCAGTTCCTCTTTCTGTGACGCTATGCTCCTCTATCAGCTCAAATGAAATCATTTACTGTCAAGTCTGTCAAACAAAATTTGTACTGTACACTAAATCACTCACTACAGGAAGCGGTAGTGGTAAATGTACACACATTCTTTTCTCAAGCAGAAGTACAGACACTTCTGTAAAAGAAAAGCTGATACATGTGGAAATACTGAAAAATTTAAATACTTAAAAATCAATTTAGGTACAAGTATAAAACTAATAAATATATTATACAAACACTAGATACAGAGAAGATCAAGGTGGTTTTTACATTCTGCCTGGGATGAAAAACCAGACCCCTCATTTTTAACGAATGTTAGTGGTTTACAAAAAAATAAAAAAATAATTATTCTGTATTATTTGTTGGGCTTACAAAATGTAGTGGATATAAAAATAAAGTATATACCTGTTCTGACAGACGCGGAAATACGTCCTGTGTAGATTGGCCTTTAAACCTATAGCGAATCTCAAAACGCAAACCAAGAGTCAACTGTGTCAAGTAGCGACTGTCAACTATTGTTTATGAGACATTTCTCTTATTATTCACCACTTACTTTCTCATTAGTAAAATACCTCTGACTTAAGCTGCAAAGTAAGGCAAAATGTTATTTTTTCTTTTAACTTTCTATTTTGTACTTATTTTTATACAAATACTTTTGAGTGGTGAAACCTTGAAATTTAAGAAATAGGATTTTTAATTTTATTAATTTAATATTTGATTTAAGATATATATTGCGCACCACAACTGCTGAGTAATATGCTAGAATCATTGAATTATTAAACCAAACATTTAGTGAACAACCCTGTCTCCTAAAAATTATGTTTGCATACAGCTAACCTGCGCCAATACCCTTGTGGATAACATAAGAGACTACATTTTGTTACCTGTTAACATAATGATTATATGTTCACAATTAACATAAATGAGTCACACATACATAAATGAAATATCCACATATCATGGCAGTCAATTCCCTAAAAAGTTCTTTAATAGACTTTTTTTTTAAATTATTGTTATTGAAGTGATGGGAGTAATGTGACAATAAGAATTTCATGATATAGTGTAACGGCCGTTTCTACTATGCCTATGACAATAAAGCTTCTGATTCTGAAATTCAATTCAATTTAATGCAGTGTAGTATGTACCACACAGTGAAGTGTATTGTTACACCTAACCATCTTTACATTAAAGTTGGAGAATGAAACAAAATTGTCAACAGGCTTTACTTGTAATAAAGTCACTGGTTTTCATGAAATTTAGCTTATCTTGCAATTTCCTGTTCATCAGCAAAAAACACATCTAAGATATGGCACTTTCCCTATGTTAATGAGTCATAATAAAGTCTAAGCCAATGTGATGCAGCAGGATGTGCCTCTTAAATGGTCCTTTCTGACTTCCACAGTCATTCACACAACCCTTAAACCCTTTGCAAACAATGCATGAATACGTGTTGCGGTGTTGAAGAAACTTTAGAAGAATACAAACAATGAAGACATCTGTTGCAGCTGCTGTGCTCCTTATCCAAGCATTGGGTTGTTTTGGTTCAGATGGTACAGTATTTAAATTTCTCATATAAAGATATTTTGTGCAAACATAGCTGTAGTGTATGTAAGGCTTTTCATTTGTCAGTGTGTCTGTTTCAAACTATTTATGTAGATTTATTACAGTTAAATAAGTGTTTGATTATAACTTATGTTTATACGTGTTCTGTTGATTCTGTCAGTAACTGTCATTAAATAATGTAACATAAATTCAAATGATCAAGTAATTTTTTTCTGCAATCCATTATCTTTCACCGCAGATTCGCCATTTGAACTGATTAACAAGGCTACCGGTTTTTGTCTGGTTAAGCAAGTAAATTTCTGCTTTGAAATGCGTTGGACAAGTGGTGATCGGCTTCTGGTACACAGGCGAAATAAGTGCTTGGGAGTCCAAGGAAAAAGTGTCGGGAGTGAAATAGGTCTTTACGACTGTGATGAAAGAAATGAACTCCAAAAGTGGGAATGCAAGAATGAAACAGTGCTTGCTCTTAAAGGACAGGAGCTTTACGTTGAGCTCACTGCAGACAACACAGCAGTTCTCTCCAAAACAATAGGACCAAACAACCATCTTACAATTTCTGGGACATCTAGTGGTGCCTGCTCAAGAACATACAGAGGTACAACACTGTTGTTTGTCTATACTAATGCAATCATGGAATTTAAATGAAAAATCTCAAATTACTAAAATGATGGGTTTAGAAATTATATTTCATATGTGGGTTTACATAAACAATTTAGTTTGAAGCTCTCCAGTATATGCCAACTTTGGCCTATAGAAGGCCAAAACAGTAGTCAAATAAGTTTCTTGTTTATCTCTATTTTGAGATAAACAAGAAACTTTATTCTCTATTATCCCACATTTAAACACTAAAACAAATCTAAACTATTCTTTGTTTTGTTTCTTTGTCCGTTCTTGGGCCTTTCAGATAGATACACCATTGAAGGAAATGCGTATGGAAGACCATGCATGTTTCCCTTCCTGTACAAAGACAAATGGTACTCAGACTGTTCGATGGAAGACTCACCAAGTCTTTGGTGTGCAGTTGAAACAACGTTTGAACATGAACTCTGGGGCTTCTGTCCAACTACCAGTGAGTAAAGCCTGTGAGATCTAAATAAATTTTTTTATTAAAAGAGTTTAAAAATTAAAAAAGTTTTATTATACTGCAGTGAGAAAAAGGACATAGGTGGGTAGAGTAGCCAAAATTTGTACTTAAGTAAATGGTCTGCACTTATATAACGCTTTTCTACCTAGACTGGTACTTAAAGTGCTTTACACTTCTTCTCATTTCCCCATTCACACACACAAGCACACACACACACTCATACACCGATGGCAGAGCTGCTATGCAGCTGACCTGACACACCGGGGGCAACTTGGGGTGTCTTGCCCAAAGACACTTTGACATATGACTGAAGAAGGCGGCAACTGCTCTACTTACTGAGCCACACCCGTCCCAAGTAAGAGTAGCGTTACTTCACAATAACATTACTTAAGTAGAAGTAAAACATAGTCATCCAAAAAAACTAGTAGTAAGTAACTATTGATCATAAAACTCTTATTTCTTTCCTAATTTTTATTTATGTAGACAGCCATAAAAATTATATAATGTGCAAATTCTGGTATTTTCATATAATAAAATTATAAAACTATATTTAAAATAAAATATATAGATAAATTAAACAAAATAATGTAATCTACAAAATAACAAATTATGCCACAGGGAGTTAGGTATGTAAGGTATTATAGTTTATTTTGACCTTAATTTGTAAAGTTGATTTTAATGTCTGATGTAATTTGTTACAGTTTAAATATGATCCTACAGGGTTTTAAATTGTTCTTGGCCGCTACTACCTTTTAGTAATAGAGTTCGGTGCCAAAAAAAATATTAGAAGAATAAGATTTCAAAAAGTTACTTCAGTAAATGTAACAGAGTAAATGTAACTTGTTATTACCCACCTCCGGAAAAGGGCATAAATATGATGCACAATTACCAGTATCTCACATTAAGGTATAAATAATGAGTGATAATAGCAAATACATCTGAGATAGTACCCCTATGCACAAAACACTTTTTTAATAACAAGAAATTAAAATGTTGAGGCCACGTAACTTGAGGTTACATGGAAAAAAAACAAAACGAAAAAAACCATTAAATACAAATGCATGTTTTTGTCTGTGTACTTCATAGCCAAAGTAAACTGGGAGAAAAATATCGTAACAGGAGCATACTACCAGTTCAACACACAGTCAGCTTTGACATGGTCCGAGGCTCACAAGAGCTGCAAACAGCAGAGTGCCTCACTGCTCAGCATCACTGATCCTCACCAGCAGGCCTACATCATAGGTAAGGTGACTCTATTGTGAATATATTGATAAAGGGATTGTGTGAGCCTGATTGTAAAATTTAATCCAATCGTTGTTTTACTTCATATTATATTCAATCCACTACTGGTACATTTTTAAAGCAAATCACAGGTATTTTTTGTTCTGACAATAGTCAGACTGGTGATTATGGTTATCTGGTTATTGTCATTCTTAAACGTATGCTTACAGCACTACTAGCAACAGCAGGTAGGGGTCAGGGCAGCCAGCTTTGGACAGGACTTACCCTGAATTCTGAACATGGCTGGCATTGGTCTAATGGGCAGCCTTACCGGTATCTGAATTGGGATTCGGGTAGGTTAATTTTACATTGCAATACTTTCTGTTGCTTTTATTGAAAATAAAAGGCTACACTATTCTCTGATCTATACTGATCTGTTTTTGAACAATTGTACCTACACATACAATATTGCTAGTTAATTGCTAAATAGATATTTCACTGATGACTCCTTCCCATGAACGTCATCAGCATGGGTTGTCTGATGAAATCAACCCAGTGATTAACAAGGATCTCTTTTACATCCCCTTTCTGTTATATTCTCTTTTTTTTATTCTCTTTTTAGTCCGTGTTACCATGTAAAGTTTTCTTTTAGGGCATCCACTTCCTAATCCAGGGCACACTTGTGCAGTTGTTAATGGTGCTGTTCAGTACTCCTGGCAAAGTTTACAGTGCACAAAGAAACTGGGTTATATCTGCTATAGTGAAGGAGCTGTGGCTCCTCCTACTGAAGGTAAACAAAAAGATCTATTAAATTCTCGCAAATCCAGTAAATGCATGAAATCATTGACTACATTCTTTATGCAATCAGCTGCTGAGATGGGATTTTGTTCAAGACCTTGGATTCCCTACAGTGGGCACTGCTATCACCTTTATCGTTCTGAGAAAACATGGCCTGATGCCCAGAAAGCTTGCCGTAAAGAAGGAGGAGACCTTGTGAGCATAGACAATGTGGAGGACCAAAGCTTTGTCATCTCTCAACTTGGATATGGTATGTGGGGTTAAAGCAACAAAATGTATCTTAAAATAAAAAAAAAATAAAGCGGTGCGATTATGTCCCCTTCTCTGGTGCGAAAAAAAAGGTTACATAACCTCAGAGAATCCCACTTACTAATGATTGATAAGGTCATTTGCTTTAAATTTTCTCATCTATCTGTTGAGTTAGGACGGATTTGTCTCAGTGTATTAATCAATCATGTGCCTGAATAAATACATCCTAACAAAATAATTACTCATGAAGGTTTCATAAAGATGTCAGCACATTAAGCAAAGTTTTAGTATTCTAAATGACAAATTGTAAATACATTTTTTACAACATCACACGTGTATAGACCAGTGATGACAGATTAAGTATAATTGTTCTGTCCATGTCTTTAGCATCCACGGATGAGCTTTGGCTAGGACTTAATGACAAGAAGAAAGAGGGGCTGTTTGACTGGAGTGACCACTCTACTGTGAAGTTTACTAGCTGGGAGTCAGGGAATCCAGCTTTGTCCACAGATTCAGAAGACTGTGTTCTCATGAGGGGAGAGGTAAGGAACAGTGTTTATCAAGTATTCACTGGTTTTTTTTATATAAAAATCTGTTTTTAGTCCAGTGGCGGTCCTGCTCTAGCCAGGTAAATAGAAAACCGTGTAGCTATGAGTCATGCTACAGTATTTTTCTGGCAACTGTTGTGAAAGTTGTGGAAAAACAACTGACTTGCGCAACACCCTGACTTCAATCCCAGGGAACTGCCGTACCAGGCAGTTCCCAGGACATCACCAATTTTTTTTGTTGACTTGTGGTTGAATGGGAACTAATGCCTGTAACCAGGTTGCTAAAACTTCTACTCTTCCCAGAGAAAGGGCAGCAGTTATAGTTCAATCACCACAGTGCTGAACTGAAATGTTCCACAATCACGGATACACGTAAATTTTTCAACTGTATACAATACTTAGAAAAGGTTAGGGATACCAAGAACAGCAGTGAGTACACCACAACAATGTCAATGTCGGATAAATTAATTACAGCTTAATGTCTCATGCTGTCCACAAGTAGCTTTGTCTGCTGAGAGCGGCCCTTGGGTCATTGAGGTTCTTGGGTACAGTTACGAGTCTCTACACAGCAACACTGATCCCTTAGGTTTTTTATTGTATTCAGGTCTAGAGAAATAGCAGGCCACTTCAATTGAGGTACCCCAGCCTCCAGCAGCCGTTCCCTAATGATGCAACATCATGAGCTGGAGCATTGTCATCCATAAAGATTTATTAAGGCCTGTATTGTTCATGCAGGGGGAGAGTGACTGGATTAATGATGTTGTTCAGGGGGGCTTGTCAATGTAATATTCACAAAGTGTAGGGCAGCTCTTTTTTGACTAGACACACCTGCCCACACTGTAACATCACCACGCTGATGCATAGTTTACTTTACTTTACTTGGCACTTTGGATAAAAGCGTCTGCCAACCAAAGTAAAGTAAAGTAAATGCTTCTTGGATCATGCAAGACGGGGACACCTGTGCCTGACATTTTTCACAAAACCCAAATATCTAATATCTAACTTTTTTAGGTAGTGTATTGTAGTGGAGATATCAGGTATGTCAACATGCATGTAAATTCTACCATGTAAAATTTATTATAAGAAATGCATGACATAAATTGTATTTCCCCTATATGCCAACTATACACCAATACATGCATTTCTTTCTTGCAGAATGGTAACTGGGATGATCGCACATGTGAGGAGAAACATGGTTTTATCTGTATGAAGAAAAGTGCCACTGAACCATCTGGAGATGAACTGGATCAGAATATAGGATGCAAATCTGTGTGTTACCTTTAATTCTTATGAAAGAAATTCCTGTCAATTTGCATTCACAGGTTTTTCATAATGCTGCTATCAGTGTTTAGTAATTAGTTTAGTAATTACTAGTTGTAGTAATCATTGTTAATTTAATACAATATAGTATAATAGGATAACCTATTTTTTCCCTGTTTTTCATTGATTAAGGGTTGGAAACGACATGGATCCTACTGCTACTTTGTAGGGACAAACACAAAGACGTTTGAAGAAGCAAGAGATGACTGCAAAAGCTCAGATTCCTACTTGGCAGATGTTTCAACTGGGTAAAACAATGTTTACTTTAAGTTAAATGAAGTTAAGCTAAGTTAAATGACAAGCATAGCTCGATAAAAAATTGTGACTGTAAATTTTCCCAGGGTGGATAATGCATTCCTTGTCAGTTTGGTGGGCTTAAGACCAGAGAAATACTTCTGGCTGGGACTTTCAAACCAGAAAAACATTGATGAGTTTGTGTGGACCAACACAGACCAAGTGAGGTTTACTCACTGGAATTCTGAAATGCCAGGTACATTTCAATTTAATTTAACGCAACTATATTTTTATAATGCTAAATCACAATGTAAGTCATCTCAAGGCACTTTTCAGTGTAAGTTTTTTTTTAACTTTTATTTTAAATGTACTGCTATATAAATAAGACCCGTGTCTGCACTACTACGGGGTATTGGTGTTCTGTCCAAGGACACCTAGACATGTATAACCTAGAATTTAATTCGCTCACTACCTCTACCAACTGAGCTATCATGCCGCCCAATGTAGCAGTTAAATATTTATTGTAAATCTCAACTTAAACATTGATGTAATAAAATCAAATAAAAAATTGAACCTATATGCCAGGAAAAAATAATTGTTCTTACAGTCCAGAACCACCTGTGTGTAACCACAGGTCTGTACCTTATTGTTTTTTTCAAAAGAACTAATGATGTGAACACACACACAGAAAGACAAAAAGCACATTGCAAAATCTGTCACATCAATCACCTTTAAAGATTTTTTTTTCTTTGGACAACACAAGGTCATCAACAGGGCTGTGTTGCCATGACAACTGGGATATTTGCTGGGCTGTGGGATGTGTTGCCCTGCACCAATAAGGAGAAATACATCTGCAAACACCTGGCCGATGGAGCAGTTTTAACCAAGGCCCCACCAACTATTCCTCCTCTCAAGTGTGCAGATGGCTGGAATCAAGTAGTTACACGACATTTCTGCTATAAGGTAAAATCCAGGTTAACACATCAGTAACAGAACATGAGGTCAACACTAGTGATAGGTATTCAGGCTCTTTCCAAAGCTTCCCTCCCTTAGAAGAGCCGTCTCTTATGACTACCAAATGGCTTTTCATTTATTATTGCTATGCCTAATTTAGCAGTTATGAATAGTTTGTGTGTGGGTAAGCAGTTTTATTCAGTGTTTGTCTTTACAGCAGGTTAGCATTCAGAAATAATTTATTTTCCAACGCACTTGCATTTAAGTCTTTGCGTGGCTCTGTGTGCATGTAGGTATCTCTACAAAGCATCGGCTCCTAGAGCTCGTGAAGGACACATCTCTAGTCAACACACAGACATGCATTTCGGATACATACTCTACTACTCAAAAACGACCCCCACCCCTAACAAATGAGCATTTTTCTGATTGCCCATGTAGCCTAATAGTTACAGCACATGCCACAATCATGGCAATGTTTTGCAGTTTGATTCTGGCTGTGATTGTTGTTGCATGTTGTACCCTTTGGCTGTTATTAAAGACAAAATGCCCAAGATATGTTATTGATATTATTATACAATCATAATAAACAAAATATGGAATTGATTACTTCTGAAATAATTATGATTATTCAGTAGTAAGAATGTCACCTCAACTGGATCAATGAATCCAAGCAAAAAAAAATATTGTATGTGTGTTTTTGAGTCTTTTAGACATTTTAATATTTACTTTAAATATGCATGAAGTTCAGGGTGAAAACATATTTTACCATCTAATATTGTGTTTAAGAGTTTTTCAGAAAATTCAAACAAGAAGACTTGGTTTGAGGCCAGGGATTACTGCAAGGCCATTGGAGGAGACCTTCTCAGTATCCACAGCCTGGCTGAACTAATAGTGAAACCCTTAAGGTATTATATGACATGACTAATACTTTTAGGGGTGCCCAAAAACAAAAAAAAAACAATACAACCCATCCACCCATCTAAAATCATACAGCACCTGTTGAACTACATAATAAATTAGAAAATTGAGATTCATTGTGTTGTTTTAAAAAAAATTACATATTAAATCATCAATTTAAATTTGCTGTTATAGTTATAGAACTGCCTGGATTGGACTTAATGCCCCTGACCCACTCACTGGTTATGTATGGAGCGATAGATCTCCAGTAAGTTACCTTTTCTTTCTGCAATGGCTAAATAAATTAGTTTTAGTTTACAGTATGCATAACTTGTTGCATGAAAATGAATGTATTTGTATGATTTATTGACTGCTTTTATTTTCAGGTAAACTTCCAACACTGGCAGAAAGGAGAACCAAATAATAAAAATAATGTGGAATCTTGTGCTGAATTCACTTCAAATATGTGGGATAGTGATGGGTCTTGGAAAGATGTGCACTGTGAGAAAAAAAACAACTGGGTTTGTCAGATTCGCACAGGTATTTAGCATGAATTTTAATGAAAATTCTTGGGATACTTTACAGTGGAAGCTTTAGGACCTGGCAGAAAACCCAACATTCCCACTTGAGCAAGGACTTGATGACAGTGGAGAGGAAAAACTTCCTTAATGAAAAAAAGGCCAACAGAACCAGTGTCAGGATGGGCTGCAATCTGCCTTATAAGCTTCATTAAATCATACTTATAAGCCTAGTTATAAAAGTAGAGAGAGTATCTGCTTCCCGAAAATGAATTAGGTGTTGCATCCACATGAGAGGAAATGAATAAATAGCTACAGGTACTTCCTCTCATTCTACATGTAGAAAGTCGAGGAACCACAAGTAGACCGGCACTCTGACAGAGAAGTGCTCTGCTGAGATAATATGACATTATAAGGTCTTAAAGTTAGATGGACCTTGATCATTTTGTTCTTTCCAAAATTAAAGCTATGTGAAAGATATATTTCCTTGAATTCCCATGACTAGATACTGAGTACCAACATTGTATAATGTTGAATGTAGAACTAAGACCTAAAAATAAAAATATAGTATTTCAGTACATAGTATCACATATTTTTTCTTAAAGTTTAATTTTTTCTTGTCTGTGTCCTCACAGGAGTGACTCCGAAACCACCCCCAGATCCAGTCACTCCCGGTAAGTTGGCCACTAGGTATGAAAAGGAGACCAAATAGAAAAACCGCATTTTAACAGTATTGTTGAAGTGCAACTAAACTTAGGCATGTAGCAGTAGAAGTTCACATGTCACAGAGATTTAAATTACCTTTAGCCGTGTAATCCTAACTTTTAATGTTCATTATAAGCAGAATAAAAGATATATTACACATTGCTTTTTTAGACTACAACATGACCTCAGATGGGTGGCTAGAATGGAATGGGACTCAGTATTATCTTAACAGAAGGACTATGGCAATGGATGAAGCTCGTCACTTCTGCCAACAGAGACATAGTGACTTGGTCACTATCAATAGTGAGGCTGAAAGTGTCTTCTTATGGAAACAGGTGCGTAGTGACATTTATACTACATTTCTTACATTGCTTTATGGCAATTAACTTCAAGACAAACCAAAGTAAGAGAACTGCTAGTTTTAACATATTTCTATTTGTAGATATCTGAAATTCAGGAACATTTCTGGATAGGCCTGACAGTAGAAGTTGATGGATCATGCGAGTGAGTATACAGTTCATAAGGAGTCAAACAGGAAGAAATTATTATAAACTTTACAGTAGCTTAACATATGATGTGCTGTTTTCTGGATCTAAAAAATATATGTATTCTCAAGTCAGTGGCCTAGATAACATAGATAAAGATGGAAATTGTCATATTCTAGCTGTTGAAGGTATTTGAATTTAAAAAAATCAAAAGCAGGAACAAAAAAAAAAACAGAGTTGATCTTAAGTCATTATCTGAGTTCTACTTTTGCATTTTTAATAATCATTTACGTTGATTTCCTGTAACATAAAGGTGGATGGATGGTTCTCCAGTGTTGTTTCAAAGGTGGGATGAAGGTCAGCCTGATTTCAGGAATTATGATGAGAACTGTGCTATCATGCAATGGTCCACAGGTAAGAACTAAAATATAATTTATCAAATGAAAACTGTAAGAAATAATTAATAAAAAGAAATGTATATAAACTCACAACTGTTGGGTGAGTTGATTATGATATGATTTTGGGTATGATTTACAGGGTTCTGGCATGATTATAACTGTGGATTTGAGTTCAGATCTATCTGTAAACGTATAGGATCACCACCTGCCAACACCACTGTGGCACCTACTGTGCCTCCTAAAGGTGGCTGCCCACCCGAGTGGGAAAAATTCAACTCTAAGGTCAGAGAAGACATTTCACTTTTATACATTGACTGTTTTCAGAAAGATTATATTATTAGTGGAGCATTGACAGCTTCTCTATTTGAAGAACATTTAAATATAGATGTTTAACATTGCAATTACTTATTTAACATTCTTATTTATACATTGAGAAAATGCCCTGCACATGAGGAATATATATGTTGTGAGTTGTTATCAATTCTCACCTGTAGTGTTACAGAATCATTAATAACCAGCAATTAACATGGAACGAAGCAAGGAAACATTGCCAATCACTCGATGGAAATCTGGCTAGTATTTCCTCACGACACGTGCAAGGTATTTTTAAGATATTTTTTCCAATATAGAGTACAGTCTTAGGGAAGGAAATCAAAACTCAGTTACAAATTGCAATCAAACACTAAGTATCAGAATCAGAATCAGCTTTATTCGCCAAGTATGTTGTACATACAAGGAATTTGCTTTGGTCTTTTGTAGCTTTCCAGGACAGTACAGATAGAAAAACAATACAATAAATTACAGACAAAAATACAACACTCTTTGTAACAAGACAGAGAGACAAGAGACAATACAGTGTGTGTGTGTGTGTGTGTGTGTGTGTGTGTGTGTGTGTGTGTGTGTGTGTGTGTGTGTGTGTGTGTGT
>JAUMHF010000009.1:13039366-13052008 GCA_032359275.1 Microctenopoma steveboyesi | reverse complement strand
GTGCAGTGTGCTGAGTTTAGTGCACTTTGTGTCCATGTAGCAGCAGCAGTCAGTTGTTTATAGCAGATATTGCCTGTGGGAAAAAACTGTTCTTATGTCTGGTTGTTCTAGCAAACGAGCTCGTGTCCGGGGTGTGAAGGGTCGGTGGTGATTTTCTCTGCCCGCTTTCTGACCCTTGAGGTGCACATGTCCTGAAGAGAGGGCAGAGGTGCACCAATGATCTTCTCTGCAGCTCTGACTGTGCAAAATATATAGCAAAATAGCGTCCTCTTCTCAGCTATTATGTGTAGAGGGTCCAGCTCCACACCAAGAACAGAACCAGCCCTCCTGATTATTTTGTCCAGCCTGTTAGTGTCAGCTACATTTAAGCTGCTGCCCCAGCAAACCACAGCAAAGAAGATGACACTGGACACCACAGACTCATAGAACATCCGCAGCACGGTGCTACAGACATTAAAAGACCTGAGTCTCCTCAGAAAATAGAGACGACTCTAGGTCTTTTTGTAGGCAGTGGTTGTGTGTGTAGACCAGTCAAGTTTATTTTTTAAGTAAACTCCTAGGTACTTATACTCAGACACAACCTCCACCTAAAGGTCACACAGATGTGATGAAACTGGAATGAAAAATACTGAATTATCTGTCCCTAACTCTTTTTAATTTTTGTCTTAGTGTTTTTGATGAGTAAAATGGCTGACACATCTGCTAACGACCTGTGGATCGGTTTGCATAGTTTCCATGGGGCTGTTTTTGTGTGGACTGATGGGCAACCAAAGTCATATATGAACCTTAACTTAAATGTAAGTGTACACTATCTAAATTGTGCTGTTTGCTTTTTTATAGTTAAATGGGAAAAAAAACAAGGCTACTATGCGATTTATAAAAATTTTAATAAAATAATTAATTCAAGAAAGGCTAGAAAGTAATGTGAAAACTATTTATGCATGTTGTAAATAACATTTCCTTGGAAGAAGGAAAATAAAATTCCGATGGTCAAATTATTAAAAAATAAAAATTACAAAAAAGAAAGATTCCAGAAGAAACACAACAAAATACTTCTCTGTATCTCTACAAATGATATTATATATGTATAAATATGGCCTAAAGTGTTAATGCATTTGACATTTTATTTCTTCTTTGTTTCTCAATTTTAGGAAATTTACAGATTTTTCGGACTATACATATGGGTAATTTTATATTATTAGATTTAAATATCCCTTATACATTAACAATTCTGAAAAGTAAAATGCATTTGTGTTTAACTATTTTTTCTGTATTCATGAAAATATCTAATCTCTATATTTACATTGCAGGACTATAGAATATGGCATATACCAAACGTAAGTCTTTAAAGCTTAACTTTAGCATACAACCTACTGCATTTGTCATACAGATATAAATGTATTATGTTTTGACTGCCCTTGATTTACATTTTAACACTGTTTTTACAAAGTGCTCTTCTTAATTTAAAAATTCGAATCTCAGCTTACATTAAAGGACTAGTAATGCAAGATTTAGAGTTGGGCTAAACATTTATATAGGTTATTATGATTCAATACAAAAGAACATGTCCTTATTGCTATTGAAAGTAAGGTCTTTTCCAGAACTAAAACTATACTTTCTTAACTGATCAAGAGTCTGACATTGGTCTCTTTTCTCTTCCCAGAACCAATGTTGTGTGATCAATACCAAACGTAGCCGTATTACAGGTAGCTGGATAACAAAGTCCTGCAATGACACCAATGGATTTATCTGTCTCCGAAATGTTGGTGAGTCTGTTATAACACAACCGTTAACTTCACCAATCACTTTTGATGAAAATCTCTTACAACATATAAGGTTAACATAGGGTTCAGTCACCATTTTAACAATAAATAGTTTGTATACAACAGCACTTGACATCATTTTCAGCTTTTTTTCAATTTTCACAGTCACATCTATGCCAGATTCCCCTGCACCAACAGTTTCCACAGAGTATGTCAAAATATTTAATGATTCCATCAAGGTCATTACTCAAAAAATGAACTGGAATGCAGCCCAAAAATACTGTGAAGATATTGGTGCAAACCTTGCTAGTCTGCGAAATAGGTGGACACATGCCTATGTTGAACTTCTGGCTCTGAAAATCAAAGCTCCTCTGTGGATTGGACTGAACAAACAGCAGGTAAAGAGTTGAATGTCTCTGAAAGATTAAGTGTATAAAAAAAACAGTTTTTAACAATACTGCAAAAATGAGTACTAAAATGTCTGTCACACTTGCTAACTGCACACACTATTATTTGTAATGAGAAAAATGTCTGTTATTAGTAGCACAATAAGAAAAACTAAATTTCTGGGAAAACCTTGAAAAGTGCCGGCCACTTTGCGCAGCTAAACCTAAAAAAAAACTGAAAAATTGCAATATACGCGATTAAAAGCTGTCATCATGTCAGTTTGCTGTTTAAACCATAAATACAAACATCAATCAGACATTTGATTATTGATCTGTCATATTTTTGTCAGGGCTAAAACATCTTTCCAAATGTTATTTTAGTAATCTGAAAGTCTTAAGATACAAGTCGGGGAGATCAACTGCAGCGCCTTTCTCCTGAGGTAAAACCTCTTCGAGTCAGACGTCACATCTAATAGTGAATTATCAGCTTTTTTAAAAACTAGTAAAATTAACGTGACAAGTCATATACATGTTAAATTAGAGCAGGACTGGACAGTTAGGTCCAGGCTGCTAAACACTGACATGCTGTTTTGCTTTTTTACTTTCCTCTTCTCTTTTCATTCTGTAAGGGCTATTTAGGTATGTTACATTTTAATAAAATAGAAATTATAGAAAACTATAGCAATGCTCTCTTCTCAATCAGTAGAAAATATAATTAACACCAACTCATGCATGGGGGAAAAATACTGTTGACATCATCATAATTTGGAAAACATTTGTGATATCATATTTCGCGTATACTGCCCAGCTCTTGTGAACAGGTCTCCTAAATTATTCCTTCATATGCATTACCAATTTTCTGAATACTGAGAATTATGGAGAGAGGAAGTGAAAATGTCCCTAGCCAAAGGTAAAAATAAAGTCACTGATCCACTGAACACAAAGACTGAAGAGTTTCTAGTGAATAATAAAACTGAAATATGGATCAATCTTTGCTTTCAGACCAATGGTTATTTCAAATACATCGATGGCTGGTGGATGAGATTTACTCAATGGGGTGATAATGAACCAAGAAGGAACCTACCTTGTGTTTACATTGATGTTGATGGAAAATGGAAGACTGCTAGCTGCAATGAGACCATGAACAGTGTTTGTATGACATCAACAGGTACAATAAACCAACCAAAATGCCAGCATCTCTCAACCTAACTCTAAAAAAAATCACCCAGCGTCTTCCAAGCAAAGTAAAAAACACATAACATTTTTTCTGCATTTGTCTATGTGAAACTGTGTTTTATATCATTTGGTCAAACAATGCATTTACGTGTTGTTATATATTAAATTTAATACTGTGGACAGCATTATATGTTAAAAAAACTAACAAACATTTGATTTAGTTGATCCCGCTCTCTTTTCTTCACAGATGTGTCACCCACAGAGCCAAGTGGTTTTCCAGGAGTTTGTCCTTATGACATAGAGATAACATACTATAAACAGCAATATTTCTGGATGCCATTTAAAGGTAACTGTTATATATTCCTCACGAAGAAAGAGTCTTGGCCAGATGCAGCTGCTAGTTGTTCAAGACATGGTAAGTGTTCTGTAATTATTTACATTTTTATAACATGCCCATAACTTTCACTGAACACATTTTTTGTTTTGCAAAGGTGGATCCCTAGCCAGCATTGAAGACTCATTTGAGCAAGAATTCATTCAAAACAATGTGAAAACATTTGAAGACAGCCACAGCTCTTTCTGGATGGGCCTATTTAAAACACATAAACGTACAGTCACATTGTCTACTTTTTCATTACATGAAACATTCTGCTAGACAAATAGAAAATAAAAAATAAAATAAAAAGATAAACAAAACTAGTAATGAAGATAATATATACACTTCCAGTCAAAACTTTGGACACACATAGGAATTGCCATGAAAAGATATCTAAACGATCACCTTTAATTAAGTTACCGTCATTGCACATGATATCTAATGAGCAGTTATCCTGTACTAAGAACAATACATTTCTATTAGCAAACAGGCTATTGGAGGACTGTTTGCAGAATTTAGGCCTCTATATGTTTATGTAAGTTTTCCTTTTAAAAAATGTTTCAGCTACAATAGTCACAAATAGTTACAATATGAACAATGTCTACACATTGATTCTAATCAATTGGATATTCTAAAATCTGTTTTTCTGTCTTTGCTTTTTCTTTTGACTGACTGGTTGTGTAGGATTATCTTTGATTGAAAATGTTTGCAATAATTTTGTTTTCTGAATACAAAATGCATATATATATATATATATATATATGTTTGTTTCCAGGTGAGTGGGTATGGTTGGACCGATCAGTCATGGACTACATTAACTGGGGGGAAGGTCAACCTAATTATTATAGTCATGGGCTGATTAGGTCTTCGGATGGAACATGGAATGCAGAAAATTCCCAGTATCGAAGACCATACATCTGCAAAACACCCAAAGGTAAAATAACTAATCCTTACGATTTGTCTTGTAATGGGGAAGTTAGTGGGTGTGAATGTTATGGCTGGTGACTCAGACAATGAACATAAAATGCCCTCAGCTCTCAAAAACAGAGACAGATGGCCGATATGTAATGCACAATTCCAACAAGTTGTTGCTGTTGTAGAAAATTGTACAAAAAAAAAAAAAAAAAAATACTATAAAACTGAATTCAGATAGACAGAGTGCAGCAGAACATGCACAGTTTTAATACTAGCAGCAAATTAGGATCTGTACTACTACTACTATAAAATAGTCTACATTAGGTCTGGGGGGTATAGTGATATAACTGTTTATACCAATATATTGTTACATACAAAAATGTATATGTAATACTGTTGCTACTATAATACTGCATTTACATCTTCACAACGAAAGCCCATCCAAAATGTATCTGCTTTTACTGCAGCGCCATAAACTCTGATCTGAAGACACTCAAAGTTTACTATTTTAGTCGAATAATGTAAAACAGAAAAAAATGAACCTAGGGAAAAATAAAGTGGAACAACGACAACATGTCCAAATGAGCAATGATCAGGCGATTTATTTCATTTTTGATATTTACATAACAGTGACATTATTTTCATAATTGTTTTAAAACAAAGAAAAAAAAACAGCCTGAAACTTTTATTACAGGAAAATGCTGGGATATAAAAAGGTATACTATGCTGGTGTCTGTTGTCTTAACACATTTTCCTTTATTCTCTACAGTGTTAGCATCAAGGACATCACCGCCATCACCAACATCACCCAGTAAGTATATATGAAGAATCTTAGTCATCTAGTTTATGGTCACTCGGTTTGGTTGTCAAGGAACCAAACAACGTTTTTGAAACAACTAGTAAGTACCACCACTTTATGTATTTCACATAAAGTGGTGGTACTTACTAGTTGAATTCTTTTTGCTGATCATTATCTATTTTATTCTGTGCAGGTACTTTGTTCGGTCGTCATGACCGTGGTCACATAGTTTTGGCAGTGGCGGTGGTCATTGCAGGGATTGCAATGGGGGCAATCCCTGCCTTCTTCCTCTTCAAGAAGTCTGTTTATCTCTCACCCATTCCTGTTACTGTAACCAGCTTTGCCAACCCACTCCTCTTCAGCAATGACCAGTCACAGTCTGATGTAGCTGACTCAAATAAACTATTAGAGAATGCAGCAGAACCTGATAATTATAATATATAAATGCATCATCCATTATTTCAATATGTGAATTTCAGTCATGATGGCAATAACTGGTTTAAATGGTCAGAACAATTTAAACTATAAGATTTTTTTTCTTTGGAAAAACAATTTAAAATTATTTTAACCATATACTTTGCAAAAAAAGGTGATTTATTAAATGTGTTTGACAGCTTATTTCACGTTTTAAGTTATTTATATAATAATTATAGTATTATTATATAAATAATTTTTAAATAACTAATGAGAGAGTATTGGGTATTTTATTAATGTGCGTGGTGTCCTTTGTCTACTTTACAGTAAACTGCCATAAACAATACATTTTGATATTGTCTGTAATCTGTTCTGCTTCTTTCAGCACAATTTGGCAATCATTTTCAGAATTGCAATTATAAAACTGCCAAAAAGGTGCACTATGTCTGTCTATCTTTGTCTTACAACCACTGGCACTTACATTCACACCTACAACCAATTTAGACTCACAGACTCCAGTGCACTTGGAGATCTACATTATGTAGGAGAGATAAAGTAACAGTAGACGATATTAGATAACGCATTCATTGATCTAACCTGTTCAGCAGACGGTCTAGTCTGTCAGAACCTATAGCCTTCTGGGTTTGTTTGACTAGACTGACTAACTTGAGTTTTTAGGCATATTTGCACTTCCTGACATTGTCGACAGAGGATTCTACACCAGAAAATAACTGGGAAATACAAGTAGTTCTCATTAAATGTGACTAATTTCTGAAAAAAGACATTAACACACAAGTAAAAAAACTTAGGGACTTTCTAACAATTCCAGCTTTCTCTTGCAGAAAATTGTCAAAACACAAAGTCAGCATTATGGCAGCTTCCTTGTTCTGAATGTTGCACAACACGACTTTCATCAGTGAAGCTGAAATTACCAAAAAATTCCAACTGTCAACTGTGATCTTCCCTAGAATCTGTGTGAATCATGCTCAACTGCATCAGCTTCAATCTGCTAGTGTCTCTTACAAATGGTGGCAAGAATCACACAAGTCAGATTGACTGTAGATTTATACCACTATAGTAGATGCTCATTATCTGGGGGGTCGATTATTCCCAATGGTCCCTAGTCAGAAATAATAGGGATGTTCATAAAAAAAGAGAAATCTTATTTATTTTGTTTCATGCTTGGTATCTGCGTAGACTGCTTGTTATTTAGAAAACTAACGTACTGCAGCATGATAGTAGCACTTCCTGTTTTCACATGGTCTGTTTATTATGCAATGGCACATCCACTTGGTAATGTGCATGTTGTTCAAATACAAATTAGTTCTACAAGGAAACATCTACGTGTGGCAACATTGGGATTTGCGTTTCAGTAAAAAAAATAATTTTGCTCCTCCTTGTGCATCTGCAATAAAATGCTAAATAAAAAAATCTGAGGAAAATTCATGACAACGTGACGTGACAGGATGTGACCATAGTTTTAAGATCAACCTTCGGCAATCACTCACACAACTCTTAAATTCTCTGCGTGAAATGCATGGATAAAGTTTTGAGCTTTCATGCTAACAATGAGGATAACTTGTACAACTTTCCTGTGGCTAATCCAAACATTACAATGTTTGGCTACAGATGGTAAAGTATTCTCTTTTTTTTTTTTTTGATTTTTGTAATTTGTGGCCAGTGTCACTCAAATGCACTTAGATTAAAGCTGTTTAAAAAGTTTTTAATTTTTTTTACAAACATGTCAATTTTGTTTGCTTATTAAATGTGCAGATTATTTTACCAAATTAGATAAGATACAGCACAAGAATTCCACTTACACTATGTTCCATGCACAATAAACAGTCTTAATCACCACAGTATTTATCACTTTGCAGATTCACCATTTCAACTAACTAACAAAGCTACTGGCTTTTGCTTGGTTAAAACAAATAATCAATGCAATGACGTACTTTGGACAACTGGTGACCGCCTTGTAGTACAAGAGAGAATTAAGTGCCTGGGAGTCCAAGGAAAAAGTGTGGGGAGTGAAATAAGTCTTTACGATTGTGACGAAAGTGATCTCCAAAAGTGGGAATGCAAGAATGAAACGATGCTTGCTCTCAAAGGCCAAGAGCTTTATATTGAGCTCACTGCAGATAACATAGCAGTTCTCTCCAAAACAACAGGGCCCAACAACCATCTTACAATTTCAGGGACATCTAGTGGTGCCTGCACAAGAACATACAAAGGTACAGTAAAGTATAAAATGCTGTTTTCAAAGTCTTATACTCTTTACATTATATACTGACTATTGACATTCAGATACAAAACTAAAGAATAAAAGTTTAATTATACTAATGGCAGTTTAAGAGAGATTAACAGTGTGGGCATAAGTCATATATGGTCTAATATTTACATGCTGTTTACATGTTTTGTCCAGCAAAAGGTCTGGTTAACAGCTACTCATGTCTTCATTCCACTTGCTGAATATATAACATATTGTGTAGCCACAGTTGTGATATACATCAGAATATCAAATTTGAATAATACCAGATTTTGCTATAAAAAATAAGCTACATGCACAAAGCTTTTGATACTAATAGTTTTTATTATCACTTTTTAGAACTGTTTACCATTGGTGGAAATGCTGCTGGCCTGCCCTGCATGTTTCCCTTCATGTACAAAGACCAATGGTACTCAAACTGCACCACATTTGACTCCCCAGAAAAGCGTTTTTGGTGTGCAGTTGAAACTAAATTTCAAAATGAACTCTGGGGGTACTGCCCAACTACTTGTAAGTACTGATCTTGAAGTACTTTAAGTGAGTGACTGAAGCTTTCAGATGATGAGAATTGTTGATGCATATTAATTTAATAGCCAGAGATGACTGGATTAAACACCCAATAACAGGAGCATATTACCAGCTTAACACACAGTCAGCTCTGACGTGGTCCCAGGCTCAAGAGAGCTGCCAACAGGAGGGAGCCTCCCTACTCAGTATCACTGATCCTCATGAGCAAGCATACATAACAGGTAAGATAGCATGGACACTGATAAGGCCAGGATGTGGTTCAGAACATACAATTACTGTGTTCAATTCCTTTTTGTGCTAGTTATTGGATCCAAATTAGGTTGTTTTACCATTGCAAAATTTAAATTACATAAGAATGTTTTCCATGACTGATTTGATCTAATGACATTTTTATTTGGCTTCTAATTTGACAACTACATTTCTAAAACATTATATTTAATCATATACTTTGCATCTGTAATTATAATGCATTAATTGTGTTAAAGTTACTGATTTCAGAAATAGACCCATATAATACAATAATAAGTACTTTAGCTTTTTTAGAGTTAGCCAGTTGGTCTCACACAGTAGTCTTTCACATGTTTTAAGTTTGTTTCTCTTGCTTGAAGTCAGTATGTGATTGGATGCAGACAGAAGAGGTGTGTCACGCACACAAAAGGGACAAAGATAGAGAATGGAGAAAAAAGAGAAGTAACATGAATCTTACGGAAGATAATTTTTTTACGACTCTCAGTACTGTTTATGAGAGAACCTTTCAAAGCATGGTTTGCAAATCTGAAACTATGAACAAATACTGGCAAGAACTAGAGATATAGGGAAATGCTAATTTGTCATTTCTTTTACCTGTGCTTTAAAAGCACTATTACAAAATAGGGGCAGTAAGCTCTGGACTGGGCTAATTGTGGATCCAGAACATGGCTGGAAGTGGATCAATGGTCAACCCTATCGTTATATGAATTGGGATTCAGGTAGGTTTTCCTTCACTTGTTTTTATTTCTATAGTGATATCTTAAGCTATTTACATTTAATATGATTTATTATATTATTATTGTATTATTTAGTTAATCTTTCTTATACTATAAATTCATCTTATATTATAAATTGTTTACTTTTTTTGTACAGCAGTACCAAATTCCTTAAATAGAATTACCAGAAATTTTTTAGTGTGATGTTATTTCAGATTTTAACATTGTGTTGTTTTAGGACATCCTCATCCTAATCCAGGACAGAACTGTGTAATTGTTGAACCTGCTGTACAGCACTCTTGGCAAAGCTCACTATGCAGCAAGAAACTAGGCTATATCTGCTACAGTAAAGCTGCAGAAAAAACTCCTACCCAAGGTAAAGCTTAGTATCTAGCGTACGCTGGCCTAGACATCATCTGTTTTCTGTGTAACTACACTTTTTATATTTGTGAAGGTTCTCAGTCATCCAGGTCATGGTAATCTTTAAAGGTTTGAGATACACTTTTCATTCATCCAGTCCTGATATTTCATTGTTTTTTTATGATCAGCCATCAAGACGAGTTTTTGTTCAAAACCCTGGATTCATTACAATGGCCACTGCTTCTACCTTAATCGTACTGAGAAAACATGGTCTGAAGCTCAGAGACAGTGTGGTAGAGAAGGTGGGAACCTTGTCAGCATTCGCAATGTGGAAGACCACAGCTTTGTCATCTCTCAACTTGGATATGGTATGTTAAGAAAATAAATGTTTAAACCAGACAACGTCTTTTTAAGCACTGAAGGTTTTCTTTACCTTTTTTTATTTTCACTGTTGAATCTCAGTTAAAACAACACTACTAAGGTGACACTAGATGGCTAATAATAGCCATACAAAACAAGCAGTGAACCACATCTCATCTTCATTTCTGTCAACTCTTTACCAGTTATGTCTAATATTACCAAAAAGGTGCCACTTCAAACAAAAATACAACAATAACATATGACATGAGACAAAAATTATTAGCCCCTCAGGAATTATGGATATTCCGTAATTCACAGTGTCTATAACTGCTGTGTGTTGCATCATTGGCAAGTACAAGGAGACAAATTCTGTAAGAAACAAACCTGGCAGTGGCCGCAGGTTTCAAGAACTCTGGAGAGGAAAATAGTCAGATGTCATCAAGGAGCTCTGCCAAGATGATTGTTGATGACTTGGCCTCTTCTGAAGTTGATGTTTTAAAGAACAAAGTTGTGAGGGCAACTTATGCAATTTGGACCAGCTAGAACAATTTGCAAAGATTCTGTTTAATTGTGGCTCAGAAAGGGTACAATATTGACTATTAATGGCCAAGGGGCTAATAATTTGGGATGTCTAATGTTAGCCATTTCTTGTTTCAATTAAAGATTCAAGATCCAAAACACTTTATTAATCCCAGAGGGAAATTATTTTGCCTACTTGCAGCCACTCTTATTTCAGAAAGGTTAGAAGACCCATGAAAGGTTAGAAGACCCCCCAAAAAATATCCAGTTTAAACTTAGTGGACATTATTTTTTAATAGTGTTTGGTTTCAAACAAACACTTGTTGTTAATGGTCAATGTCATAGAGGAATCAAGAGCATTATATAATGCAAATAATTTTGGCCTTAACACTTTTATCCAAAGCGACTTACAAGGAGCTAGTGCTGAGAGTCTTGCTCAAGGACACACTTGGTATGGGGCTGGACTGGGATTTGATCCTGCCACTTTCCACCTTACCCAGTCCGATGATCCCATGGAGCTACCAGGCCACTAAGCAGCATTAGTAACCATTTGGTTATCAACATTTTTACATTTAATTAACTTTCTGTTTAAAGAATACATGGCACTTTTGACAATAATGTTCAGGCTTTTTGGACAAAGACACATTTTCAGCATGCTGGGGAGCTGCCATGATGAATATCAAAGCTGTGACGCAGAAAGTCATTTTACTCAAAATATATTCTTCTGTGTAGTTTCAGCCCCACAAACAGAGAGAAAATGTAAACAGTACAAAGTTATGAGCAAATTGTTTATGTAACCATACATGTACTTGTAGCATCCACTGATGAGCTCTGGATTGGACTGAATGACATTAAGACAGAAGGGCTGTTTGACTGGAGTGACCACTCTACTGTCAGCTTTACCAGCTGGGAGTATGGCAGCCCAGTTGTTGGCACTGATATAAAGGACTGTGTTCTCATCAGGGGGGAGGTAAGGCAAATCACGTGTATGAATAATACTTGAAATCAACATACACCAGGGTTTTAGCGTTTAACTATTTAGTCACATTTTGGGATAATCTTTGAAGCCATCTAGTTTCTATCTATCAATCAATATAGATGTTGGAATTTTATCAGGAGGATGTTTGACATTTGATATAGCAGTGTACTGACTGCAATAAACCCTTGTACACATCCACAATAACAAAAAATCTTTTTGGTTCTTTGCTGCAGAAAGGGAACTGGGCTGATCATACGTGTGAGGGAAAACATGGCTTCATTTGTATGAAGATGAGTGACGCAGAACCCACTGGAGAAGAAGTGGTGCAGGATCTAGGCTGCAAAACAGTGTGTTGAGTTATTTTATTCTTATCTACTATTACAGAGTAAAAAAAAAAACAAAAACCTTGCTCAATTGTTTAAGGTTAGGCTTCTCTTACCCTGTGCTGTGCTACTACCAGCCGAAATTAGCTGCAACACAGAGGAGCACCAGTAGTTTTTTAAGTTAAAGTTCAGATTCAGATTCAGATTTTTTTTTCACGTGCACAATCATACACAGTACAATATGCAGTGAAATACTTGTACGACTAACCGCGACCTATGAAATGTAAGAAATATGAAGAAAGCTGAAGAACACAATAAATAAAGAACACAATAAAGAAATTACAATAAAGAACACCCTAAATTGAGAAACAAGTTCAAAAACAGAAGAACAATAGAATGTCTAAGTGACAAAGATGTCCGATTTGCCAGTTAACAGTAGAATGTCTAGGTTCCAAAGAATGCAGCAAGTGGAGTGCAACAATATGCAGTAAAGTGACTTAGTGGGTGTGGTGT
>JAUMHF010000009.1:12971711-13031531 GCA_032359275.1 Microctenopoma steveboyesi | reverse complement strand
CCGACCAAGTATTGAGTGCATAACTGAACATAATTATTTGAAGGTTGACTTTTTTTGTATTAAAAACACTTTTCTTTCATTGGTCGGATGAAATATGCTAATTCTTTGAGACAGGAATTTTTGGTTTTCATGAGCTGTATGCCACAATCATCAATATTAAAACAATGAAAGGCCCTGAACTTCTTCAGTTGTGTGTAATGAATCTAGAATATGTGCATCTTCCAATGTCCCCCTCTTTGGCCGCCGGCATCAGGCAATGCAGAGGAGACCAGTTGCTTCGATGTCTATACAAGAGTAAAAAAGGCATGCTACACTCAAAAGGTTAACAGGAAAAAGACAATTGCTTTTTGGCTCCGGAGCGGCCGTGCTGCTGCCTGACTCTGGTTATCTTACTGGTGTCTCTCTCAGACCAGGCCATTTTAAACACGCCCAGGTCACATTAGGTAGGCGTCAGAAACATTACCTTGATAGGTAGAGCATCCTATTGCATATTTGACAGCCAATGCCGTACGAAGGCGCGTGGCTTTATTATTTAGTCTGGAGTAGAGCAATAGTCTCATCTAGTGACCGAATATGTGCATAACCTTTACTTTACTTTACTTTGCTTGGCAGACGCTTTTATCCAAAGCGTCTTACAAGGAGCTAGCACTGGGTGTCTGGCTCAGGGACACACCTGGTAGGGGATGGATTAAGAGTCAGACGGGGGTTCGAAACCACAACCTTCTGCATCCCAGTCTGATGCTGAACCTATTGAACCCAACCAGGCCGCTAACCCCCCAGTTTCTGCATTAATTTTCAATAGGACAAATATTGATTTAAGAAATTAATTTCAGACAAACCACAATATAAAATTTTTTTTAAGCGACACACAAACGATTCCAAACATAAAGCTACATTATGAAGTTTGAACGAGATCTTTTAGACAAAGCCTGTAGGACTAGTTGCGCGACAAACTTTTAAGGCACAATAATTATAAGAAGAAGAAAAATAAAGAGTGGAGAGCCTTTAGCTATCCCACTATAACCTGGGATTTTGCCAAGGATTTGTTCAGACAGTAAAAATTGTTGTTTCCATTTCTAACTCAATTGCTGACCTTCTGTTAATTTATGGTACATGGCACAGATGTTTCGCCAAAGTGGAGACACTTTTGCTTTACGAATGGTAATGTGCTATTTTACTTCATTTAGCTGTGTGTAATGTTCACCTTTGTATTATTCTATTACTTATTATTTTCCAGTATTTTGATTATGTGGGTCTTAACATTATGTATTTGGAAATTACTGCCTTGAACCTAATTAGCAATTGGGACTGCTACTCCTAATACGAATTGTAGTGGGTATTTTAATCTGACGGCATAAAATCATTACAGTTCAGTAACATATTTTGGTTTCCAATTAACTATTATTTTTGTGCTTCTCCAGAGGGCATGTGCTGTGATGGCCACTGATCCTAAAATTGGTATTGGGAAATGGATAAAAAAGTCCTGCAATGACACCAATGGATATATCTGTCTTCGAAATCTTGGTCAGATTTTTAAAGTCTAACATTATTTTGTAGACAATGTAGACAATTACCTGAAAGTCAGGTCATTATTTTTATTACAGTGCCTATACATTGTTCCACGCCACTCTTGAATGTTTTGACTTTGTGTTTTCCTAATATATTAACTCATGGTCAATCCAATTTGACTTTTGAAAAAAGAAAAAGTATCTTAAGCCTAATAGAAAACTGTTTAAATTTTGAAAAATGGTTGGTGCATGTAATCTTCAAATAGCTTTTAGTCCAAAATTCAAAAGCATTAATTTATATTTTTTTTCACAAAAGAGCCTCTAAGCTTAAGCTAAACAGACACAAACAACATTATTCTTATTTCGTATTTTAAACAGATTCAACTGCCCAGGACTCCCCTGAGCCAACAACTCCTTCTGGTTACGTTGAAATATTTAATGACTCTATCAAGGTTGTTACTCAGCAATTGACCTGGCACGCAGCAAAGAAATACTGCGAAGATGATGGTGCCACCCTGGCTAACCTTCGAAATACGTGGTCAAGGATGTATGTAGAACTAATGATTTTGAATCTCCAAGCTCCCCTGTGGATTGGATTGAACAAACAGCAGGTACTGGACACAAAAAGCCTTAAACAACTTCTTAAGAGTTTTTTTATAAAATAAATTGGATAATAATTCAGTAGTATTTATGAAAAAATAACATTGTGATATTGTGAATTATTGATGCTAAATTAAGTTTGATGACTCCTTGCTCCCAGACTGGTGGATATTTCCAATATATTGATGGCTGGCACATAAGCTCTCCTAACTGGGGTAGAGGTGAGCCAAGCACGATCGGACCTTGCGTATACATAGATGTTGATGGAACATGGAAGACTGCGACATGCAGTGAAAACAAAACCAGTGTTTGCATGAAGTCTAAAGGTGAGGCTCATGAGATTGTAGGTTACCTACATTACCGTAGGATAAAATACACCATAAGATACAGTTCACACACATGATCCGAAAACGTGTTTGAACACCGTGTTCTCCTTTATTCACAGATGTGGCACCAACAGAGTCAAGTAATTTCCCAGGAGTTTGCCCTGATGACCCAGAAACACGAAGTCACAGAAACCAATGGCAGTCGAGTGTGTGGATCCCATTTAAGGGCAACTGTTATCTCTTTGTTACAGACATGGTTTCATGGGCATTTGCATCCACTAACTGTATACAACATGGTAAGCATCTGTGTATGTGTATTATTAATCATTCATATGTGGTTTACTTTAACCAATAACACAGACTTTTAATTAAAGGTATTCTGTTTTTGTTTGTTTGTAAAGGAGGATGTCTTGCCAGTATTGAAGATTCCTCTGAGCAAAGTTTCATTGAAGCCAAACTGAAAATATTTCTTGACAGTGAGGAGTCCTTCTGGATTGGCTTGTATAAAACTCACAAAGGTATGTTTTACACGAAACGGAACTGACTTAAATATGACTATATTGTACAACATGGAATTTAGACAAATACAATGGAAATAACTGGTAGGGTCCTATTAGTATGTACTCATACATCAAAACATTAAGATGCGCTATCTCTCAGCTCCTCTAGTCCATTTCATGTTACATGTTCTGGTCAACCCCACCATTCATTACCTCCAACTGTGGAATCTCTAAATCTGGTCAAAAGAATTATGCAAGAAATGATGCAGAAATTATTAAATAAAATAATGAATTATATTTTTCCCCAGGCTTGTTGAAATGGATGGATAAAACAGCTGTAGTCTACAGTAACTGGGATAATGATGAACTTAATTACAATGACTATGGAGTGATTAAAGTTTCAGATGGGACTTGGAGGACAGCACGCCATTGGCAAGATAGAGGATATATCTGCAAAGCACGTAAAAGTGAGACATCACAGTTATTAAAAGGTTTATGTAATTGAGTAATGTTTTGCAATACTCAATTTGCTATTCTGTCTCATTTCTAGTACCACCCATATCTCCAACACCAACTGGTAAGTAACATTTTCTCATTTTCATTTGACTCATAACTATGACAGTTCTTTTAATTAATCATCATCTATGTGATGCATCTATACAGAAAGTTCTAGTGTGATAGTTCAAGCCCGTGGCCACAACATCTTGGCAGCTGTGCTCATCATAAGCGCACTGGTGACTGGGACAGTCATCATATTATTTCTCTTTAAAAGGTCTGGCTACCGCCCACATATCCCTGCAAAGCTATATGCTTTTGACAACCCACTTTTCAGTAGCCGGACCCAGCCTGATCTTGTGGACACAAATAAACTGGTAGCAAATGCAGCAGAAGAGAACTCTGGGTCTGTTATAACTGTGTAATGTAAAACCCTGCAGAGGGTTGCCAGATGGTTGCATAATCAAGAATGACATTTTCTCTATAAAACAAGTTTCTCCAATAAACCCCACCCTGCCTAATGCCTAATGTACTTGAAAATTCATCTTTGAAGAAATGTGGGTGCTTTCTAAGACAGATCTTATACTAAAAATAATTCAAATCATTATACTAAAAAATTTAAAAGTAACAGTTAACAGTATACAGATGTGATTATCTTTGCATAGCTTCAACAATAAATGTTTTAATGGCTATACTTTAAGTTTTTCATTTGCTAATAAATGTATGTTGATTAATCTGCTCCATTCATAATCCCTTTTTTTAAAGGGAAAGTAATGTAAGGTGAAGAGAAATAAATAAAATAATTTTTTTTATATGATGGTCAGTAATTTTTGGTATCTAAAGTTTCCTCACAGAATCACGCTACACAGTTTAGCATATGAAGTTCAGAATGTGACATGGAGTTTCATTGTAACTGTTTACAATACACCTAAAGATTCCTTACATTTTCAAGCACAGTTGTAGGACGCGTAAAAGATTGATAAAAAATACATTGTCTTCCGCACAAGTATTTTAATAACTGTATATTTTATTTTAAAACCTTATCTGAGAGAACTACTCAAATCTAATTTGTTGGCTCTCTCTCTGTGTTCTATTGTGTTTGTAGATCATTATTTTTTTAATATTTAAATATATTTATTTTATTATTATTACTCTATGTGAAAAATTGTGTAACTGTGTTATGACGTCGATAAGTGAGTGATCTGGGCAGCAGTATGTGAGGGAGGTGCTGGCATCTTCAACTGAAATGTCACAAAACACATTCTTTGTTTTACGTTTTAATGATTTGCAACAATATAATGCATAGTTGTCAAAATGAATTTATGAATGCTGTACAAAAGAAAAATAACCAAAACAGACAATCTTCAAAGAAACAGTCAATTCAGTCCCATTAACCTGAAGCAATCACACACATTGCGTGCCACTAAACTGTGCAACAGACTCCAGTTTTCTTTTAGTTTACCTAACAAGGCAATCATGAAGTATGTACAAATGCATAGAGCTTGTATTCAAGCAATAGAGTTTATCACAAGATGCATAGAGTATCCAGCTTATAGCACAGGTCAGTGTCAACAAAGATTATTCATGCTTCCAGACAGAGCAAATACAAGTCAACAAATATGGTTGAATAACATTTATAAAAGTAGGAAGCACAGTATTACTTCCATTTAGAACCATGTAAAAAAATAGTTTTCCATACCAATGTTCAAAATAAAACTGTTGGCTTCAGAAGACACACACAACTGATTTTAAATACATGGGGGCAGATGTGAAACACTCAAGTCACTTGTTCTCCAGACTCATCTGCCCATTTCACTAGACAAAACATTAGTATAGTAGTAGTAGTAGTATTTATGTGTATGTGTTTAAAAAAGAATTAATTGTACAGAAAACAGACATTTTAATAATTTTAATTTTTTCACAAGATTATAGATTATTATTAATAGTTTTCTGATTTGAACCTGATGGCAGCATTAATAATTGCTCTTATGACTGAATAATCTAGTGTTACTTGATCAGTGAATCTGGTGTGCAAAATGCCAGTTAAAGTGAAAAAATACACATCACAAATTCAGAGATCTGGGTAGTCTCTCGAAGAGCTTGTTTTGTGTAACCGATTAACTTAAATGCTCATTATTCTTCTGTCAGTTGACTTATCATTTATTCAACCAAAAAATCAGTGAGTAACAGGTTTTCAATATTCTCACGTAAAACAAGTGACAGATAAATGATCGTTTAAATTACTGGTTTAAAACAGCCCTACTTACTTTACTTAGCCAATAATGCATGAGCAAACTGATCATTCAATGTTGAATTATGTGCTTACACATGGCTTTGGTGAATGTAAGAGATAAAAACATGCCCTACAAGAGCTAAAACTACTTTTGGCGAAGACTAAGAAAGTTCAAAGTGTTTGCATGAGTCAGAGGGTAAACATAAAAAACTACATAAGGAAAAATATTTTCTACAAAGATGACCCTCACCTGTCCAATAGTGCATTATCATTTGAGCAGCATTTAACCATGTACCACCCCATGGTAGAAACCAACATGACTAGTGTATATAGGAATCTCTGTGCCATTGTCTTGCATCTGTCTCTCTGTCTCTACCTCCATCCCTATATCTGTCTGATTCTCTGTCCTTGTGTCTTTCTCTATCTCTGTCTCTCTCTCTGTCTCTGTCCCTGTCTCTGTCTTTTTCTCTATATCTTTCCCGGTCTCTGTCTCTGTCCCGGTCCCTCTCTCTGTAATGGTGGTAGTTGTGATGATTGTGTACAGGATTCTGATTTGTGTGCTGTGTCCTTGGTGGCATATACTGAGTTTGCCTGTGCTGCCTATTGCGTTCACTGTGCTCCTGCTTATCATCTTCCCCGACATGTGATTGGCTGTTCCCATGGTGATGTTGATGGTGGTGGTGATGGCGGTTGCTGGTATGATGGTGGTGGTTATGGGCTCCGTGAACGTCCTTCTTGTCTTCCTCGACCACATCCTCCACCTCCTCCTCCCTGTCTTTAGGCAGGTGCCTGCGGGGAAGCCTCTGACTATGATCCCTGTTGGACTGTACATCCATGCCACCAGACGTCTGGCTGTGCTGGATGTGGCTGTGGTGGTCCATCCTACGATGATGGTGATGATGATGGTGGGTGTGCTGGGGTCTCTGCGGTTCACTTCTCAGTAGTCGTTCTTCCTCTTCTCTTTGGCCCTCATCAGCCCTCTGCTCTGAAGCCTGGGCTGATGGGGGCTCCTGATTTAGATGGTTCTCACGGGAACCTTTCCTCTTGGGTGCTGCTGACTTGCTGTTCTTCTGCTCATTCTGGGAACAAAAAAGTAAAAGTCATTTGACTAATCACACAAAGCTATAACTATATAGAAACTATGAACTATACAAATGTCCCATTCATATGTCTGGAAAGTCAGGGGCCCTACACAGTTTAATTTGCAAGCACTACACACACACAAGCATAGCTACAGCCGCACAGGCAGCTAGTGCCCAAACGCCTAAAATGGCAATCAAACCAATGGCAATTTTTTAGGGGGGTGACAGTTTTTTCAAGAAACATTGGGCCATTATGCCTTATGCAACTACACAGCCTTAGGCAGATACTCATTCTTTTGTTATTCCTGTGTTTTTTCTACAAGCTGCTTGTAGAGCGCTTTTCACTGTTGATTAATCAGTTTGGTTTTCATTACTTGATAAATCGCTCTTACTCTATGATAGTGATTGTTCTAGTTTCATGTACTATACAAACAAATATTACATATAATTGTATAGCAATTTGGACAGAGTCCAGAAGTTTTTCACAAATAAGGATGAGGGGAAGATACATAATTTAAAGAGAGCGTGTTTATACGGCTGTTTAATCAACAGTACAAATGCCTCGCATCTCTATGGAAATGTATTTTGTAAGGAAACTGGTTTTCTTTGTTACATTAAGGTTTTGGTCCAAGGCATTTCTATTATCCTAATTAGTCCATCATTTATACACAACTTCTTCCTAACCCTAAATATTACTGCAGTGCAGTGGTGCAAACTACAGCAGAGTCTTGAAGGTATCTCACTCACCAGGGGTAGAACTAACTTATTTCTGGAACTTTCCAGTTGAGTGTGGAGAAATGAAATGAAAATGTTAACATAATCAATGAAAACAACCACAGATACAGCACATTGTGAAGTAAAAAAAAACATTCCTGCTGAGATGACAATTTACAGTTCAACCAGATTCAGCAGATATCCTGCACATGTGACATGAGTGGGGGGTGAAGGCAACAAAATATATCCTATTATTGTACATTTTAGGTAGGTAGTTTCTTTTCCCCAGATATGATTGTTTTTCATGTACCGGTATTGCTGAAGGATTAGAGGGCAGTGTATTTTCGGCCAGCTGGGCCACGAGTGTGTTGGCAGGCTCCATCTCTGGTGGATGAGTTGCTCTCCAGTATGACTCTAGATAATCAGCAATGTGCTCACAGGCATCTGTGAGTTGGTTCTCATCTAGGATGACATCAAACATTTCCTACAAAATATAAAACACGAACAAACAAAGGAAGATTAAAGATGATGTGTGACGCGAGTGATATTGTGAAAATTACAAATATACAGTGGCCCAACTTGCTAACCACTGCTTTCCTTTTATAAAAGAAAAATACTGAGGACATGACCATCTGACAGCATATGAGTCAACAGGCAAGCTGTTTATTCTTAGTCTAATAAAATCAAATGTAGTTACTTAAAATATTGGCCACTAGATGGCACTCACCGGTGGGCATTGTGCCAGCTTGTCAGCTGCCACCAGCTGAACATTAAGATGCTTTGTCTGAGACTTCCCTCTGGTCTTAATCAGTCTGGTCAGCACCTACACAACACGCATTGAAAATGGAGGAGATTAAATAACCTGTTACTCTGTCAAAATAAAGATGGAGCTCAGTTTTAAGAAGCACTCTCTGTTAGAAATTACTTTTGGTGAGGAGATCTTTACGTAGACTAGGATCGGAGCCAGGGAGGTCTTGGAGACCTGGAGAGGGTGGTTGACTGTGTCTGCATCTAGAATCACCAATTGTAGGCTGCGGGCAAGCTCAAAGATACGCTCCACCTCCCCCTGGATCTGGGCTGCAAAAGCAAAGAGTGAAAGCATAAGTGGAAAATGCATTAGTTAGGCATATTTTATTTCTGCCTTTCTGCGTACACAACTTATATGTATTTATTTTTCATTTACACAGCATTAGCACCTGCATAATTTTTTTCTGCATTACTATAAAAGAAGCAAAAATGAAAATTTGTTTACCTTTGAAGTAATCATGTGATTACTCACTAAAACATTATATGCATGTTTTATTTCTAATGAAACAAACAAGAGTAACACAAACGTGTCAGCAATAAATATGACAAATGGAAGAAAACACTTAAAATTATTAGAAGCTATAAATGAAAACACACCGCCTACTTCATAAGACTACTGAAATTGTGTGTAACTAATCCCATGAAGAAAAGCAGGATTATTTCACTTATGGGAGGAACAATTCAAACAGTGAGCACTAGAGGGCGAGCACCCATGGAGAAGCCTGTGTGTTTCTCAGTGAAGTACTCACACAACCTTCATCAACCCACTAAAACAACTCATCTTCGTGTCCTAACTTTAAACAGTTATGGAAAGGAGAGCTGTATTTTCAACAGATAAAACTGTCTTAGAACAGCAGCAAAAGGAAAGTAAAGGAAATGGAGCATTCAAACACACATGGACTACCGGTGCTCTCAGTCATACATACCAGCAGCATCTGGAGAGAGAGCAATGAGAAAGACAAGAGTAGAAATAAGGAGGTAAATCTTGTCCCCTTTATACCCATTTATCTATTGCTCTGAGGAATATTCACTTCACTGATGACAGCTACACTAGAAGACTGACACCACTCTCATTGTCATATGTACATACTAATTACAAGGCTGCAAGCACCAACTCCTTAGCTTAGCCCTTATCTGTCCAGATTCATATTCTAATAAGTTGAAGAAAAAGAAATAATCCCTTGGAGGCATTCTTGAGATATGACATTCACAGGAAACAAGTGGAAATACTTTGGAATAAAGAAGATACAACATTACTTATGCTAAGCTAAGCTAAATGGCTGCAGCTGGCTTCATATGTTGAACACACAATCAGTCTTCTCATCTAACTTAATGCAACAATGCAAATAAAGGAAGAAATCAGAAACTAGCCATTCTTGTGTAATTATTTGCCTTTACTTTGGTGGATAGAATTATTTCTAACATTATATCCTGCCATCTTTGTGTGTATATACAGAAATATTCTGCGAATATTATTTTTTGACTGTGTTAAGTCACGTCTGACACATTCATTGGATTCATCACCGCTGGGTCTGATGCTGCTTGTTGTAAGTGGCCGAAGTTTGCGACAAAATAATTGATGCCAGAGAACTAACACAATTATTTTAGATATCAACATAGTCTATAGTGTCTGCAGTGACAGACATAATCTAAATTGTCCTGATGTAGTAAACCCCAACAACTTGGCTACAGGCTGCAGTTGACAAAGCTACATACCTAAATTGGAGCGGGTGTTGGACCGGTCTATTAGAGCCTTTTTGCCAGGGTTGTTGAGTATGGACCGTTTAGCCATAGAGATGTCTGCTGTCACGCGTGTGATAGTTATTCTGGGGAAAAGACAAAATAAAAGAATTATTACACAGTCATTACTTTTATTATGTTTTATTTCCACATATGAGGAATGAAGGTGAAATCAGAACTTACCTGCCTTCAAATCGATGTTTTAAAAAGTCAAACAGTGCTTTTTGCATCATATCTGTAACCTAAAATAAGAAAATAAGAGGAGTTAATTTTAAATAAATGTATATACAACACAAAATATTTATTTAAAATATAAGAACAGGTTTCTCAGCTTCAGCCTTTTAAGAATTAGAAGAAATTTCTAAAGATGAACGTACAGTATTTGTGGAAGACTCACTTCTAAGCCCTTCAGTGATGGTCCCATAAGAACCACAGGACGCATTGTAGGCACTACATCGTACATAACCACCTGCTCCCCCTAGAGTCACACACAAAGAAAAAAAGATATTAATCAATGCATCAATAACAGGGAGAAAGTAAAACTAACACTTGTTATATATTTTTCTATTAAATATTTGCAGCTATTTGGAAATAGAAATAAAAAGGCATTGCTTAAAGGCACTGAAATGATTCTACTTCATATTACTTGCATTATGCAGATGTTATAGGAATATAACCATGTCTCACATGGTTACATGGCCTACACAATCTAACACATAAAAAAGAAATAACATAGCACGTTCTAGAGCACCAATTAAATGTGATTTCTTCAAACTTAAACTCATGGATGTGGACTGATTATTTGTAGTAATAAAAACACTGGGATGAACAAAATCTTCAGTCACTTACCGGTTTCTTTTTTACTTGTTGATTAGCTTTAAGATAGAGAGGGACAAAATAGGGAACCCAACATTAACGTATCCATCACTAAAACTGAATCAAACAATGTTTTTTCATGATTTATTACACACTTACCTTGTGATGGAGGAGTGTATTTTTTTGAATTCATATCTTGAGCAGCCTGAGATGCTGCTTTGCTGGAATGAGAGAAAAAGCTCCGAATTAGCTCAGATCTAATTTTCCCCACTTAAGAAATGAAGCACGGTGCCTTCTTTACAGTCTTCTATCTAAGCAACTTAGTTATGATGAAAATGTGCTTTGTGGCCAGATATCTATTTATGTAGGACATATATATTTAAAGCTTACTGGGTAAATCCCTTAAAGTGATTCTGTACATACACTTGCCACCAAAGCCAAATTTCCAAAATCCTTTAGATGTGTTTCTGTCAGACTAACTAGGCCAATTAAGACCTGGCAGAGTGTAGTGGTTCTTCTTGCCTGCCAGACTGGTTAGATTAAAACCACCTAGTGACTGGCCAGAGCAAAACAAGTCTCTGAAGATTTGTTTTATAGCACGCTGAAATGAATAGAAAGCATGGAAATTGACTATGATTCCATCATCTTCCACACATTTGTTTAAGCTGATGTTTTATGCACATTGGATTTTATGTTGACTATTTTTGACCCCCCGTTTTAATGATATCTTTATTTTGAACAAAGCTAATATGACTTGTTGGCACTGTTATTTGGGTTTGCGACTGGCAAGATGACAGATTTGGGGCTGTCAGATCTTTTTGAGGAATTTAAATGCAGTTATGGTTGCTTTGTTTCTAACAACAGAAGATCTCCTGATGTGACTCTTGTCACCCACATGCCACTTTATGCTCGATGTTTCCAAATAGCATTAGCTAAAATTTATTTTGTCAGTGTGATGAAAAAATAATAACAATAATAATAATACAGTAGGTTTGTGTGTGCAAGTAAATATCTTTCAAGTTAAAAAGAGCAGCGTGATGTACGTACCTGGCTAAGGCCTTGGCAGCTTTCCTCGCTTGAACTTCTCTTCTGATAAGAATAGTTTCCAGATTGACCGGACTAGGAATAAAGCCCACCACACCATCCTCCTTCACCGGCCGTCCAATCCACCAGTCATTGTTAAATTTCTGGACATTAAAGAGAAAAAAACTGTGCATGTTTATGGTCCTGGCATGTTTCACATTTCTACTCAGATTATGTTAATATCTCAATCCACCGCCTGCATTTTATGTGATTGTTGTTATCTACTGTGTATCCACCTGCATTTTATTCTTACTACCTTATCACTGAAGTCACAGGTAAATGCATGACTTCACATGTATAAAACTCTAATGGTTTTTAAAATGTGAATTAAGTTACTCAGAAATGATTAAATAAGAAAAAACCTGGTCATGAACCCAGGTCTCATACCAGCATGAGTCTTTACAGACTGAGCTAACTAAGACACGTGAAGGGGGTGAAGATGTCTGGTTAAGACCAACCAAAGTTAAAAATCTGATGCAGTTGTTTCTGCAATACCAGAAGCAATTCCAAACGGTTTACAGAAGTTTCTTTAAAAACTAGAGAGCAAACATAATCTGACAGATATTTGAATTACATGTAAAATATTTGAAAAGTGGTAGCTTGGAGCTTGGCAGCTTGTGGTCGCGGGGCCCTATTCATCTGCATAGTCCACATAGCGCAAGAAATGTTTCTGGCTGTTTCAAACCTCTTTGACATGTAGGAAGTCTCTGATCTCAAAGGTTACAGCCTGGCCTGGCACGGGGACGTTGTCGTCGTCTGCTGGAGTGTAAGAGAAGTTGCAACGTACAGCGAATGCCACTAGCTTGTACTAAGGACACAGGACATGTGTTGATTACAAATTATTAATACCAGTAATTTGACATAATAACAGATATTATTAGAAATTCTGACCTAAAAAACAATCTGTTCTACGTATTAGAATAACCAGTAATGTATTGGATACCTTCACATTTAGGGTATAATTATGGTGAACATAAGTACTTTATTCAATCCTAAAGTAGCTTGGAGGTACAGAACAGAGCCATTTAGTACTACAACAAGTCAAAAGACACATTGCTTCCTCCTCTTTGCTGCACCATAGCTACTGTCTGCTTCCTCCTGATTGAACGCCTGTTGTTGTAATCCTATCAGAGTCGAATGTCAGTGGCATGCCGATCAAGCTGCTAATTACTCCACTTTAGAAAGACGAGGCTGGAGGTCAGCAGGGGACGAGCTGGGTGTGTTTGCTGCCTTAATTACAAAGCACCATTGGGAGCACAAATCTGTTGGGGAGGATTTAATTTAGTATTCAATGAGACATATATCAGCTGTTGCTGCTTAAAATGCAGAGGTAGAGTTTGATATCAGTTGTGATATTCTGATGTCTTTACATGTAAATGTTTTCATGGTCATTACATGTACATGTATGGATTATATGTGATGGCTGTCCCTACAAAACCAGTTCACTCTTTTAACTGCATTTATTTTACTTGTTCTGTTATTGTGGGAGAGCTAAAGGCTCTTTATTATATTCCCATAAGTAACCAATTGCATATTGTGTGCTCCCAACCTCAGCCCAACCTGTTTCCATTCAGCCTAGCATGGCACCTGGCCCAAATGCCCCATGTAGTGCACCTCATCGCAAAACGAACAACCTGGCGCGGCTCAGGTCAGCTCTCCCACGCAATTGCTGCAGTAATTGCTAAATCTAGTTATTACTTGTTGTGAAGGGGCACATCACTACCACAAATGTAGGTAGATGCACCTTAAGTGAACAAATTCTGCATCACTAGCAGCAACATGAAAATTGTTTTATATACTGAATGACAATGATCAAGACTGCAATGACAAATTTTAACAGCCCAATATTGCTCTGCTAATCTAATATCCTTGAGAGCAGCTTCCATAACAGTAAGCGTGTGAGGGCCTCTGTAGGTCTACACAGCCAACAGTGAGCGGGTACCTTGGCTTTCTCCAGCTGCACCTGGGCGTTTCTTTCCTCAACAGCGTCCGAGTCCTGGCGCTCTCCCTGAAGCAGAGAGACAGAATATTTACAATTTAATCAGATCTCTGCACTGATTTAATTACTTTGCAATGCAGTTTACAGTACTAGCCTGCAGACAACAGTGTAGTTCATTGGTTGAGAGATATGAAAAATTAATTTTTAATCAAAAAGAATGAGAGAGAAAGACACAGAGAAAGTGTCTGATCCGCTAAATGAAACAACAGTCTAAGAAATCATCCATACTTCAATACTGTTCCAATAACCTGCAACTATTTTTAATTGATTTGGTGGCCATTTCAAATAAACTGTGATCTTTCTGACCCTACCTCTAACCCTTTAGTTTGTAAATTAAATATTTTTTCAACTTCAGGCTAAGACCATTATTATTATTATTATTATTATTATTATTATTATTATTATTATTATTATAAAATGTTATGATTACTTGTAGACAGATTGATTTATAAGATTTGCAACAAAAATGTGATCGTATAATTACAAATAAAATATCTAATAATGAGAGTGATGTAAGATCACATTGTAGTAATGACCTAAGGTGGCGCCCTGAAGAAAAACTAGGAATCTTAATCTAATGCTATGTCTCACGTCATCAACATCTACCAGCCGTTATTCAAACTGTTCTCTGTTAAAATTATGACCAAAAGTAATAACATCTCCTTGTTTCCTGTTCCTTTTCCCCAAACCCTCATTCATTTATTTGTAAAAGGTGTAGCAGCAGATTTCTAAGCCCTCCTGGGACGCACAGGTTTATGCGCAATGTGTCCCAGCGATTAGACTGCCCCCTCAAGGGCATGGTAATTAATGCCCTCTGTGTCACAGCCAGGAGGTGGCTCAGCCCCCCGCGTCAATCTGGTACTTAAGATATGCACATCAAGTCCCAATATCACAAAGCTTTCTGGTGTCAGCACTCAGCTCAGTGTGAATCATTTTAACAGCACAATGATCCTGAATGTGTGAATATTTTCAAAACTAACCTTTATTTCTTTATCACAAATGGTGATATTTGTTTAGTGTGCATGGTAAAGATAGTGGTGGTAAAAAAAACAGTGGGTATCTTACTGAGCAAACCTTTGGTTAGTGAACATCCTGTTTTTATATATATGTTTTTTTTTTGGGTATCTGTAGACAACTCTATCATCTCATTCATTCAAAGTTTTCCAGCTGCAGACTGGCTGCTCATTTTCAAACTAGGTGGTCCCCTAGGGCTCCACTTGCTGGAGGAGGTGCAGCTTCAAGCTCTCAAAAAAAGTAGCTTGCAAATATTATCAGTCGTGGGTTTTTGAGCTTGTTTAGTGTAGTTACTTATTTTGGCTTTTATCCCTGTATGAACCCATCATGACAACAAAAATAAAGTACAACATGTGACGTTTGTCCTTTTTCAGCCAGGATCTGTTCACAAGTCAGCATCCTCGGTTGCTGCTCCCACAACCTCCCACCCACACACACACACACACACACACCTCCACCACCTCCAGCTGACAGAGTGACATTGTCCGTGAATAATTTTTTTTTCCTTAAAATCGTGCATCGTGTATCCCTTCATTGAACTGTTTGTTCTAAACTGCTTCCACATAGGATATAAACTCCAATCATCCCATACTATTAGTGCGAGAATCTTTGCTGCTCAACCTGCAGATACTTTCTTTTTTTGGCTGTCACTCGCTGAGTGTACACAAAGCCCCCTTACAGTAGTGAGATGCTCTGACTTTGATGATGATGATGGATTATGGTGTTAAAAAGTTAGTTAGTTAAAAAGTTTTTTTTGCTACCTACCATGTTAGGCATCTTAAAAACCATTGAAATAAGCCAGAAAAATAAGAACGTGGAAAAATTATTGAAAAGAAAAAAAACATGATATACATGAAATAACCAGGAGGAAGCAGTAAAGACAGTTTCAAGGCAGAAAACTCAACATGACAAGAAGGAAATAAAAGAGGAGGAGTGACTGAATCTCTCTGGGACAGATTTATGCCCAGGCATGGGTTTTTGTTTACCCATGGCTGATGTAGACATCTGTTCGCACAGCACCCAACCTCTCCTGCAAGCCAAAGTCAGCCAGCCAATAGTACAAACGCCCCCGCTGAATTATTAAACAATATTGAGCTCACAACTGCAGATGATATTGAGATTTCTAGTGTTTAGACAAAGGAAACAAAAAGTTATAACATTATATCATTAGATAATATAAGAATTTTAGAGGACTTTTACCCAGACCAAGTCACACCTTATCTTGGTGCAAATGTTAATTAGATTGATAAAAAATAAAAATTTTCAATCAAACATATCTGGTTATCATCAGGTTAATCAGAAGCTTCAGAAGCATCTTTTTCAATTTTTACATAAATGATATTTTAGTAACATTTTATAGTTTTGTTCCGCTGGAATAATTCCAGTGCTGAAAAAAAAAAAAATTATAAATCGATATCAAATTTATTTATGTAGCACTTATAAAACAACACTTAGTTGACCGAAGTGCTTAACAAGTACATAAAACATATAGCGTGTGTATATATATATATATATATATATATATATATATGTTACTGCAGCAGGTCTGTGAGGTAGATTGGTGCGAGACCACTTGAAGCCTTAAACTTAAAAAGTCAGGAGTTTAAAGTCAATTCTATAACATACTGGAAGCCAGTGGAGAGGTGAGAACAGGGGTTGTGTGGTCAGATGAGAAGCAGCACTCTGAACCACTTGCAGACGTGAATTTGACCACTGAACCTCGAAGTACAGAGCTTTACAATAATCTAGCCTAGAACTGATAAAAGCATGAATTGCTCCAGCTAATTAGGACAAAGAAATGCCTTGACTCTCCTGATCAAACTCAGCTGGAATAAGCTTGATTTTCCGATTGTGTTGATTTGTGAGTCAGATTTAAGATCAGAATCCAGCAGTACTGCTAGATTTTTTTTTCCATTGGCTTTAAGTGAGGAGCCAGAGGTTCAAGGCCTGGTCATAAGAAGCAAAATAGATATTTTAGTGCCAGAGTTTGTACCTGTTAAAATCCTTGATAAGTGGTGGGTCAGTTTCAGTCGCTGTACTAATAATGTGCTTCTCATTCAGAGCTCCCGAGTTCCCCGGAGGGTTCAGTGTCTTGCCCAAAGGAAATTTCAACAACCACTGCCCCTACGATTGGTGAACGCCTGTGTTACCTTTTAATCCACAGTCACAGCCCATGTACCGTCGTCCTGCCAGCGAAATCACTGCATTCCTCTAATCCTTTGTTTTTTCTTTCATACAAGCTGTGTGCCTCTCCCTCTTCTTCTCTCTCTCTCTCTTTCCTTTCTCCAGGTTGTTGCATTAAAAACATTCTTCCTTATCTAAGTATCATTCTTATAAATGTCTAAATTGAGTTTTCTATTTCAGTTTTTGTCAGTCTCTACTCCCTCTTCATTTATGCCTCCATCTGCATCCCTTTATCAACCCGTCCTTTCCTCCTCTCTCCTGCTGATCACCCCGTTCCTTCCATCCCAGCCCATTAGCGTGATTACGTGGTGGGCAAAGGAAGGTGGAGGACAAGGATGACGTGAAAAAATAAAGCCACATTCTCCTGTGTGCTACCTGAAGGTGACTTCCTTCCTGCCTAAAAGCATTTATACTGCTCTTTTGACAGCTGCCAGGCGACTACACCAGGAAAAGAGAATCTGATTGGGGAGATGAGCTCCATCCCTAAACTGAAATAATCAAAGAGTCCCCAAGAGCCAGCTGGCTGGAGTGGACCAGTGCGATTCCTCAGGGGACAAACTGTACTCAAGAGTGGACACATTTCCATGCCAAACCAAATTCACAGGTAGAAAGGTGAATTCACTTTCAGGGAGCAAAATCCATTCAACCATAAACCAGAAGCAAATCCAGAATCAGTATAGCACTGGACAGCAACACTTCATCTCTCTTCATTTGTCTCCACTTGACAATATGCAGAGTTTAATACTAGTAGCAATTATCCATTGCAGCTGATAATATTCACTCGGGTAACTGAAGCTACTGCTCCTGCTGCACACTCCCGTGACAAATGGGGATACATTTCCATGGCAACCACAGAGAGAAATATGCCATCTAAGCATAAATGGATCCAACTGATGAAAATCATTTTCCTGTTGTAACTTATATGCTGTGATCCTCAGAGAAACACATATAAGGAAAAAAACAGGCATCCTCCACACCTGGAGTGGATAAAATCATAACCTGATTCACACGTAATCATGACTACATCCATATTATCAGTAGTTTACTCACTAATGAGCGGTACAGTGACGTGTTGGGCACTATGTTCACTGTGAGACGTGTAGCAACAGGAAGTCAGCAGCACAGCAGAGTCAGTCATTAGGACAAAAAGGAAGAATTAGAGAGGAACTCCACACTGTCTGAGACCACAGGGTTCAGCTCGCTCATGTCTAGAGAAAAGGCAGGTTGTGGACCACAGGGATGGCTGAGTGAAAGGCTGCCTGCCTGCTTGGGGGGGTAAGGCTTTTCTAAACGTTTGCCCTAGGAGCTGTAGTGTGTTTCTGCTCTTCCCGCTCAGCACTGCGGTTTCCTGCACCTTGCTGGCTGCTTCCCAAGTGCTGCTGTTATCTATGTCTCATTTGACACGGAAAAGACAAGTGGGCATATGCGTCTCTACAAATATGAGCAGTTTTATGATGCATGTATTTTATAAACTGACTAGATAGATAACAGCTGTAACATTTGCCATGTGTGGAAACACCATCCACTTCCCCACATCATAGATAACTACTTTTAGTGCCTATTAGCACGCCTGGTAGCTCAATGGGTTAAGCATCAGACTGACTCCTGTCCGACTCCTAGTCCTTCAGCCACCAGGTGTGTCCATGAGCCAGACACCCAGCACTAGCTCCCTGTAAGTTGCTTTGGATAAAAGCGTCTGCCAAGCAAAGTGAAGTAGTGACAGATTTGCAAATGTATTTAAAAAGGTTCACAGAAATGCTTTTAACATAGAAAAATAAAATACAGACCAGCGTAGAATCGCATTTGTACACATGAATCTGAAACCAAGTGGGAATAATTACTCCAGTTGAGTATAAACCATATGACTGAGACAACAACATTTTTAAACCTGCAGCTCCAAACAATACAGGTAAATGTTTTTTCATTGTGTGTCTAACCTGTCTGTGCACTGCTGGCACATATCAATTTAATTCAGTTCAGTTTATATAGCACTGAATCACAACAAAAGTCAATCCAAGGCACTTCACAGTGTAAGATTGAGACTTTACAGAACACACTATATAGAATTATACAGAAAACCCAACAGTGATACTCGAGCAACCTTAGGCAGCGGTGGAGAGGAAAAACTCCCTTTGAGTGGGCAGCCATCTGCCCACTGGTTGGGGTGAGTGTAAAGAAAAGAACAGAAGTGAGTGAAAGAAGGACAATAAACAGCAGACTGAACACTGGGCAGGTTCGTTGGCTAGGGCAAACTATCGAGTATTTTTGGTATCGAGTATTCTGACGATTCTTTCATCGATTATTCAAGTAATCGGATAAAATGTATTTTGCTTTTTAAACTATATTCATAGTGCATTATATCACATGAAAGACATGTTACAAGCAAGTAAACCACGTTGTACTCCTTAACCATCTTTGTTAAATGTTCGTCAATTATAACAGTCCCTATGAAACACAAACAGAAATTGATGTTTAACACGAGTTATATGACGTAAACGAAGCCTCGATTCTAAACAAATTCCTCGAGGATTGTATATAATCAAGTTATTCGAATATTTTGAGGAATCGTTGCAGCTATAGTAGGGGCAGCAACTCCAACTGGAACGCAATGCTGCAGCCTCACTGCATATCAGAAGTTTGGGTTCAACTGAGGGATGCTAAAATAAACAAAACACAGGATGTACAGAATAGAAATGTCAGACAGAATACACCAGTGAACTGTACAGATGCATTCTTAAGCAGAAGCCTGAACTTTATTCAGAACATCATTAGATACAGTTTTAAAAAGAGACAGAAACGAGGCCCGCGTCCCAACACTCTTCTTTACTTTACTTTACTTTGCTTGGCAGACGCTTTTATTCTTCACTGCAGTCCATTGTCTGTAGAGCAGGTCAACAACCTAATTGTGACTAATTACCTCTCTGCCCTCCAATGAGCTGCTGGCACTGAGCCCAGGTGTTCACAAATGCCTGATGTCCATCACTAAATATTGTCTTGTATTGGCCTTCTCTGTAGCTGGGGAACAGGGCAATTGCTCTGATAACTCTGGTCCCTTCACATTTAACTGCTGATCATTTACTTTGATGTTTCTTTCCGATGATGATTTGTTTGCTACTGTATCTCTTGGTCATTATCAGCCTGTTTATTTGCATGCACTGTGTGTTCCAATCCAGTTTACTCCAAGCCCTGTCTAATCAGCTGCTTCATCATCTGCCTGAAGGAGCCTTGATCCATGACCTTGGCAGAGTTCTCTGTCTGGAGTTTAAGGCAGCATCATGGTCCTTCAGATCTGCTATCACAGATCAAAGGAGAAGGGGCAGCAGATGTGTACTGCACAAAATGTATGGCATTAGTGATACCACCTTTTTAAACACCTGGTGTTGCTCTAGGCTTGCGCTATTGCTGGCTTAGACATGACTTTTTCACTTAGGGCTGCAACGATTCCTCCAATTATTCGTATAACTAGATTCTAAAAAATCGAGGAATTTTTTTTAGAATTGAGTCTTTACCAGCAATTTCCATTTGTGTTTTGTACGGACTGTTATAATTGACGAGGACACATGGTTCAGTGTTTACATTGTAAAACTGAGCTGGCGTAACCGAAAAAACATACAGACTTGGCAACATTACTTATGTTCATGCGTTAGCATCCGCGTGTTAACCAAGCCGAGTGTCTGCAAGGTAACGCAACGTTACACAAAAAGATACACACACACACACACACACACTGCGGCACTTCATATTTTAACTGTACAGCTGATATTAAGCAAATGAAACCATCTACTTCTATGTTTTTAGTGCATTTCTTCTTATGTTGCTAGCATTACATATTTCTACCGTGAGGAGTATTCTGTACGCAGAATTGTTTGTGCGTTTGGAAACATTGCGTAAAAGGATCCCTAGTCACACTTAATGACCCACTTTGACAGGGACAGGAGGAGTCGTCACTGTTACAATACCTCCCCTCATCCCAGAAAGTTTAGACATAAAACTTATCCTTTAAACCGGAATAGGTTAGAATCTCTTGCCAACTTTGTGCAGACTGAGGAGGCTACATGGATGAGTATTAAAACATTTTGACCTGACAGGAAAGACGTCCAACTTCCGGATAACCTTGCTTTATGCTATCATGGGTAATTGCCGCCTAATATTTTTTAGTGTTAACTTCCCCAAAATCAACAGAACAGAGATGAAAAACGTACACTACATGTTGATGCAGCATCCAGAAAAAGCTCCCTCCTACTGCAGAAAGGCTCTTAATAAATTATTTCAATGTGAGATTGGGCCTTGTCCTGAATGATATATATGCAGCATCCATTTCTGTTTTTCACGTTAATCTATTTTTCTAGTTAATGATTGTGTATTTAACTAAAACCAGAGGAATGTCAAAAAAAGTAACAGCATCCAAAAATAAACCAACATTCTGTGGGGAAAAGCAATATGTATTTGACTCCTCTGTCTCTCTCTGTATCTCTGGGTCATGATTGTCTCCTAGTAAGGAGATTAAGATAGCATGCGTCAATCCAGGATTTAGAGAGAGAGAGAGACAAATGCAAACTCCTCACAGTCAGCCAACACAGCTGCTTGGATTGCATGTGCTCAGGCACCAGGACAGTCGTCACATAACAGTAGTACCAATGCTGCATAATAATAATAATAATAATAATAATAATGATGAAATAATAACCTACACAACTGCCTCCTGTAAAAGATCGGTTTCAGTTATAGCTCAGTGATGGCACATCCTCCTGCTGTTCTGCCCTGCACAGCGTTATGATGCAACATGATTAGAGACAGTATAAGGAGGGGTGTGTGCATGTGTAGAGATTATGAAAGCATTTTGCCAACCATTCCTGTTATGATCATCTCTCACTTACTGCACTAAGGCAATTAAAGCCAATCGTTATCTACTCACTTTTCCACAGATAGAAAAGGTTGATTTTGGAAATTTAAGGTTAGGTTACAAAACAAGATATGCGGTAGGCGAAAACTGAAATTACTGGAAATATTCCCAACCCCAAACAGAACGAAACTTCTCCAGCATGTATTTCTCTGGAACCTTCCAGACTCCTCCAGTGTCTTATTGCTCCACTTCCTGCCACAGAAGAAAGCAGGTACCTGAATATAACTCCCCAAGTAAAAGCTACTAAGAGGCTTTCCCTCTGCTAAGTATCAAGTAATGGACCAGCGGTAACCAGCCATCCAGGCACTGAGGCTTCCTCTCACGTGCTTAAAACATTGATACTCTTTTGGAGATGTGTTTCTGGCCACTTGATGAATATACGTTCAAAAGAATTACTGGCTCTATAGCAGCTAAATGTGCAGTTACGGTGACCATCTGGTCACTTACTGTCTCCCACTGGGTGTTGTGGGTGTCTCGAGCCTTTTTGATAAAAGCTGCTGCTGCAGCAAAAACCAAGCTGGTGAGAGTAAAGTAAAATAGTATAATTATACTATTTGATGTGAACAGAAATATATATATTTACAGTATGACAATATAATAAAGATTCATTCATATTTAATGGCTGTTACAAAAAGGAGAGCACCTGCAGCTGTTATAATGTAAAACTTCTATCACACGTAGAGTGAAAATATAACTTATGGAATATAATATCACAGCTGAGACTGAGGTGGATCCCTGTGATCTCTACAGGCCTGGTTATACAACTCTCTCTGAAGCCTGTGGTGTTCTAGTGGACACATGACATGATACATGCATCTCTCTCTCCCCTGCGCATTGTGACTGTTTCAGTGGGCGCAATGATGTGGAAAGGCCCCACACAAGGATTAACGCCCCGCGTAACAGATGGTACATTCTCCCATCCCTCCTGCTCAGCGTGCAGAGACACACACGCACACACACACACACACAAATACAAACATTCCAAATAACACAAGAATAATGCATATTTACCTTTTTCTTGGGCGGCATGATGGTTAACGAAGTTCAGCAATATTGTTCCACTGATGTAACTAGATCCAATCACCGTTCACCTGGCTCTAATACAAGAGACACGGACCAGCATGCCACGAGAGTGGTTTCATCTCCAAAACATGCGGGTAGGTGTATCCAACAAACACACTTTCCTGCGTAAAGGTGGGTTCTCTCCTAACACACCGCGACGCGCAGGACTCGACCGGAGACGCGACTGAGGTGCGTAAAGGGTTTATTCAACTCCGCATTGTGAGTTTAGTGTAGTTACCCTTTCCAGAGTCCCAGGGGTATTAAAAGCTTATTTCCCGATGTGGCATCTGTTGCGCCGCACAGCGCTCACTCTGACCTCAAGCACAGAAGTATGGCAAGGTGTTCGGCCAACCCGTGCGTCCTGCCAGTGCGTGGTAAGTAACGCAAAGAGGGGGCAGTCTCATTGTTTTGTTGACCAGCGTTAACGTCGCCCTCTGCGCATGATTACTGCGGGTCCGGACAACTTCCTGCTGTTTGGTTGCAGAATTGGGATTAATAATAAAGACGTGCCTCCAAAATAGAAAGTTGAAATGAAAAAGCTCGCACTAGAGTTCTCTTGTGTTAACTTATTACAGAATAACACTACAGTAAAACCCAGTATTCAACCCAAACAGAGCTCACTCTGATCGTCTCTTCCTACCACTTTGGTCCACTGTCAGTTTGTCACTATTAGGTATCAGCCGCAGACAGAGGCTGTCCTCAGCTCATCACAGATTTTACTCTTACACTATATCCTCACATCCACACCGTGAGATCCAAAGTACATTTACTACACTTGGGCGTTTTCATTTTTAGCCTTTTCTTTATTTAATTGAACCTTTTATTTTCTCCATAATTTGTACTGATGATTTGTTTCTGTTATATATTTAATCACTGCTCACTTTTCTATCCCTTATGTGGGATTAATAAAGTCAAGTCTCAGTCTAATACGTCACCAGATTTCTTCACTACATTTCTAATAAATAAGTTACTGTTGTACAGTACAGCACCTCAGGTTGATTCAATTGTTTTTTAGTATCTAAACGTTTGGGGGCTAAAAGAAACCTAACACAATAGCAGATTTGTAATTTTATGTTACACATATTTCTAGAAATTAAAAAAACTGTATGCCACGGCTGAGAGGTAAGCAAAACTGCGTGATCCATTTGTCACTGTGAACTATAACCCAGACAGGACTGTGGTTTGCCTGCCCAGACTGTGACCGTATGAAGCAAGGAGCTGTGACATTGACCTTTGGGTGGACGCGTACACACAGGAGCATTCACAGTCTACACATACACAAAGACTAATTCATAAAGAAAATAGACCTGGGATTGAACCAGACTTGGGGCTTTACTAAAGCTGTTCCATGACACCTCAAATCTCCCCAAGCAGGATCCAACTCTTCTTAAGTGCCAACAAAAGACTCAAACTGAGTCAATGCTTGCTTTGACTCTCTATTAGCACATCAGAGAAGTTGTGTTGGGATCTACTCTAGCTTTTGACTGCTGAGCATTTGTCATGAAACTACAGGCTACTGGAAATGCTTAGCTGCAAATCTGTATCTACAGTTTGAAACAACATTGTGATACAGCTGAACGCTTCAGAACAAGCACATAAGTGGAGTTCAACTTCAAACTGTTTTATCGAGTTAAATTTCTCGTCGTTCACAGAGCCGCTAATACACATTCTCATACACACCTCTCATCCTACTCCCTGTCCACACAGCGCACGTGTTCATGTGCACATGTGCTGTCACACATGCATAAACATCTGTCCCTAAGCTTCTTACAACCAAAAATGTGTGTGTGTGTGTGTGTGTGCTGTCGAGCTAGAGTCACTAGTGCAGGGCAGGGCTGCCGGGGTAGAGATGGATGGCACGCACAATTTCAGGCAAAGCTCCAGACCTCGGCTTCCCTTTCTGCCCTCTACTGTGTCCACACAGCTCGAAACCGCACATTTGCCCTGACCTTAAAAAAAGGTTCCTCGTTATTGGTAGTGGGCAGCACTGAAATGTTTTTAATTGAGCTGTGCTCATGAAAACTCAGCCTCTACTGTGTTAGCTCCTCCTAGTTCAAACCTATTCAGTAGAGCCTAATCATTGCTGTTTGGTGAGAGTATTACTCTAGTATACTTTTCAGATGACTGGGCAGAGTCCCGTGAGGCAGGCTGCAGAGGAGCACAAAGGGCTTTAGGATAGTTTTGACTGCACAGCTGTTTGAATCATCAAGGCAGATGTGCAAAAAAACCCATCAAAGACAATGGTTTTATCTGTTCTGTTGTTACTCTAAGATCCTGGATTAACCCCTTATAAAGTACACCTGGTTAGCCTAATACTTCTAATAGTCCTGAAATAAATCCTTTTTGTGAGAGCCGGTGATTCGAGTGTCTGCTCTCGCGATGCATGCTCAATAATCCAGGTAAGGAAATCCCAGAAGTTTGATTCTGTTCATCTGTTCATCTTTTAAAAAAGAATCAACTTTCTACAACTGTCTGATGATTGCAAGGTGCTTCTATAATTTTTCCTACCCCATATCTATCAGCGAGGCTATAAATAACCTTTCGCCTTCAGGAAGGGGTGTCTTCTTGTAATGCTGTTTAAATAATTTATTAAATTTAGTCTGCCTAATGAAATGAGCACATAGTATAAAAAGATACAAGCACAGATAACACATTTGAGACTGAGGAAACTGAGGGATATGCAAACACACACACTTCTTCCAGCGAGGTAAAACTCACCCAGGAGACATTTTTGTTCTTGGCCACTTTTGACATGGCTTGCAAGTGAACTCCCGATACATCCAGCGTCCTCACACGCACACACACAGATCTCAGTCCACGTTCAGCAGCAGTAGCAGCAGCATCCCACTCAGAGATGGAGACAAGCTTTTCATTTTAGGTCCTCCACTGCTTCCCCCATGCCAACCTTCCTCACCAGATTTAAATTTGCCGTGAGCATCGCCCTCCACTCACAACCCAGATAAACATGCTCCGAAACCAGCTCAAGTGGGAGTGAGGAAGAAATAAAGACAGAGCAACTCCAAAAGTGCCTGTCGAAGGAGAAAATAGAACACGCATAAAAGTTTCTTCAGTTTTCCATCTGAAGCCTCCTCTTCCTCCCAGTGACTGTCCACTCTCTTCACATTCATAACGCCTGTTTGAATATGCAACCAAACATCTGGCTGATGCCCCTCCTCCATGATGCCAGAGGCTGGGGCCAGCAAACAGTGAGTGCTGCCTTCCTAACATCTGGCAGAGGACAGATTGAGAAAGAGGGAATGAATATGAACATAAATGTGAGATGGGAGGAGGATAGGAAAGTAGAAAAAAGAGAGAGATGGAGGGATAGTGATGAAAGGAAGACCATCTGACTGCAGGGGTTCAGTCAGTACAGTGCACAGAGAGTCGGCACAGGTTGACATTAACAAATAAAACTGAACTGATTGTTGTAAAAATACACACAAAAAGAGATTTAAATGAGAAATCTTGTATGTTGTCTGTATGGTTTTTGATTGTAATCACACTGCTGAGCTGCCCAGTGATTGGTTGGAGAGACAGGAGGATTGACAGAATAAGAGATTGATGTTATTGTAGATGAACGTCCCTCTCTGCCAATCCCAAATCCCACCCTCGGTTTTATCATGTAGGAGATCACAGTTTTCAACTCATGAACTTTTAATGTTATGAAAGATAATATTAGGCTTTAGCCATCCAGAACACTCATATTAGACCCTAAAGCCCTAAAGTACTACTTACTGTAGTCTTTTGCAGTTCAACAGGGAAACACAAAGAGGGAGTATATTTTGTATTAAAAAAATCTTTGGAAGGTATCTACTTGATTGATTCAAACTGCTGACACGCATTTGAGCTTCAGGAAATGATCAGTGTGAACAGGAGAAACGATTCGTCTCAGTGATCTTAATTGCCCCTGATTGTAAGATAGAACTGAGAAATTGACAAAAAGTGAGCACACGCTTTATCAATGAAGTGAACTCTGGCCTGGCATGCTAACTGCACAATCTCCTCCAACATTTGAGCCTGAGCAGCCTTGAAAAGATGTTCTTGGTCCTACGTCTTCTGCGATCAATTTCATCCCTGCAGGTGAAGCAGGAAATAGCGGTGTGAGTGTGGACACAAGTCAATACCAACCTCAACTTGCAGCGTGCAATGCTGCAAGTTCATTCAGCATTATAATCAATGTGCACCCTGGCACTGTATGGATTTGTGGTCTTCATTGATTCAGCCCAACAGAAATACTCTGGAGGAAGAAAGGACTGGCAACAAACTGTGTGAAAAAAAAAAGAAATTAAGAGAATGTGTTTGACGCCTTACACATGAACTGAACCTGGCACCAAAATAAAAAAAAGAGCCCAAAACACTGAAACAGAATCTAGAGACTAGAAAGTAAAGCCAAACGTGTTTTCAGAAAAAAACTATTAGACTAATATGTGATGCACGTTGTTTTAGCGGGTCAATACATATTGTTACATAGGCAAAGTATAATATTATTAATAGCTTAATGAAAAGGAGGAGCCTTTGGTATAAACACAACACTCCTAATTCCACCTCAGCATTTGGTTGCAATTAAAAAAAAGATAAGTCTGTAAATATGTAAGTGCTTCGGAAGTGATGAGTGATGTTCTACTCGCACGGCGATGGACAACTGCAGGATCACAAAAGTCTTCTGTAAGTTCAGTAAGGGTGTTAATAATCATGAAATGACCTCTTCTAAAATACAACCAGTCAATTCCTTTTTGTTTTGTTTGGAAAAGTGAGATTAGTTCAGTCAGACAGACACTTACGATAATCCAGCTCTGGTCTCTGCAGCCCTCGGCCGGCGGAGGCCAAACCTGGAGGAACATTCTCAAAGAGAGGTTCGTAGGTGTAGGCTATCCCCCTAACTGGGCCAATGTCAACCCTAAACATGTTTTATAGATTAACTATTTCTATTGCATTATGTCTCAGGGTTTTAACTTGTACTTAACTATTAAACAACAGCGTCAGGTCCTACTTCTGAATGTCTCACTGCTTTTTGCTATCTGTAGCTTTTTCATTGTGTAAGCTTCTTTCCTGGCTCGTCGCTGAGGTGGGCGCACATTGCATGCAGCAGTACAGTATGTAGTAATCTGAGAGGCCTGAGTGTAGAGGGCTGACAGTAAGCCTATTTCATGTAGGGGGGTGGTTCTCTGCAGTCGGGGCCATCACACAATGCACAGTCTCTGAGTCTCTGGAGTGGTGCAACAGGACTTAACAGAGGTTGGGTAAATGCAAAAGGACACAATTACAAAGAATAGACTGAAAGAACAAAAACAAGAAGGAAAGAAGCAACAGAGGGGAGGAGTGAAACTGTCCTCGCTGCACCTCTGTGTCATTGTCATTGTGATGAGGAAACGGCCCCCGTCTGTCTTCCTCTGCTCCTCTACTCCTTCGGCAACTCCTCAAAGCAGCTGTTATGTATTTAGCAAAATCAATTATTTTTACTTCAGCTTCTAAACATAAGTTGTCCACTTCACTTATTCAGTGATGAAACCAAACTGTTGCCTCACAGTTAGTGAAACCACCGACGACCAGTTAAGGGCATTGGGCCAATGTTTTTTCTTTCTAAAGTCTTGTACTGGGATCGATACGGAGAGCTGCATGTCCGTCCTGCAGCCTGCAGACAGAAAACTCAAACTCACTGTCACTGAGTTGTGAACACCTCAGCAGCAAATAACAGGTTGCAGGAGTCACAGTCGCAGCTGCTGCCGGACTGCTCTTGTTACCGCGCACGCCTAAATACTGCAGATGCCTGGGGATAAATGTGAATGATTATAATTATTTGTAATAGTGATGTATACAGTGTTGAATGACTACACACATATAAGAATGTGTCATGGCTTGTCTGTAGTAATTCAAATGCATCTACTATGAAACACCTCCACTGTTGCTATGTGATCTAAAAGATGGGGATGGATGCTGCGATGGTCACTTACATAGGTGGACTGCACTCTCCGCCAGTGTCCCAGCCCACAGCAATACATCAAGACATCCAGTTGGTAGGGAAGGAGGGAGCAGGCTGTTAGAGCCTCCGGGGTGGGTCACGTCAGGACAGGCTCACACCCAGCACCCTCATAGTACAGGTTGGTCCTCCTGATTGCCAGCTCTTCAGGGATCCCACAAAAAGAAAAAGAGTCCTGGAGTCTACAGGTTGCTGCAGGGGATCACCCGGGGGCTCAGTGGCTGGTCCCTCTCATAAGTTCTGTCCTCAGATTAGTTCATGCATCCTCCGAATCCTGTGAGCTGTGATCCAATCCTGAATCTAACAATTGTCCCAGAGACTCAGACGGACGGGTTGAAGAAGTGAGTTTCGTAAATCTTGTGTTAAGGTGAGTGTGAGTGTATGTGCTCACCTCATCCCAGAAGGACAAGTGGTTCATTTCCCAATATGTGCTTATTTACCCCTCCTCTACCACACCTCACCCCTCTCTCTGTCCCGACTCGCGCCGTTGAAAATCGTCCCCTTTAGCCTCCTCCAGCTTAAACCCCCCCCCACAGTCTTGCTACAAAAACTAATATCTTCCTGGTCAGCGCTTTATAGTCTGTCAGAAGTATCCAGCCAGAGCTGCTGCATCACTCCACATTCGTCTACTCATCTATACCTCCCTCATAAACCCACTAAAGGAGTCCGGATTCAGAGAATTTCTCGATTCCTCTTTTCTTCCCAGTTCTAAAGCTCCTCCTCCAGTATCTCTCCTCTCTTCACCACGCTGCTTCTCTCTCTCAAGGGTCCTCTCTCATCAGGGGCGTTACTGTTTACCTGACTCACTCTTTGCACTCTTGACTGTATGCACGTGTGTGTGTGTGTGTGTGTGTGCGCGCGTGCGCGGAGGCTGCAGCTGAAACTCGCCACTCTCCCCCGTCTCTCTGTTGCCATGCTAGAGCGGGTAACATTCGACTAGCGCAGGAGACACACAGCCTGAATTCAAATGCGCCTCCAGCCTCTCAGATTTACAAAGCCTCCACCCCCCCACCCCACCCACCTCTATCTCATTCTCCTCATCTGTCCACAGTGTCTGTCACACTCTTGTTTTTCATGTTAGTTTGACAGAAGATTGAGAGGTTTAAAGCTACAAATAAAAGCACTGATGTTCATCTATAACTGAGTTTGAAAACCGCTCGACACAAGATTTTACAGATGAGAAGTTGTCATTGTTTTTAAGCTGATTTTTAATCATTTAAGCAAACATGACTAAGAGTCTGCAGCCGTGCGGGGCTGAGTTAATGTAAAAGAAACTGGCTGATGGTGGATAAATGCTAACGTCAGCATCCATGCAACATGCTCACGATGACAGTGCAAACAAACTCATGTTAGGGAAGCGTGATATGAGGGTTAGGGTTATGATAACACATGTAAACACAGCTGATGAGGAAATCTCACTAGTGTGCAGCTGCTCAGCCATAAAGAAAGGACCATAAATGAAAAAAACACGTATAGGTGTATAGGTCTTATTAGGTGTTTTTAAAAAGTTTGATTGGTGGATACAAAATGCATCAGGTGGATGTGTCAATGCAGTGAAACCTCAGTCGCACTAAAATCTAGCAAAGACTAATTAGATGCTGAAAATATGAAGCACATTTGCATCAACCATCATAGTGCCTACAGCACAGGCCCTAAAAGAGTTTCTTATTCATTCATGGACGTTCATTTAAGATAATGGGATTAAGCTTTATTACAAACTGAAACTTGTGCTTCTACAGTGTGTGTGCGAAGCTCCTCTTAATGTGACAGGTTCCTTTGACAACAAACGTGAAAGTCAGCGCCTCATAAAACTCTTTACTGCTCTACACGCATCTTAAAGGCTGCTTCTTTTAATTCTGTGATCATTCACAGATTTAAAAGAAGGCTCCAGCCCTGTAAAATGGCCACAATAAGTTTAGTTGCTCTAATGTTTTCTTGCAGAATATAGAATTAATGATTAAGGAGGAGGACCATGGCTGTGGGGAAATCAGGAGAAGTTCATTTTAGTTCACATACCAGTAAATGAAAGCAGGCCAGCTCTGGACCTTCACTGTGAATCACGGCTTCTTGTCTAGAGTCCTGTCGGACACATCAGCACGCCGTCATTAACAATGGCACTGCCTGAGATTCACCCAGTTCATTAACCCAGCTAATTACCAGGATGTTTGCTGCTATTTTTCCGTTTTTATATATTTTTTAAGCGACCAGGGGTCACCACCTCAAGCAAACCCTAAAACACTGTCTCCTGCTGCTCTGGTTCATCCATCAGATGAACAAAACAAGTGATACATGAGTTATAACTCTGACTGCATCTCTCTGTGTGTGTGTGTTCTGCACGACACACACACAGACACACACACACACACACACAACATGGCAAGGTTACAATCCAGTTATATACACATGAAAACACATAAACCACTTGTGCTATGGGCAGCAAATGAGAAGTGAGATGACCCTTTTCAACGGCCACGGACAAAGCGAAGGATTAGAAGTGGAAGCACTCACACTACTTCATGTATGATAAAGGGAAAGATCTACTGCAAAACTCTAAAATGTCTTCAGCTGAATCTATGCAGATGGTTTTATTCTTCATTTTTGTTCCATTACTGTTACAGATTTTGTCAGTTTGTTGAAAAGTGTTTAAAATCATTTTCTAACTCACTCTTTGCAATAGGTTAACAAATGTAGGACAATTTAAAAATAGAAAAATGCAGCAGGTAAACATAAAGCTCAAAGTATGAATAAATACATTTAGGTTCATATAACAAGTAAAAATGAGAAAAATAAAAAAAAATAAAAAAATGTGATTATCACATACACGACGTTTAAATCCAGAATAATTTTTACACTTTCACATTTACAGACAATCCAATTCATAACATGCTGCTCCTCATCAGTACAGGCACCAGTTTTTCTCAGTTCTGTTTCCTACACATGAATAAACCAACTGTTCGTGCAGCCACAATCAAAGCACAGCTTTCATTACCAACAGAATGTGCCACTCCTCCTCAAATCATGGTGTGCCTTCTGAATATCCTCAGCTTGGTCAGGAAAGTAAAGTAGATGAAAGTCAAGCTCACTAGCACATTTTTTAGTGGGTACAACACAGGCCCTACATAACCAAACACAACAAGCAGAGCGACGCGAATGACAAAGAAAGGAAGGTCCTGGAGGGCAACTCCGGCGGAAGACAACAAGGAGCTGTGAGGAGTGATGACAACACGAAGAGTGGACAGGAAGGCGAGAATAAAGACGGGGAACACCCAGGGTGAATAAAAGACTGACGGCTCACCAGCCACTCTCACCATCTCCACAGTGTCTAACCAGAACAGGAAACTATCTACAAAGACCTCAAACCTTCCATCCCTGCTCCACAGGAAACCCAGATGGCCAGAGTAGGACCGCGGGCGCGAGGCTGAGGAGTACAAATACGCAGTGCTGGAAGCTCGTGAGCTGACACTTGATTGTCCGGGTGACCTAGCAAGGTCCTGCCATCTGCCTGAGGCGCTGCCGTTTCTGGCCTCTGAATGGCTTTGGGTCAAACCGTTCTGGCCTTCATCAGGATGCAGCTGGCCTGATACTGTGGTCACCGGTTTTAGGCGTGTGAGGATGGGCCCTGGCACGTCGAAGTCAGGATCCAGGCTGTCTGCTGTAAATGACATTGTACAGATCAGTTCCTTCAGTCATCCTGTGCTGTATTGTACATCTGACCACATTTTATCTTCAATAAAAATCTATATTTTATTAATTTATCTACATATAAAGATTTCAGGAAGGACTGAGGTTCAGGGATAGATGTAATGTTCAGGAATGAGAGGGATCTGGAGACTGGAGTGGAACTAGTGTTAGCAGAGAATCTGAATCAAGGTCAGAACCATGAGAGAAATCAGTGTTGTGATTCGTAGGTCCGACTGCAGCCGGTTAAATTTAGGGCTAAAGTAAATATCACAGTTCAAAGTAAAGAATTTGTGTCAAGCAAAGAGCAATGGGAACAGACAAAAACAAAAACCAACGTTTGACACCAGGACCCTGAAAGTGAAGCAGCTAAATGGAACTCAGCTGTTGTTTATTTAGTTGTTTACACCTGTCCTTCTCTTTAATAAAGGTTTAAGAACTTCACTACTTACATTTTCCAGTGAGGCTGCTAGGTCGAATCCTCTCAATGATGTCCACACAGATGAGAGAGAACAGCACCAAGGAAACGGGCAGCTCAGCGAAATGATCGAGCCTGTGCCCTCTGTCCACCTGCACCTTCAGTGACGTGAGAAATTGTTTAAACAACTATACATTCAGCAGTAGAAAGATCTGATCTGCCACTGTAAAATTATGAGGGATGAAGGAAGCAGCACAAGTGAAACTTGGCTGTGCTGAGAAACAGGAGCTCCTGCATTCCACGTTTTATGAACCCATCCGATTTTATTACCCCATCATCTTCAGACATTATGATGCTGCTCAATGCCCTTAATGCAAGAAATATTAGAAGTATAAATATGTCCGACACGTCTATGTGGTCGGATGCTCTAATTTATGTTCTTGCTTGTACAATAATAAAATGCATAAAGACAAAGTGTAATATTTGTGTGGGAGTTCCTGTTTTGAGAGTTGATGGTTTGGGTTAAAGGCCAACCTGTTGTGTTTACTTTGAGTTACTGAACACCCCAGACAGAGAGTAGAGTCTTGTGACTTGGACGTATTTTCCCTGGCTCTTTATTTTAGTTATGACAGTGTCAAAGTCCTCGACAGCATATGTTGGGAAGTTGTCTGGAGGTAACTTTAAGATACAAGACTGAGTGAAACAGTTGCCTTTCTTCCTCTGTGGTGCAATGTGCCATATCACCCACCGATTGGTGAATAATCACAGAGCTCTGAACACATTCTCTCACACAAGGGGGTCATAAAATAAGCTTGTGCTACAACAAATAGGGCTCTTCAAGGTCCCCACTGGAGCATGACCCAAAGACAAAACAAACCAACATGCCACAACGTTTTTTAAGACAGTACCTTGGAGCTGGTGATTAATATAGCAAAACATGGAAATGTACACAGGATGAGGTACGCCAGTGCTGTCGGTCTCCTGGAAAACAAACATGTTGTTTTAGTTGAGTGAGTAATATGTATATGTAAATGTAATATGTAGAATATGTTTGAGATGCTTCAGTATTTCCATGTCTTGCTACTTGATACTTCTACTAATAGAATACTGAACATACTGGACACAGACTCAGAGACCCGACGAGTCAGGGGCCACTGGTGCCTGAGATTCTAAACTATCTCTATGTGTTTATTGATTGAAAAAGGAAATTAAAAGTTACTAAGGAGACACAGAATGGACCTAATGACAACATTACAACATTAGTCACCATCAGCTAATTTTCATACCAGACTAAGTAAGGATGTGTCCGTAAAACCTCTGAGCAAACTGATCTGAGCTGTGCTGCATTTTACTGCTTATTATTTATAGGAAGAATTATGTATTTTCTTCTTCAGGGGTTGTAAAGTCATTATAGTCTTTAAGAGTTTATAAAATACAGCGTTGTTACAGATTAAACTACAGTATACTATCATCCTGCTCTTAACTTTTATACTTTAGGTATACAATGTATATCTGATCTGTTTTTAAATGCAGAACATTTATTTTCACACAAGTCAAAACCTCAAATCGAATATTTTTTCTTGTTTGTGGTTTTGTCATTTTATCTTTTCTTCTAAAACCTGCCCCAACTTCATCTTTTTCTTGTCCAGTGCACGCAGATACTGTTTTAACAGCAGTACTCACCACAGCGTGATCTCTCTATAGATCCTTTGCCTCTTCAGGATCAGATATTTCAGAGGAACCCACACCAGCAGGGTCACAGAGGTCACATAGGCAATAGAGATCGCCACCACCAGCCAGTAGGCCGTAAGATCGTTTCCTTTCACATCACGTATAATCCTGGCAAACCTCTCCATTATCACAAAGATTGGGATGATAAGAGCTGCAAACTGCAGCACCTCATACATGACGAGCTTCACCGTCTTCCCAGAGGGCATGGTCCCCGAACACCAGTTACTCATCTGGAGCTGGAGCTAAAGACTCTGACAATCATCTGCCACAAAGCGAGCTGGTGGAGTCTTTGGACTCTGCACGCTGACATTGCTTACGATGCAATGGAGCTGTATTCTTTTATTACTGAGGTAATGAGGTAATGAGGTGGTCACGCTCGCCTTTTTATGGCCGCCAGAAGAGGAGCGCTCCCATCCCAGGAATTTAAGGAGAAAATGAAACAGCTGAAAAACTTCACACAAGTCCTAAAAATACATTTGCATCATTGGACTAAATTATTGATCACCAAACAAAATCTAAAATGTAATCAATTTAAAAAGGATGACCTGGGTGTCAATACCGGCATAAAAGAACTGTTCCTCTGCTGTTGGAAACACATCAACCTCGTCTCATAGACACAGATCTCCCTCCAGAGGCAAGGCAGACAACTCTTCATCCCTTACGGCAAAGAAGTAAACTGTTATAAAACAAAATATACTTTTAGTTTAATTTTTGTGTGTCTTTTATAGATATACTGGATAAAATTACATTCAAGTATGCTCAAATTATAATAAGAAGTAGAGTATCTTTGTACCTATATTTAAATTTCAACAATTTAACAAAACAAATAATTGTTATGAAATGAAGCGTTTGTCACAGATTTTTGTGCAACATGGTGTTTTACCTTTTGAGGGCAGTAAATGTGAGAGAAGTCATATATTAAAAAGCTAAAGAGTTAAAACCAGGGAGAGAGGGGGGGCCTTCACTCTCCCTACTATACTACAAGTAAACTTATAAGTAAAATCTAGTATATGCATTAGTTATACTAAATGGAGTATATTGTAAGTACACTTTAATGAACTGGAAAGTATTCGGATATATTTATAGTAAACAAAAAGTATATATAAAAGTTTATAATTAGTATAGTTAAAATATACTTGAAGTGTGGTGTGTCTCAGTTCTATACTATATACAAATAAAATAGTTTGAGTTGATATGTACTCTGCAACTACATTCACACTCAATGCTAACATCAACTAACACCTGGTAACGTGTGGTTTATTTATTTTTTGGTGCACTATGTGATAAAGGCAGTGTATTATAGCAAGCAGTATTTAGTATAAACACGAAAATACATCTCACCAGTCAAAGAATGTGCAAAGATATAAATAACATGTTATGTTTGTAATTGAGCAAACGTGCTCTAAAAACAAGAAAACAAGTCCATAAATATTATTCTGTACATTTGGCCTGGTTTTATTGTGAATACCAATTAATAAGTATGGTTCAAAGAATACATACAAACAGCAGGGTGCAAGTTTAGACACAACCTTCACAATAATGTTGGTTCAAAACTTAAAAACAGGCGGCATCTCAGTCCTGTACAATAAAGGGGCTGCAGCCCAATGCTGCGACGCAACAAGATGATGCGTGATGATAACTGGCTCCTGGTCACGTGGTCCCAGAATAGATGCTACTTTAAGATTTTAGGCCCTCTATGATGATATGAACAGAATAACACTATTTCACTGTAGCATTTAGTTGAAGGCAGCATAAAATGATTATTTATCTTTAAATCAATTGTATTAATGCTAGTCAAGATTAGGCTAACTGCTAAATCAAGTTCTGGACAATAAGACCCAAGTACCAGAGCTTAACTTTTAGGTTGTTTGATACTCCTAAGGCAGCACAAGGCAGTTCTTTCTCAGGAGAAACTGAAATGCCACAGACTGTTATTCAGGCCAATCCACCAATTTGCCCTGCATCTGGAAAATCTGCTTCCATACATTTTAAATTCCTTCATTAAGCATCATTCACTGTTACACAACAACAGATAAATAATTATCAGATGTTTGTAACCAAATCAGCTTTTGTAAACATCTTTTCCCAACACTTTCAAGACGTTATAAGAAGTTATACAGTACACATTAGTAGTTGTATAACGGCATGAGAACAACAATAGGTGTCTGTCAACGGCAACGGATGTTTTATAGCTTATGAGGATTTTGCTAAAGAGATGTTTAAAATCCTGACAACTCCCGGATCAAAGTGTAAAAACCTTTTTCCACTTCAGGTAGAATTTGTTTTAGTGTTAGTTCAGAACTAAGAAATCACAGGTTTGAAATGTTCGGGGGGAGTTTCCCCTTAAAACGTGACTCTACAGTACAATAAGCATGTACCAAACACAGAGAGAAATGTCCATGTCGGCAGGTGAACGATTTAAATATACAACTAAGTTTTCTCTGAATACATACATCCCGTACTTGTTCTTCGTTTAAAATAGCATAACAATAATCAAAACATAAATTAAAATGCACTACAAAAAACATATTAAGTAATATTTTTAACACTGACTAAAGAGATGCTTCAAAGACACTGGGGCAGTTCAGAGAGCTCATCACTTGGTAGCCGAGTCTGCCGTACATGTCTGCTAGCACAGCTCCAGCATGGCGACAGAACTCGTTATGAAAAGGTGAACTCTGCAGTGTGAAGTGAGGAGTCAATCATGTTGAAAATAAAAATGAAAATGACGTTTTTCTGAAACGTGGGCAACTTTTTCTCTTTGGCTTTTACACCGATAATTTACCCAGGACATCATGACTGCAGAGTTCACCTTTAGGAGGTTGAGCGAAACACGTAGAAGGAGCTGTGTTGACATGGAGCCCTCGTCATGAGGTCGTCATGTGGCTTCATTACTAGTTCAGTACAATTTATACAAGAGTCATGTGCATGCGCTTCAGTTCCGCTTGTTTCCTTTCCCTTAAAAATGAAACAAATACAAAAATCAAAGTGACTCCAGTTTTCAGTACTTCTAAAAGTTGACATACAGGATATAGCAGCCTGGTGTCTTCAGCATTGCTAAACGGTATTTTTATGATTAATATAAAAACGTACATGTGAGTCAGCGCCCCCCCTTTTCTGTGACATCAGTAGCACTGCAGTTACTTTACGTATTTTAGTCTGTGAGTGAAGGTAAATTATCACATGTGGCTGAGGATGTGTCAACCCGCATGTAGTGTTTCTGAGTATCGTATGTGCAGCTCCAGTGTTGTTGAAGATGGTGCAAAGGAATGAGTGTGTGTGTGTTTCACACTTGATCCAATAGTAAGCACACATGTGTTGTGGCTACAGTTACTTGTTTTCTCAAAGCAGTTTGGTAATGTTTTCACAGAACTGTGACGTGTCTGTTTGGTACTAAATACTGCAGAACATAGATTAACTTTATAGGGTAGAAAAGGAACCTGAAGAATATTTTAAGAATGCAACAGATTCACTGAGTGTGCAGTAATATTAAGTGTGTCTAAACACAAGCAGTGATGTTTTAGAAATGTTGTTCAAAGACATTTGTGTGGAAATAAACCTTCATTTCTGTTCGTAAATTATGTACGTTTTTTCAAGGAAACTTCCTATGAAATTATAAAATAAAAGCAAATACTGGCCTATATAATAAACTGTTACCACTGTTTTTTTCAATAGTCCTCTCATAAAAGAGTTGTTACAAATGTCAGGTCTAACTGAACAGGAGAAAATAAAAAACATAATTAAAAAAACAGTCCTTAATGAACACAGAGTGCATTTAAAGACAATGTGTTGCTTAGTGAGAGAACTTTATGATTCATGTATGACATCATGAAGTGTGTCAAATTACAAGGTTAATCTAGTCTAGTTTTTAATACTTTTCATCCCTCTGTTGCGCCATGATAAAACAAATCACACAACATGAAAGACATTTTATGCAACAACTGTTTGATCAGACCTGGAGCTTGTGTGTTTGTGTGTGTGTGTGTGTGTGTGTGCGTAGAATAACAGTGAACTCAAGGGGGGACCTATAGCAGCGCTTTCTCCGAGTAAGGGACCTGTGCAGCGTCTGAGGAAGGTGCTATGCTCGGACCAGAGGGGGCGCTGTAGTTTGGCGTCTGTGTCATGCCTGTGTGGTTCGTGCCAGGGACGGGACCAGGGGCGCCGGCGGGGTTTTGGTAGGACTGAACATCCGGCGGGGCCATGCTTGGAGCTGCAGTGTAGACTGGCGGCTGGCCCATGTACATATGAACATCACTTTGGAAAGAGTGAAGCAACATTAATAACAACAATAAAGCAAGCTGAAGTCATTAACACTGGAAACTCTATTATAAACAGTATGCTCTTTAATTTCTTCCTGCAGTCGTTTACATACAAAAGGCTGCAAGGAATGAGAGCGATTATGTGATTTGATCTGCTGGGAGCCTTTAATGTGGAGGCAAACAACAGCAACCACTTAACCTTAATGAACATTATGTTCAAAATTAAATTAATAGGGTAAAACTAAAAAAAAAGTCTTTTGTGCCACATTCACATCATAAAGTTTATTTTATAATTACAAGCACCGAACGGGAAAAACTGTTTTTAACTGTTACTAACTCTAATCTGGCAACATCAGTGACTTCAGACACTAATGATTTCTGCCATGTGGTGTAAAGATTATGTTGTTTCACGTGTCTAAGAAAAAAAAGCCCAAGTAAATAAGCTGCTTTGTTTAGAGCCAATACCAGACCACAAACCAGCTTAAAATAATGCCTGAACATTTATGTCAGAACAACAGATGCTTATTCTCTTCTTCACATTCTGCAAACATTGTGTCAATGTGGCAAATGGTTATTTACTGTATTTGAGATTACAGTACTATTAGCTTCCACCATTATGCTTGTGCAACCATGGTAATAACTAAGCTGTCATTGAACTCATAAAACTGATAACAGTAAATTAGGTATTTTAGCAGTATGCTGCTGTTTGAAAATGATCAGACTATATTTTAATCACTAGATAGAGGAGAGTGACAGTTAATATAAACGAATGTGTTTTAGTGTCTGTCACAAAGAAACTATAGCATGTGAAGCTCACCTGGGAGCTAGTTGGCCAGGTATGGGGGCTCCAGCTGGAAGCTGCTCCATGGGAACAGTGTAACCCTGCTCTGCAGTACCACTCATGACATATGAACCTGATGCAGGCGGCCCAGGGTAGACCTGTGATTACAAACATGCATGCTGAGTAAAACCAGTAAAGGTTACTGGTTAACATATTAAACATCCACAGATACTTTTAGTGGGATTGTAAGAATATAAATATATTCAAATATAACATTTCTTATGACGGCAAAATGTCAACCTATTCTAGATTATTCAAAGTCACCGTTTCCAGTGTTGGATCTTCTGAGACATATGGTAAAATGTAAAAAATGTAAAACACTTTATACAAAGACAGAATGGCCCTCTCTAGTATCACTGTATCAAATCTAAGACAAGTTCCCAATACCTGCTGTGCTGCATTAGGAGGGGGCTGCATGTAGTACTGTTGACTCTGCAGTTTGGCATACATGGCGTAGACTGGATCCTCGTTCATCAACTTGGCATACAAAGACAGAGCTTCCATCACCTTCACATTGAGCTCTGACAGCTCCGAGTGTTTCCTAACGATACAAACACACAAAAAACGATTATCTGAAATGAACACTGAAAACATCAAACATCAGCTGGAAAAACATTTCATTTCTGCACCTGTCTATATCCTCCAGTTTCTGGTCAATGAGGGGTCCCATCTGATTGCAGGCACCTGACAAAAATAGCCATTTAACGTAGTAATTGATGTCATCTTAATCCATCTTTACAATAGAAGTGGTAGTTAGTTACCTTCCAACTGTAGTAACTCAACGCTGTCTGACTGGTTGTCTGTGGGATCCGCACTCTGAATCATTTGCAGTAGCTGATCCATTTTGTCCTGAAAGGTTTCAATAACGTTTCTGTGATACACTTGATGAGTTGATTTTTCACATTACATTGGTTACAGGGCAAGGAGGCCAGAACCACTGACTTATGATAAAAGCACTTCTCTTACAGGTGCACCAACGATATTTCAATGAGTCTCAGTTGTAAACAGTTGAGTGATTACCTCATCTATATATACAGGCTCCTGTTCAGGCTCTATGGTCTCCACCTGGATTTCCTCACTGAACTGTACAGTTTTCTTCTCTGTCTTCACTGTGGATTTCCAAGCAGCAGGGCAGAACAATGTGACAACAGCAGTTAGTTACACAAACATTCAGCAGTTGTACGACAAATGATGCAGAAGCGCAAATGGATGGTCCAGATGTTAGATGACAACTGGCAAATTTGTTTTCTGCATATTGACTTAATGTGCAACAAGAATGAGTAATAGACAACAATAATAATTAGAAACAGCAGCAAATAGGGTAGAGTATTATAGAAAATAAATACATATTGATAATAATATCATCTTGACTCTGTTGTGTCTGTGTTTGAGATGTGGTTGCTGTGTTCTTTCACCACCTCTGTGTAAGTGGCATGGCACTTCTACCTCTAGTTTTAATAATTGATTAGTGCCGGAGAAATAAATGGGCTATAAAACAACTAGAGATTACATAAGTGAACAAAAAAGTGTGCACTCACTCATCTCAGGCTCTGCAGTGAGATCAGCAGTGACAAAGTTGGAGGGGAACAACCCCACTCCCTGGTATGTTTCACCTTTCCACCAATTGGGGTCACTGAAATAAAAGAATTATTTTACTACTTACTTTATCCTATCGTTTATTAAAAAAAACATATTCTAGATGAAATGGATGTTCATTAGGCTGTTTAAAAATATAGAATACAGCTCTTGCGAAGGACATGTTTAACTCAGAATGCCAGTTAGCTGCGTGTGTGTGTAAGTTCACCTATCGTCCAGGATAGTGATGATTTCGCCTGACTTAAAGGTGAGCTCATTGTCTTCAGCGGCCTCAAAGTCATAGATAGCGCGGACCTTCCTGCCGTCTGACTTGTGTGAGGAGAGCAGGCTAGAGGTGTTCGGGTAGAGGCTCGACGCCTGTAGCTGCTGACGCTGCTCCTTCAGTGACAGCTCGATAGCTGCAAACACAAGAGACAGATATGCCATTGTGTGTTTGCCCTTGTCTGCCCTTTAATCTTCAGCATCTGCAATTTGTTAATCCAGCGTAAACAATGATCTGTGCAACGTCAAAGAATTTAAAGTGTTAGTGTCTCTTTAAATGCTTTTTCTCTATCAGTGCCGGGGGTTGAAACCATAAAAGGCATGTACTGAGCTACACGTCCCCTTACCTTTGGCCAGGTCTTCTTCTTCTTTTTTGTTTGTTGAAGTGGAGGGATCCTTTGCCACTAAAGCAGGGCTTGCTTTTGCTTGCTCCGCAGCCTGTGAAAATGTGATTATCACATTCATTGGCAGTTCAGGAGCTTGTTGCTCAACTCGAAAAGGATAACAGAATAAGTCTCCTTGCTTGCACAACACAAACAATCTCAGTATGGTTCACTTCAGTAAGGACCGTGATGTTCCCATACCTGGGAACCAACAGCAGGGAACGTGACACCCTGCTCACGTAGGTTTTTGATCATCGCCGAGATCAGACTGAGTTGTGGGTCATTGCGGAAATCCTCTGCCCACTCCACCATCAGGGCCTTCAGCTTCTCACACACTTTAGGGTGGCCCTGGACACAAACACACATTATGAGAACAAGGGCAAAGCATTAGCTAATTCTAAGCAGTTTAGCTCACTGAAAAAGACCACATACCTTGTTTAAGACGTTGCTGACTTCACTGGCGAACTCCCGTGAGCACACCTCCAAGTGGAATATCTTCCCACAGTTTGAGACACAAGCCCCAAGAAGCTGTGGGTACATACATATTCCACAGGTAAGAAACATGTAGTAACTATTAAAATACTAATTACTGACAACATAGGCACTACGTGGCCCCTCTATGATCTGAACATTATTCTTATACTAAACATGTTTTATTAGTTTCCAGTCTGCTTACGGTCAGTGCCTGCATGGCCACATGTGGATCCTTGTGGTTCACTCTTCTCATAATAGAGCGGAGACATTCCTTAGGTCTACAACAGAACAGTAGAAGTCAGTGGTTTGTGGAAATTATCTGTGTGGCAAGTATGAAATAACAATCCAACTTTGTCAAGTAAAATATGTAACTATACATTTTTTTTAATGCAAAGTTAGCATCAATATTTCTTAAATTTCTTTGTGAACACTTGGTGGCCCTGAAAACCTATGAAGAAAACCTGATAAATGTGTGTGTGTGTGTGTAGAACGAAGACAGTTAACTAACCCAGTGCGTGACTGTCCTATCTTATCACATATGTCCAGAATGAGGCCCCAGTCCTCAGCTGTGTTCATCTCACTGGTTGCTTTCTCTACAGAAAAAAGCACAACATCCAATGTAAGCAGAAAATGTGAAAGATAATAACTTAATAACTATAACTTATTGTTTGTAGAGACTGACTTCTTCAAAGTGTTTCTGATGTGTAAGAGATCTTCTCTTTTGGTCTTTTTGAACGAATTCCTCTAAAACTCTAAAACATTTTTGCAGAGAACAGCTATATAATGTTTCTTTTACAAATGAGCATAAAACATTAGGGACATAGAGAAGACGTACAAAATAACTGAAACTATATAACAAAAGGCCTGTAGTAAATACCAATTTGAAGGAGGTCACTTTTTGTTTGTAATAATAAAATCAGACATTGAAAATTAACTTTCAATTTTGTGTAGCTTGAGCTGATGCTTTGGTGTTTAAACAACATTTCATCTGGAGTCGTTTAGAGTAGGGAAGAAAAAGGATTGGAAACACATTACACATAAACAATATAGAATTTTGTGCTGAAAAGGGCTACGGTATGAAAACCACCAGTTTAATCTTAATGTGTATCGTTCTATAAGGTTACATCCATCATCTAAAACCACTTCTCCTGTTAAGGGTAATTGAGCCAATCCCAGCAGTTACATGTCTATTGTAGGTTGTACGAGAAGAAAACCCACATGAGCCTGGGGAAAACATGCAGACTTTAAACTGAAAAGCCACATCTGGCTTATAAACGTCTTATATTTAAATTGTGTAAAAACATTAGCATATTACACATTTCAAATAAGTATGTTTCTGACTTTACACCCCAGTAAATTATGTTTTTGACAGACCAGCAGTTGTACATGCAGTTAGGACAGTATCTGGGCTCTGTGGATCTGCGTTGATTTTATCTTACCAGTGTTTGCCCAACAATTATACAAAGACTCATCAAGTTAATTTGATTTAATTAGATAGCGCAATATCATATTGGTAGTTCTTTTAGCTTCCCTTTCCTTTAGTACAGCTCTGTATGTTATTCTAACCAACTAAACCATCAGATCAGATTCTGTGACCCTAGAGCGCCGTTTCTGTGATTCCTCCTACACGAACTACGTCCACAACATCTGACATTCACGGCAGACGACACTGAGACCCACGTTCGACACTGAAGTCCCCAGTGAAAAAGGAGATTAGGATTAGAAAAAAAGATTGTGTTTGGGCTTGACTTTTAATGTGTGTGATGTGATATTTTTAATCCATTAACCGGCCCCCAATCTTTCCCTGACTCTAACCCACTATCATGCCTGCTCACGACCATAAAACACTGTAATAACTTTACACTTCCGTATCAGTATGTTGACATGTAACGTGGGATATTTGATTCCACAGAAAACCTGTTGTAGATCGTATATTTTCCTTGGCAAACTACGTTGGTTGGTTCAGGAGGAATCAGTAAAACAGAAACTCAGGGGTCACAGAATCTAATGGTCATCATATTTGAACCCTACAGTGTACAGGATTTATTTGATTAGTATTGTTCAGGGAGGTGTTTATGTACTTAACCCACCCCCTGCACACTGTTCATGCTAATAAGGTGGTGAACCACTAGACACAGAACAAAGAGAGACAGTGGTAAACTTCACTTCGCTTTATGGTTTCAATCACTTAGCACATCCTCTTTCACTTTCAGGAACAGTGTAACAGTAACAGTCATGATCATTTCCCTTAGTCAATATGCAATTGGAGAAATTAAAGTGCTGATAGGGTGATGAGTGGCTAACTAGCTCCTTTATATATTTGGTATATTATCAACATTTGTATCTTGTCTGTTAAGGTTTAAACTGACAAAAAGCCAAGCAGTCACCATAACTAATATAATAAAGACTAAACGCTGCATTAAGGCTAACACTTAAATGTCAAACTATGTGAACGTTACAAAAGGATTCTGTATGCTAGTTAATGCTAGCTTAGCTAGTTAATACAGACTAGATAAGCCAAGCTAGTTAGCTAACTTTACCTGAGCGAAACACAGAGAAAACGGAGATAACGGAGATAAATAATACTGAGATAAATGTGCGTTTATATATCATGTAATACACACAGCAGGACAGCCATTTATTACTAGAGACATAAGACCACAGGCTGACTACATGAACAAAAACAAAGCTGTCTGATCACAGCTAGTTCAGCTAACGTAGCCTGCTGGAAAAAAGCCTTCAGTTGTGATTACTCACCAACATCTTGGTCAAATGGGTTGGTCGTGAAGAGAGGCATTGCTGGTGTACTGACAACAATAGATTTCTGCCTTCCCCTATTGTTTTATTTCCCCACTGTGCCTTATTTTATACGATAACATGCATAGTAACGACAACTTCATGAATGTCAAATTAGGCTAGATGACTCTGTTCTACACAGTCACTCCTTCGCCAGACGGCAACAAGCGAGGCATGCTGGGAAAGCGGAGCCGTGTCAAATAAAATCTGTTCTCAGCGACTGTAATCTAAACCTCACACTCCGGAACCAGCTGACAAATCTGACGTTACTGAACACTACAGGAAAAACAACCATAAACTAGAAATCAACGTGGTTGAGAAAAAAAAAGAGAAAAAAAGATGTCATCGTCACGTGATGGTGATCACGTGACGTTATTTCATCCCGTTACTCAGTGACAGCGTCACTTAGAGTAAAGTACTTTTACTCAGGTGCTGATCCCGAGTCTGTAAATTAAATAAATGTAAAAAAGGCCTAAATTTCTGATTTCTGGAGAAAACCACAGTATACCATCATCATTAATATTATTAGAGATCAACTTGAGCTTTGTAGTGGTATTTATATTTGTAGTAGAATAAACATGGTAGGTTTTTTCGGATGTAGTATCTTATGTGGAAAATACTTTTTCTCACAGGTTTAAGTTTGTACTAAATTATTTCTTCTGTTGAAATATGTAAATGCAAATATGTAAATTGTATTTTGAATTTGAGTAAGTTGCATTTGTTTCTGTTCAGTGTGAGATAAACAGAAAAGGAGAGAAGTCAGTAGGTGGTTAAGTATTATATAGAAATTGTATTTTATTTAAGACAAAAAAACAATGAGTTCAAACACATTTCCCACTTTATTGTGATACATCTGATTCATTAGAACTTGGTATGTGAAAGAAGTATATTAATATGCAATGGTTAAAGATCTAACATAATAAACTGGTCATGCTAATTTTAAACATGTAACATATTTTACATATTGTATTTGGCATAATGGGTAAATCATCTCATAATGGGTACATTACAAAACATTTACATAATGTCAATGTCACATCCTTAAAAAAACTCATACAGGCAGTCTAGAGTGAAAAAAAATTTGTTGCAGTCATTTGTTGATAGTGAATTCAAACTCATCCTTATCGGAAGTATTTGCCAGTAATAAAATACTGTAATTCCTTTTTATTAATATAGCGTGCTGGTGTAGATTCATCTTTGTAGCAATTAAGGTGGAAGTTAAACAATAAAGCATAAGGAAATTCAGTCTAAATCAACAATGCATCTTTTGCAAAGTATTATTTACAGACATACCTGTACAACAGTGGCAGCACCAAATAATGATTTTGCATAACTGGATGAAAACTGTACATTCTACTCTTTCCATCAGTAAAAACACTAAATCAAAGCGTTGGTTGTGTGCTATGTCTTCTGCACCTTACACCATGCTCCATCACGCTTTACCAGAGTCTTCTGGTCATGTAGAGCTCCTCATGTCATCCAATATCCTGGCATCTGGAACCTTGATTTTAGCTCTTATTACCAAGTAAGGTGGATGCTATAAAACTGGTACTTTTACTGCAAAGAGAACAGCAGAAATATTACATGAGATATATTTAATGCCTTTAACCTGCTTACAATCCTAATAATTATACGAGACAGACAAAAAGTATGGATCTTTGTGGCAATGTGCAGAAGCAGCAGGAAGGTTTAAAAACATGGACTATCACAGACCAAAACATTGTTAGTTTTAGTGATACACACACATAAACATACACAAATAGCAGGTTTAAAAGTTGAAAAAGGTCTATATATATATATAAGGTACTAACAATCAGAGGCACGTTCACAGATGAAACCAATGCGGTCAGTGCAGTAGAAATCGTTCCAGTTGGCATTGTGGATGAGTCCAGCACAGTCCTCTCCATCTTCATGGCCGTGGGTCCAGTTATCCGGCTGGCCCGGTTTCCACTTCCTGATAACAACAAATTTTCAACATGCATGAAAAATGAGTCATCACACAAAGTACTGTTGTAGTAATTACATGCTTATAAATATGTTGTATTGATCAGAATTTGGCAAATAGTCAATAACAACATACAAATTCTACTACCACTCACTTGAAAACAGGTATGGTGCCATCCACCCACTTCCAGACACTCTCCTCCTCCCTGTCAGTAAGGCCCAACCAGAAATAGCCTTTTCCTGTGACTGCATTTCTCACAAATTGCTATGGATAAATAAAAACGGACAATTAGTAAATAAATAACGATAGCAATATGTACCATCTACATGAGTTTGTCTTATTTACCTGCTCTTCGTTGTCATTGACAATGAGCATATGAGATGATATGTTAGTACAAAACTGGTGGGCTTCATCAAAGTTCAGTCTTTGAGAAGCAGAGGATATGTAGTAGCAGCTGTCTCCAAACCTTTTGAACTCAGGTGGGCAACCTGGAACAATTCATTGCCAAAACGTTGCGTTACACAAGTACAAATCAAGGACAAGTACATATCTGTGAAGGTTCTCAGTCATCCAGGTCATGGAGACTTGAGAAAACCCTCTGGGTAAAAGGGCGAAACGTCGTCAAGAAACTTACAAGTCCAGTTGCTATCGGATTAACCTTTTTTGAGAAGGACAAGTACACAAATTACACCGTTCACCAGCCTTAAAGACTGTGATCCAATAACTCACCAGGTGCTGATGTAGCAGCGACAGGCAGCTGCACCTGTGGAGACACAGACCCTTGTGGTTCCTCTGCTGGTTTGGGAGATTGAGGTGGTATGGGGTGTTCGGGGGCCTGAGTGGGCTGAGGAGGCTTTAAAATGATAAGAGGAGCAGGTGACCCAGGAGGCCCTGGAGGACCTGGAGGGCCAGCAGGGCCAACAGGCCCATTTGGCCCTTGTGGTCCTGCTAGCCCTCTGGGCCCCTGTGGCCCTTGTGGTCCTGGTAATCCTGGCGGTCCATTCATACCAGGAAACCCTGGTGGCCCAGGTTCACCTTTATCACCAGTGCTTCCAGGTCGGCCACCGGACCCTCTCGATCCTTTAGATCCTGGAAAACCCCGAGCCCCAGGTCCACCTGGTGGACCTGTCGCACCTGGTGGTCCAGCAGAACCTTTCTCTCCTTTGGGTCCCACCAATCCTGGCAACCCTCTTTCTCCTTTATCACCTTTTTCTCCTGTCTGACCCACTAGCCCTTGGGGACCCCTGTCTCCCCTGGGGCCCCTTGGACCTGGTGGACCTGAAACACAATAACAAGAGGCAATGAACCTCAGCCAGTCTCTGCCAGAGCATGTACTGCCTAGTTAATAATTAGTTCGAGTTAGGATTCACTCAGCACTTGCATACATAAAAGAATGTGTTATTACCCTGCAGGATGGTGAAGTTGGTGATGAGCTGCGAGTGTTTGCTGTCCACCAGCTTCATCTCATCCATTACAATAGAAAGGTTGTTGACTTCTCTGTCCAGCCGGGCGGCCAGCTCATCCTGCTGGGCACGGAGGTCTCTGCTCTCTGCGCTGGCTTCTGTCACGCTGCCGTTTAGCCCCAGCAGCAGGTCCGAATGTCGCAGGACTGTCTCGGCGCAGGACCTCAGGCCATTCAGGTCAGAGCTGATGGCGCCTAGAAGCTGCTCTGAAAAGCTGACATTTCCTGTCAAAAGGTCCATGTTGTTCTCGTGTCTGTCTAATCGTCTTTCCATCTCGTCAAACTTAGATGAGGTGATGTTATCATGGTCTCTCTGGTGGTCCATCAGCTCATGCATTCTTTGGTCATGCCCCTCCGTGAGAGATGAGGTGTTCTGGATCTGGCCGGCTAGTGTGCTGAGCTGAGCCCCCAGGTCGTCCAGAGCGTCGCCATTGGACCGTGCCAAGGCTGAGTTGTTTGCTGCCAAAACCTGAAGGTTCTGGACTTTTTCCTTTAGCCACTCTGTGTCCACCCGGGTCTGTCTGGCTGTCTGCTGCAGACTCTGATAGTCGTTCTTCAGTTTCTGCACTGCCTGGCCTGCGTCTTCAACTGTCTTCTGCAGGGTGCCGAGTATATTGCGCTGCTGGGCCTGGGAGATGTTTAGTGCACTGACACCAACCTGGGTCTGGCTCAGGACTTTGGCCTGACCCTGTATGTCTGACTGGAGCCGTGCAGTGTCTGTCTGGAGGTTGTTAATCAAGCCACTGTAGGAGTTCAATGACCGGTTGAGCCCACGAAGTGAGGCAGCGTTGCCTTCCAGAAAGCTCTGCAGGGACACATGCCTGGTTTGCATGTCGTCTCCTGTGATGTGAAGCTCGTCTAGAATATTCTTGTTTCTTTTTGTCCTGAGAGCAATGTCATTCACTTGTTTCTGTAATGTTTCCAGATGTGACTTGAAAGTCATGATTTCAGTGGTGGCATTAACTGATTTCTCTCCAGCCTGATCATCTGAGAAGATGACGCACACAGATATTTAGGTTAATTCTTTATTATCTGATCTTGTGCTAATGAAAGGATGGTACTTAAATACCTAGTTTCTTTAAATCTGTCTCCACAGCGTTAATCTTGCCTCCATAATGCTGTATTCCCTCTGTGACACTGTCCATTCTCTGAACCACTGATAAAACAGGTGTACACATAAACGTATCATTACATTTTGATTTTTAATTTCAAATCCACAAAATAAAAAAAAACGTTCAACACATCTCCTCTGACCTTCCACTCTAAACTCGACTGCACATTCACATTGATGAACAGCAGAGGGGGCTGCAGTGTTCACATCTGTCCAGTGAATAACTGGACACTCACAAATCATTTCCAAACAAAAGGTGATGAACAAGGTGGAGAGTTCCCTACGATTGTTGCAGCAGGGCAACTAAAACTCTGTGGAACATTTTTCAACTTTCAGAGAACATTTACACATTCCACTTGAAGAATATAAACAGTGTCACACACATAATGGAAACCACACTAGTGCACTCTAACTGTGTTTTTACTTGTTCTCTCCTCCTCACATCTGCAGCGCGAGTCCATCTACTCTCTACCACGGTTTGTTTTTCTGTCAGCGTGTGGGAGTCTGAAAAACTGCGCTGGAAAACATCCTAAGCTTTCACTGTTTTCATTCCAGAAGTGACAAAAACACGAGACAATAACACGCACTTGAGACAAACAAAAATACATGAGCCCAGTTTTGAGGAGCTATTGGTCAACTGCTGGCAGCTGTGTGGAGTGTGCAGCTTGAATTATTCTCTCTCAAATGCTAAACGTATTTTTTGCTTATGACGATCAGTAATTTATTTAAGATTATTATACAGCTCTATTGTTAAACCATTTTAGTGCTGTCCTCCCTGAGCTCTAACACACATTCTTATTTCCCTCTTTCTAATCTTTTCATAGCCCAGTGGTCCCGTGTTGGAAAAGCTCTATGATATGAGATTATATAACACTGCTAATTCGAGCAGGGATTATTGGCTGCCTATTTTGACCTAAGTTAGGAGCCAAGGTATGAGAATTAGGCAGTTCCCCTGCACGAGGCCCAGCAGATTAATGGTAATCCCTTCTGCAGGAGCAGACATTAGTGACACACCAGGTAACACAATCAATGTTTTACATTTTTAAGAAATATTTTCTCCAGTGTAGATAATTACATTCATGTTTTCCTGTTAATCAGAGCATATACTGTATGTATAATAAACTCTCTCTAACCTATGCTGGTTACTCACAAACTCTATTTTAGTGTTCAACTATTTTACGTAGTATTCTGGACACTTGCAGCCATTTGTGAGTCAACCTGTGGTTCATGAGACAGCAAATTGCTACCAAGCCATAAAATCTCCTCTGGGTTGTTAAAACAGAGTTTTTGCGGCTTGGTCATCTGGCATAAATTAGAGCCAAACCATCAAAATAACCCGGGCTCCATGCTAACACAGACGCAATGCAAGAAACCCAAAAGAAATTGTGACAGCAATTACAAGGCATGAAGCAGATTTAGATCTACAGTACAGTAAACCTATAAATGTTGTACCAGGCTTTTTTGTTTGCTGGCTGAGCTACATGGCTGAGCTACATGGCTGAGGAGGTAGGACTAAAATATATGTAAAAAATATGTTGCTCAAGGATATTTTGACAGGTGATTGATTTGGGTCATAAATGTGTAATATTGGACACTATACAAAGCAAATTCCACAATGATGACCTCTGACATTACTGGAATTCCGTTCTGATCTATTTTATGTTACGGCCTTGGTTCAAACAGTGAGAAATGGGTTGCACTAAGGACAATGTTGTGCAATGAATATGTTTCCTATTTCAGACTATTACTGATTTTCCAAAATTTACCAATTCCGTGGAAAGTAAGCAATGGATACTGTCAAGAGACTCTCTTCGAGTAGTAAATCTTAGAATAAACTCTGACAGTGTTGAAGTTGACTTCTCACTCTGTTGACAGTAATATAATAGCTTGACTTTAATCCAACTGTTTAGTCTGAGAGAAAATGAACTGAAAAAGGAAAATCTTGCACTCTTTAAATTTCATTTTTAACTTACCTTTGTATCCAAGGACAGCCACTGCTATGGTGAGCAGGGCACAGAGCACGTAGAGGAGCGCAATAGCCGCTCTCAGTGCCCAGTCATTTTTACACTTTGTGCACTCTGTTCCCTCCTGAATTCCTGCAAAGTACAACAGGATCTGTGTCACAAATCATGCAGTAAGTGTAGTTCGTTCCAATAACACAATGCAGTTGAGAAATAGTAGTAACTCAAATATTGCACAACTGGAGCAGGAAGATCGTAAACATGAGCCAGGAGTTTTCATTCAAAAGTGAAATTACATTATTTTCATTTCATAACTAAGTTTAGTTCCTAATGTCTAAAGTGGGCCACACTGTGCCTTTCTGCGGCCAAGTATGAATTGGAAACATTTGCCCTCTTAAACAGGCAAGACTCACTATGAAACTCTTAAAATGCTGCACATATTATCCGTACCACAGAGGAACTGAGACAGTACCATGCACCTTCTGTGTCATTCCTCACTGGCATCCAACCTATATTATATGTGATATAATGTTGAACATACAACTATAGACAGAGTGTTTACTTAACTTCATTCAAATGGACCAAGCAGACTTTGGTGAACTGCAGAAGACTGAACATAAATTAAAAATGTAACAGCCTAAGAAAAAGCAAAACAAATACAAATACAAATTCACTGATGTGATACTAAAATCTGTCATAGGATTTGGGAATCTCTGGTTTTGACAGCTATGAAGACACGAAGGGTGATATAACTAAAAATATGCCTGTTGGAAGAAACAAAAGTAAGACAATCATCATAAACAAGCCAATAGTATGTTACACGTCAGCTTTTCAATGCTTCGTTTTTATGTCAAAGTTGAAGTGTAAAGAGTAAATGGTTTGGTTCATCTACGTCAGGAATATGCCACAGCAGTGACCACCAGGTACAGGCTAATGAATCGCCTAAAATAACCTGACCCTGACATAGACTCTGCTATACATGCAGAAAAGCTCACTCACACAAAGCTGATCAAAACAGGCCCCTTGGCACTGTGGGTAAATTTACTAAAACAGCATCAGAGGCAAAGCCCAGTCCGTGCTGGGACATGGGACAATCTGTCTCCTTCCCAATCAGGGGTGGGCCAGGACCACCAGAGGGGTACTGGAGGGTGGCCCTTTTCGGCTTTGAACCCACACATCTGTGCAAACAGCACATCTGACCATCTCAAAGGGGCCCAGTCGTGGAGATAGAGACGCAGGCCACTGTTGTCTTTACTGAGAGCCTCACGTTGGGAGCCAATGTGGATTGATGGCTCCATTGAACAACCCTCCCCGACCCCCTCCACCACTGGTCTTGACCACATGCTGCTTAAACGGCAACATCAAGGCATATAAACAAGACTGTCCACAGGTCTGAGGTCAAGAGCAGGGCAGGGGAGGTATTTCTGAGTTAATCAGAGTTTGAAACTGACCACTGATGGAGTTTTATTGCCGTGTGTTCCTCCTGCTTTCAGGATTAATCAATATCTAGCACACAGTCTCCCACACATTTTGTGATTCCAGACATGCTGATCATTGTTTAAGCCTTCTACAGTATTAGGTATAGAGTATAATTCTGTAACCTTGTTAAATACACGGTAGATACTAAGTCTATCTGATAAAAGAGCATGAATCTAAAAACCAAATTCTTTCACCAATCTTCCTTTAAAGACACAACTGAGCTCATCTTCAGGCAGAACATGTCTGTTTAAATTGATATGTGTGTCGACCTGTTGCTGCTACACCTGCTGTCTGAGTTTTAACAAGAGTTGTGTCTGAGTAGCACCTCATACTGTTTGTTACTAAGGCCATCAGGACAGAGCCTAGAAAAGCAGTTCAGGGACACGTCGCTGACATTCATATCAGCGACTGTCTTAAATCTTAAAACCAAATCGTAAGTAGTATACTGTATAGCATGATTAGGTCTAGTTATGTGAGTACATACATGTGAACTCTGAACTCTCTTAAGATTTAAATGAACACTGTATTTTTCCACAATGAGGGAGTCAGAAATGGGAAATGCACACTTACCTTTGTAAATCTTGTAAGTGAACATAAAGGTCATTTATGCATTATAAAGAAAATGTTGTAAAGTCATAAGGAATTATTAAAGGATTATAATTAAAAATGTACACGTGGTCTCACAGTTTCTAATAGTTAACACTGTCAGTGTTTAGGTAACAAACCCAGCCTGTCATGTTCTCTCTGCAATGATGCTTCCACTGGACTAACATGGAAATTAATTCTGGGCAAAGCAACCTGAAGCTTTGTCCAGGGTTGCTTGCAACATTTTCCCACTGCTTGTTATTGGAAATTTGGCTTATACAACAATTCTGTCAGCAACGTGGAAACACTTCCAAAGTAGCTGCAGTATTCTGTTACACAGAATCCAGACAGAGAATAAAAGTTCTGGTTTTCTGTAACCATGCTAGATGTGGGCTACAGTAAGTCAGAGCTCATAAACAGCGTGATGCCCTTTTCTGTCACAGATTGCATCCACAGAGAAGGTTTAGAAATGTTAAGGTAATCAAAAATAATTCTACATTTCTGGATTTACTCATACTGTATATCATCCACATACTGATACTCCAACCATGCTGCTGCAAAAACAATCTAACATAACATGTATGATCCTTTCAAAGAGATGATATAAAAATCCACATTGCAAACAGTAACATCTTGGAAAGGGTTTCAGGTTAGAACTCGACCTGTGCCTCATTAGTCAGGTTCATTACAACGTGGGGGATCTATTGCTTCCTGTGCATAAATACCCACAGTACATAAACATGCTGACAAATACATGGTATGAGCTGAGTGAAAACTGTTAAACCAAACGGACCGGTGCAGAACACGGGGGGCTTTCGAGAGCTGAGACGCTGGAAGGCAGCCATAATCAACATGCTGGACTCCTGCCACATAGTCCCCACAGGTGAATAAATACCAGAAAAGGACCAGAGGTTTGGTGGAGGATGCTCCGAAATTAACTATTTTTCCAAACTACACAAGCAGTTAAGTTAAAGCAACGTATGAGCCGTGCAAGGCGTTTGGCTCTGTGGACATCTCAGTCAGTCCAGTCTCCGCTGACATACTGTAGTAGATGAAGTCATCTTAAGACGTTTGCTGTGTCCAACAAACTAAACAATCATACCGTTAATGAAAACAGTTCTATTCTATAAAAGGTAAAGTTTGGTCATAATGAGGTTAAAAATGTCTTGTTAAGGTTTGACGACTTGTCATGTTACATTCCGTCATGTCACGTCACTTTTCTCTTGTCACGGTTACTAGAACCGCTTTAGGGATCATATTTGTGAGAGGACAGTCTCAGTGAGCCCTGTCTTTTCCCTCTGGTGCCATCACAAAGTTATGGTTTTATGATTGTCTCAACTTCTAATGGATGTATTTCTGTGACTTTTGGTTCAGACTTTAATGTTCCCCAGTTAATTATTATCGTTGCCAACATTTCATCTAACACAAACAAATGCTATCATGCTAAGCTAAGCTGTTAGCATTGTCATAATTATCATGCTGAAATTAGCACTGAGGTCAGAGAACTGCTGCGTCTATGAACAGCCTCGCCAGTCAGTAGCACGACTGTAGACTGTTGATCTCTCTTTTTTTCTCTTTTACTCTAACAAAGTGCTAAATCAATTCAAATCAAATCACATTCAGTCCTTTGACCGCTGATTCAGTCAAACAGTGTCTCCTCTCAAAAACTCTCTTTAACTGAGTAAAAAGATGACTCTCATACTTACAACTCTCAACACGTATTCCCTTATTCTGTGTACCTGCCATCACACTTGCCTGCACGCCTCATCTCACTCTGGACCGGCAGTGGAAATTTCCATAGCAACACAAAGAAAGCCTGTGCAGTGGAAAGCTGTTTTGTGTGAAGGCCATTTGTGCAGCGTGTTATATTATGTTATATGTACAGTACCTGGGTGGCTACCACAGAAATTCCTTCACTTCAGAGTCTTTCATTTAGTTTTACAGGAAAGCTAAAAACCAGTAGCTGCACAGACAGTTCATGCCTCTTGACTCCACCTGGGTGGAGTCTGACGAAGTACAGTCTGAAGTACAGCGCTGCCAAGTTCTGCGTTTATGCATAGTTCCTGAGGGAACACACATATTTTCCTTTTTTGTGGTCACATTACTATGTTGTATCTGTCTATGAATACCACAATTAAACCTAATTGCGGTTCAAGCTACTCTTTGTAGTTTCGATAATCATCTTGTTCTGAAAGAATTTGATTTTTAAAAAAAGCAAAATCCTTTTTTGGTGCATGTTAAACATAATTCAAACTACGCCAGTTTGCATTTTATTTAAGCTGTGTTTAAGCATCCTCTAAGACAGTAGTTCAAATTAAATAAATGTTTTATTATTTGAAGAATGTTAAGTGTGACAGTATCCAGTATTTCACAAAAAAAAGACAAGAATTAGGAGAAATATAAACAATGTCCACTGTCCCTCAAATTAAGGTCATGCCAACATGTTCACCATGTGTGAGCATGTGTTTGTCATTCTTATCATGGTAATTATGTGGTTGGGAAACATAGGCAGAGCGATCACTTGTTTTAGCAGTTCAGAGATTTCATTCTTCTCCATGGGGTGTTGGTCCTCCTCTGGCTCCCACAGCTACCACAGTATGAATCCTAACAACTGAACACTCTCCAGCGGGAGAAATTACCACTGAGACAAATTGCTGAGACATTAGGGTTCTTGATCTGCTGCACTGTAAAACCTAACAGTATATCTTAATAAATGAAGTAAGTTATTATTACTTAATCTCTAAGAAAAGTTGGAGCAAGTCATTCCAATGACTTTGCGTAACTCAAAAATAAATTCTTGAAATCATAACTCGGTTGTTTTGAGTGTATTCAAATTTTTGGCACATTATAAGTATTAGGCATATAATTCATTTCAGTTTAATTCACATATTTTATCTAAGTTTACTTTATGCTATCTGCTGGCTTTAAGGTCATTTTAATAATAATTTATTAATGTTTAATAATTTAATAATAATACATAAATAAACAACATTTTCCCCACATAAGTATTAATAACCCTTTAAGAATTAATGTAAATGACATGTTGACTTGTTGATCACCAGAAACTCAATAAACAACTATTTTTTCCACATACTAAATAGAAAATATCTATTCGTTACATAAACTCGTCCTCCTTATGTGTATTTTTGTATTTCCTGCTAATTTCCTAATGTGTAAACATCGCGGTCCCCCTGTCTGCACACGGCACTAAGCGAGACCCGACGTTAACAATCAGTTCGGACTCGTCCGCATCCCGACATAACGGACAAGCTCAGAGGACGTCGCGCATTATTTTTTGTGTTTATTGCCGCTCTATCTGTCTACGCGGACAAAGAACAACACGCTTTTCTTTCATACAAGGTAACGTTCTGTTTATTTCGTACTTTTTATGTTAGGCTTATTGGCACATTTTGCTAAGGATGACACGTGTTGCGTTTGCCTATTTAGCAGTGCTAAAACTAGCATAAGCACACGCAGTCTAATGATTCCTGTTCAAGTTATTTGAAAGTTGCTGCCAGACACCACACGTAGGACGAAAAAAAAACGTTAGCTGCTGAGTGTCATTAGCTTAAGTGTGTGAAAGCATGCAGTGGAATTAGCTATAATGTAAGCTAGGTGATATGTTAGCTCTTCACCCAGCACCTTTCAAAGTCATTAACTGTCACTGGCACATATGTCATTTGAAAGCACAAAATGGACGACGCAGCGTATGTATTTTGGAGCTTATAGACTTTGCATTTAAGGTAAAGCTAACTTTAGCTGGAATGTTAGTTGGACTTGGTTCTCTTTTGCACTTTCAGTCACATTCTTCCTCAGAGCTTGTTGTTGGTGGAAAATGGATAATTAACCCATGTCATACACAGAAACACTCAATATAGCCTAACATTACTTAAAAAATACAGTAAGAAAAAAATGTTTGCATGGTTGTATTGTTATTTTTAACCTATGGCAGTTTTTTGAGGGTACATTTTTTGTGGAAATGTAAATTGTATGTTTTTTCTAGCTCCTTAAAAATACAGTTATTGGGATATTGCAGGCTCAGCCGTAGCCAGTCTTCCATACTGTCACCCTTACCTTGTTTGTATGCTAACTGTATGTGTGCATTCACTACCTTTAATTCACTAAAGGTCCATTTGTCAAGAGAACATCCAGAAAAAAGGTTGATGAGTGGAAGCGGTCACAAGTTCTTTCGCATTTCATTGCCCAATATGTGATTTTAAGCAGCCATTTGTTGAGAATGATATGTTTTTTCATTTAAGGGGGCACTTGAGACAAAAAGAAATGGTGCCATGCCCTTTTACAGCTTTAACTATTGAAGGCACAACTTTTGTGGTTGGCATGTTTGTTTGTACAGGAGCACATGCTGCCTTGCCCAAGTTTAATGAGATCAGAAACATACTACTGATTTCAAATGGCATCTTTTTTCTGCTGAAAGAATATGAGACCTGCTATATTGAGCATCTGTGGTCATATGAGCTAAGAGATCATAAAAGCCAGGGCTGTACAGTGAAATCTATTAGTCAGTTAACTGACAAAATGCCTCACGTTGCCTATAAAGTTTCATGCAAGCTCATTCTCACAACTAAACATTTTATTCCAGTGTCTGATTAAAAAAGTGGTACCACATCAAACGGCCACACTCAGCCATTAGTTATGGTGACTTGAATGACTGGAATCTGTCTGGACCTTTTTATGACAACAAGGGATCACCTTTCTGGAAACATTCCAAGGTAAGGTCTGATTTACATTATGACCTCTGTGTTACATATCTTTGCAAATGAAATTGTAGTGCTAGGGTATACTCAATTTACTGTGCACTGCACAGTAAATTGAGTATTGGATTGATTGTACCCTATTTCATCCTGAAACTTTAACTGAATCTGTGAAGTTTCATAGTAAACTGACAATGATGACATCACTCTAGGAAGCTACCGGTTCTGGTACCAGAAATAGTCACTTGCCTGTCCATAAACTGCATATTTACAGAGTAAAAGTTATGCTGATGGTTGTTCTTGGATTCTCGAGGAAAATTTGAGAGCTGCAATGTGGAATACCTTTTTGATTTTTTGTTACAGATTTCCCTAATACAGAGTAAATGGAATCGACTGATGTTCTGAAACTACGTGTCATCATTGATGATGCCAATGCTGAGAGGCTTATTTTGCCCTCACGCCCCGAAACTGTAAATGCCTTAATATTTGAGGTAAAAAATAAGATGAACCTGCCTTATGACTTTCGTCTTCAGTTTCAAGACCCAGAGTTTGACAACGCTTAGTGCAATTTAGTTAACATAGAGGACCTACCATCCAAGGCCACTGTGAAGATTGTTACTTTAATTGAGTCAGATTTGAGTTCAACCAGCACAGATGACGCAGTGTTGCTGTCTGATAACACAGATTCACCTGAGCACCTCTGCCGATGGCCAGAAATCTTCACGGTTCCATCTTTTTCATACAAGGTGGAGCATGTGTTAAGGGAAGGCAATTGTGCATTTGCAAGAGAGGGGAAAATGATCCAATTAATCAGGGATCAAAAACACAATATACTTGACGTAATGGCCGCTGAAATATATAAGCACAAAGCATATCCTAGTAGCAAGCAGATAAGCAAGGCTGCAGAGGCCCTTGTAAGCAAACATCCGTGTTTAAAAGAAAATGGTTCCAAAACAGAACAGCAGCCCTGGCTGGCCTAGCGCTGTACTTGTGTGCAAATTTCTTGTGTGTTATATTAAGATAAGTTATTTCGTTTTTTAGGTTTTGCTTAAAGTAAAATTTAAAATGATGTAAATGATTAAATA